>VZSZ01007662.1:189-22173 GCA_013398815.1 Ibidorhyncha struthersii | reverse complement strand
TGGAGTCTCCCACAGTGGAGACATTCAAAACCCGCCTGGACGCCATCCTGTGCACCCTGCTGTAGGTGACCCTGCTCTGGCAGGGGGGTTGGACTGGATGATCTCCAGAGGTCCCTTCCAACCGTGACCATTCTGTGATTGTATGATTCTGTGATTTTCAATTGGCAACCAGTCTGTTCTCCCAGAGCAATTTCAATGTGACAGGCTAGAGGGATCCCTTCCATCTTCACTTGCTGATGTGCTGGCATAAATAATTATCCCCATATTGACGGGTGTAAAACTATGCTCTGATCTCTTTTTTCTTGTTCTTCCAATAATGGAGACTCTACACTAGAAAGATAAAGCCTGTAAAGTGAAGACAAAATTGTGTCATGGAGGTTGAATGGGAATAGTACATAGACTTCACAAACCAAATTACTTTAGCAATAATATAAACCACTTTATAAGATACACTGTGTTCTGTATAGGTACATGGAGCACTATTTCACTATAGTGATCTGCGTGATGTGTTGGATTTCAGTGATGGCTGATGTGATCTCTGCATTTAACAGTTTATAGAAGTCTCTAGATTTGTTTTGATGAGAAGTGTCATGTAACAGTAAACGTGGTATTGGTGGTTACTATTGCAGGTAAATATTTTCTAGTAGCTTTAACGGTCTGCTTTTACACATTCCAAGATTTGCTGGGTAACTATTAATTTTGTGTCTTGCTTTTGGTCAATGTCTAAGACAGGCTAGAAAATAAGCGCCTGTCACCAAATACAGTATCGTAAAAACTAATAAAGCTTTTATATTAGCAAATATATGTACTGTACCAAGTCTTTCACTTCTTTCTCATCAATTGAGCTATAACTACAATAGCCACATCAAAATGTTATAAAGTATGCTGCTAGCACTACCAATTAGTAAAGATTATCTCATACATTAGATTGCAGCTGTAGTTCTAACATAACCGTTCTTCCTGCTCCCTACCATATGCAATCCCCAAAAATTAGTGACCTGCATCCCTAAAAATCCCTCTTTTACATTGGTACCTCTGTAGTGATCTTCAAATGAAGAATTTTACAACTGTCTTTTATGTGATTTATACTTTTAAATTGTAAGAATGAGAAGAAATACTGCTTTTTATTTCTCTCTAACACGGGAATATGTTATTTCTATGGAGTGTGATTCTCCAAATACTCATTCTATATGAGTGAAAAATCAAAGGCAGTGAGTGAATAGGAAACTGCAATGTGTGCTGCAGAACATGCAGAGATGATAATGAAAGTACTAGCATAATCTTGTATTTTAAGAAGGCCAGAGATGAGACTAATCACAGCCCATTTTTTTTTCTTTTTATGGAAAAGTTTTCTAACTCAAACACGAGCATCATGGCATAGTGATAGAATAAAATGAAAGGTGAAAAACCAATTGAAAGAAGAGGTTCTAGAGAAATCTATATTTGCAGTGTATTTCCACGGGCAAAGCAGACCTTTGCCGCTGGAGAACGGTGCCATGAAAGTTAACATCACTGAACAGCTAGGCTAGCCCAGAGCAATCTTGAGGGGCATCTTGAGCTCCATGTTTCTTAAATTCTTTAGTATAGAGTTCAGGGATCGGTTCGCCTGATTAGGATTCTCAGCTTTGATCAGCCTCCTGGAGTCCTCTGCCGTGTCACACAAATCTCTGTCAGAGATCCTGGGATAACAGAGTGATTCTGGTGTGACGAAAGGTAGACCTGCAGGTGAGTAGGAGAAGCTAACTGGTGAAAGACAGGTAGTTAACAGGTAGAGGCAGGATCTCAGTTTTGAACTCAACAAATAAAGAATGGCAACTGGGTACCAAGACCTGGTGTGAATCCAGCTCTAAAGTGTTCAAGTAGCTCAAGAGTTGTACAATTTATTAGATTGTTATGTGATATGTAACAGGTTATTTGCATGAAGTGTGGCAAAAAACACCTTGTAAGAGGCACACATGCCCTCAGCTAGTTCCCGAAAACCTAAGCTCACATATGGTGTGCAATGCTTACCCTGCAAGGGCAGTAGGCAGCAGGCAATCCACAAAGAGATCTAGCATACTTAAGTGAATGAATTACAGTAAATTGCAAACGATTAGTCTTTGCATTATTTCTCTATGCTGTGAGAGACATTTTTAAAAAATGTTGGAAGGAACCACTTGAAATAGTTTCAGCTATGACAGAAATCAGTTGTGGTGATGGAGGCCTTGTGTCTTGCAGGAGGCATTCAAAACCTGCGGGCTTGATGTCTGCATCATTTTTCATCAGAAGCGTGAGTGCCCCAAGTGCTTCTGTGCCCCAAGGAAAAATTAATCTCCCCTGCCTTTCAGACTGCATTTTACGGGTCTGACTGTTTAGCACACCTCTGCTGCTTTAAGTCCCCCCCTCCAATTCTGACTTGCCAAACCAGGGGCTAAACAAAGGGAAAAGCTGGCACACACACTTTTCAAAAGGTACTCTGTGTGAGCTTCAGAAGGTATAAATCTGCATCCCATCACATAGATTTGTATACTAATCAGGTAATATTGATGCCTGGACACATTTGTTACTGCAGTTGATGCCCTTTCAGCTAATCAAAATTGAAAAAAGAGAAAAAAAGACCAATTTATGTTTGTTTTCATAATTGTAGTTATTATTTAATACATTTATATTGGGCATGCATGGAGGATGTAAGAATGTTTTACTGCCATGAGTTTAGAAACCTTTGTTACATCCAAGTGGCAAAGCCATGAATGGGTTAGATTTCTCAAATGCATGCTGCTAAGTGCCTATTCGCATAACACCACATATTAAACCCTTAGCATACTGCTTCTCATACACAGATAATACCGGCACTTTCTCTGTTACGGAATAGTTTTGTCCTAATTTTCTTGCATTTCCTGTTATACACTCTGTATTTTTTTCTGATAAATGTGCAAGGTATAGGGGATTTTTTTGTTGTTTTACAAGATAATCCCTGAGCAAGTGTTGGAAGACACAGTTTAGTTTTCCAAAGAGAAAAAATAAGGTTGCAAATTGCTGAAGTTATTTGAGATCCAAAATTCAGGAGTATGTGCTAAGTGTTTTCTATTTAGATACCCAGATTCGTTGCTGACCTCCTCCATACTCTGTGGGGTGTTCAGGAGAGAAACAGGAGGCTCCATGACGTCAGAAAAACAGAATTTATGTGGAGCTTTACTTCAAGAGTTGCTAAAGACTGTCAACACAACCAGTAAATAATCTTATCAGAAAAGGCCTGAATAGGTTTCATGCATGCTGCTTCAGTCTTCTTGAACTGGGAAAACAGGCTGTCAGGGCTAGAAACTTGAGTTACAGCTATATATGCATTTCCTAACTTACAGGTGCCTGATTTATAACCTGAATGTTCTGCTAATGCAACTAAGAATCTCCTCCAGACACCCAAGTCATCATAGGCTAATTTTTTTTACAACTAAAATGCCGAATAGAAATTTTCAATGTGCTGTCTGTCTGTCTTGCTCTTGGAAGGCTGAGCAGATGTAACAGGGATGGAAGGAGGCCTTTAGGCAAAACACAGTCTATATTGGACATTGAAATTAGAAACTTTCCTGAAGACAGCAAAGACGACTTCATCAGATCGGATTAAACACTACTTTGGAGCATGAGGAGCACCATTTATACTGTTTATCCAAGTATAGATTTTGGGTTTGAAAATATTCAAGGACACATGGAGTCAAAGATACCTGAGGAAAGAAAGGAGACTGCCTTCTGCAGTACTATTTAGGAACAGAGAACTGTACAGGGACGCAGCTGAACCCATTATTGCTACTGGATTTTATGCCCCTGTCCTTTAGTTCTCTCTTTTCTCCACACTTGCAAGTTACATGATCTATAACTCCCTGTCATTCCTACCTCAGAAATTCCCATGTGATGAGACCTGTCCCATTACAGTTGTACCTTAGCTCAGAGCATTCTTACTGTGTGATAAGTGAGTCTTTCCCCCTTCCCATCAGTATCCTTTCCCCAACTTTGTGTTGAGAAGGATTGAAATTCAGCTTTCAAGCTGCAGTTATTTTATTTTTCAAAACAGACAGATGAGCAGCTAGAAGTCTGGGCAGGCAGCCAAGCTCCCTTATCATTGAAAAAGAACAAGAACACCTGGTTCAAAGGAGTGGAGAAGACTGGGGGAAAGACAACTAAGAATGTCATCAGTCAAATGCCCTGTGGATAGTCAAATTAAGGGCTACCAGATCTAAAAAATCCCAGGAAAGTTAAACATGTACAGATTTAGAACCTATTGCCAGTCACTTAGGAGCTATACTTATGGCTTGATGTCATCAACATGTTAACTTATGTTGCTGAATCTACAGACTTGAAATTTGGTCTTGCTAGATATGCTCTTAACATCTCAATAAAAGAGCAGTCTCTGACTTTGGTAGCTATTGACAGTTGATGGAAAATGGTAGAAATCATGTCTAAGTAAGATAGCTTCACGAAGCCAAAGGACAGTGTCTAAAAGAAGCAGACTATATATTTCCAAATTCTGATTAGCTCTGAGAAGATGATGGGAAGAACTAAGCAATGGAGCAAATAAGCGTCACAGTTCACCAGAAAGAAGTAAAGAACAGCAAAAGCAGGTGTGATAACACTGTCTTTCATGACAAATTTTCTGCAGATTGACAAGATGCAGTGCAACCATACTGAGAAATGATCTGCATAGGGTGTTGTAGCCAGTACATACTGCAAAGAGGTGAGGCTGGTAGTCATCTGAACTGTGTGACTCATCTGAAATACATGTTCATCTACTGCTTCAGAAACCCAGAAATCTTCCTTGTAGAGATGTGGTTTCAACACCATGTGTGTGATGGGTTAGGGACAGCAACACAGCAATGAAAAGAATAGTCACATAGCTATCTCCTCTTGAGCTGAAGCCTTCCCCATGCTTGCAAGTGAGAAAAGATTTCAGTTAGAAAAGCTACATAGGGAGCTTTTAGGAACACATCTTGTTTGTACATAGTGTCTTGCAGTCAATACTGATTCTCTTATCTGCCCTTTTTCTGTCAGCCACAGAGTTACTTGACATCAACTTTATGTCTGGCCATCACCATTAGCATTAGTAAAGCTATAGGCATTTCTGCGTGGCAATTATGTCATATTTCACATCTGTTTGAGGAGCAGTAACTGGGAAGAACTGATTAGATGCAATGACAAAATATCTCCACAGGAAGGAAGTTGATGTTCTTGCAATTGCATCTCAGTACATTGTGCAGAAATTGGAACAGTTTGCAAGAAAATGGTAGTCTGGGTTACTGTCTTGTCTGTCGTCATGTAAAATGATTCATTACCAAGACATGTAGACACAGGACTGTAGATTTCAAAGAGTAATGTACTTAGGTTCATTATTTATGTTCGTATTAGGTTCACAAAGATTTGAGGCATAATCCTAGGTCAGTCTGTTACTCTGAATTCTTTTTAGGCAACTGTGGGAGCTAAGACACATGTTTGCAGCATTATGAGCAGAATTACTTTCTTCTAATTCGTTTTTATATCTTGCCCAACTCTAGCAATTACTGGCCTGTGTAACTGTTTGGCACAGTGTTCTACTGTTCATCTACTTGACCCTAGCAGTCAGCATCAGCAAAACCTTCCAATTTAATTACTTGAACTCCCTGCACTATGCCCAAAACTGTCTGCATTGATTGTAAGTTGAAAAGTTCTGAGAGTAACGTGTGTGTGCTTTTTCTTTTTTTCAGTATTGGAATTAACTTAAAATCCTAAAAAAACAAGCCTGATTTTTTGTTTCATTTGGTATGGCATTATGGGGTGATACCTGAAACCTAAATTAGTTTGAAATTAAAATAAGTGTACTTTAAAATATTTATTTGTTGATGCCACTTCAGAAAACTCCCATTGTAATAACACAATAACTTCAAATGTGATTTATCTCAGCCTTTGTAAAATAGAAATGTTGTTCTGCCCACCTTGTTTAGCATTTCCACTAAAATTACTATATATAACACACAATTTTAACACATCTGAAATTAAATAGTTGAGATGCTGTTAATTTGTGTCTAAAATCACACAAATATGTCACTGCAAATTCATAAATCTGAATTTAGGGGTTTGTAAGAGAGACAAGGGGTTCAGTTCTATTCACAATAAAATATGACTGTAACATATATATCCCTGATTCTAATGTACAGCAGCTATGCTTAAAATATGTGTGAAGCTGAACAGATCCCTTTACCAATGACTGCAATAACCAAAGGAAAATTAAATACTTTGTATGATCCTGGATAGACCCTTCAAAATATGTCCTTTGGACTTTTCTTCAAGTATTTATCCTTAGAACACCAATCACGCTTTGTCCCTCTTGACAGGTTTACAGCAAGACTTGAACAGGCTTTTCATGAGACCCAAAATCTTTCACAAATTGTTTTTCCCTTATCTTTTTAACTTGGTTTATATTCATTTAAAATTACCTGTGTCTTTGCTTCTTGTTGCATAATATAATGTATTAGTAGTAATATGGATCATTTAATGTCTATTTGTTTTAATGAAATTGCCAATAAGGTAGTAAGGGTAACGAAAGAATGCTACTGTTACTGTGAAAATGACAGACTTCTACACCTACTGTTGTGAAGACTGGTATGGTGGTATGCTCTTTCTGCTTCCTGCTCTCTTTTGTTTTGCTAGTCAGTCATTTTGATGCACTGCAACTAAAATATGGACTTATTTTTCATTAATCAACAATGTGATTTTTTTCACCTATGTTATGGTTTTAGTATCAATTTTTAATAACAGAATTTGTGTGTAACTTGATCACTAGTAGTACATGTATTATCAGTGTCTGCGTTAATTTTATTGTTTGGACATTCAGACCAGAAGAGGGCAATGTTAATCTTATTACCAAGACTTAAAGTTATGTTTAACTTCATGTGAATAGCTCTTGTCTTTCCCTTAACCATTATAGGAATGATGTGCCTTTGGGCCCAGTCCTGCATTTATGTAAGCCTGTGACTGATCCATTGAAGTGCATAGACTTATACATCGAAGCATGAGCTTCCTTACTCATGCAATGGTAGAAATGTCTTTTATTGTGAAGCACAGGGATTGTAACAGAATATTACAGCATGTTTAATATTAAAGACTGTAACTTGTAATTCATGCAGCCTTAGTATAAATGAAACACTGCTCCTCAGAAGCCACAGAGAGTCAGGTGTGCATATGTACCTAGATTAGGATGCTTTCAAACCTGGCAGTGAAACAGGAGCTTTATTAAATGAAAAGAGTGTTAACCACTGATTTTTGTGGGATCAGGTTTCTACCTAAGTTCTATGTTAAAAATGAGAACTCTAGTGGCATTCTCTTTGTAGTTGTCTAGTTTATATACATGCAAATACAGCAGCACAGTGATCCATGACTTTCTGAACAACTGGGAAATCATTCACAGATTCCACGTGACACAAAAAGGTAAACTCCAGTTCACCACCTCCCTGAATTCTTTGTTGCCTTGTCAGTTAAGAAATCTGAAATTAAAAAAACCCCAAACCCACACAGAACATTATTTTTATGAAAATCGTGTTGTGGCAGAACACATGAATAGTCTTGGAACAACATGAGCTATTAAGGCTCCTCTAGCAGGTTCATGGTGTGCTGGGTGATGAACTGGCTGAACGGCAGGGCTCAAAGTGTTGTAGTGAATGGGGCTACATCTGGCTGGTGGCCAGTCAGTGGTGCTGTTCCTCAGGGCTCAATTCTAGGGGCAGTTCTGTTCAATACTTTTATCAATGATTTAGAGGCAGGAGTCAAATGCACAATTAGTAAGTTTGCTGGTGATATAAAACTAGGAGGTCATACAAAACAAGGAGTCTCTCGAGGGCCTTGCAGAGGGATCTAGATAGATTGGAAGATTGGGCAGTCATCAATGGCATGAAATTTAACAAGAGCAAATGGTAGATTCTGCACTTGGGATGGAGGAATGCTAGACACAAGTATAAACTGGGAGATGAGTGGCTGAAAAGCAGCCCTGTGGAAAAGGATCTGTGGGTGCTGGCCAACAGCAGGCTCAATAGGAGTCAGCAGTGTGCCCTGGCAGCCAAGACGGCAAACCCCGTCAAGATCACAGTTTTGGATTTAGGTACTTAACTGCAAACTCAGAGCAGCTCTGTATAGTAAGTACTTTCAGACTTACTCCTGAAAACACATTCTAGAGAGGATGCCGAAACAAAGCTCAGAGTTGTGCAATTACATGCTTAAAGCTTTTCCAGCTTTGGTAGGCATTACTCCAGTCTCTGCTTTAACAAAGAGAAGTTGCATGTTTGGGACTGACTAATTGAGCTGATGTATCTGAGGCTGAATCAAGATAATATTTGCCATTTATGACACAGTCTAGACTGTGCTGAAAAAAGTTTCTATAGAAAACTACAGATGGATTACTGAAAATGCAACTGGTTCAGCCATCTGTTTGTAGCAGTTGTTTCATCTTGCTTACTTTAATTTTAATCTTCCTTTACTGTAAACACTCTGCTTGTGCTAATAGTTCTATCTGTAAGCAATAAGCATATTTCTGTCCCAGTGCCCACTTTTAGAATGTTAGTCTTAATACATTTATATGAGACACACCATGCAGGATGCATGGTTACAACAAAATTAATATGTTACAGGAACAAACAGCATGCAGGCAGGGCTCTCTGGGTCATTTCAGATGCCAAACTGAGCAAGCCCCTCCCAAATAATAAAGCAATCCCTTTCAAAGAACATAAATCAAAACTAGTCTTTTGTTGAAGAAAATGCAGAATTTTGCTAATGAAGTCAATATATTCAAAAATTGTTCCTGTCTCAAACAGTCTTTTTTCCTATCAGATTGAGGTTGGCACTAAATAAAATGTGAGAGCCACCACATGGCTAACCTTCCATTTCCTGCCCTCAAACTTGATTATTTCTTCTCATGTATCTTTGTCATTCCAGGTCCATTCTACTTCACACTACTCTGTAATCCTTGTGTGCATATTATCACTTCACTGAAACAGGTTGCTGCCAAAAACTTTAATCCTTAAGAATACATGATGTTAGAGACCCCAACCTGATCATGCAACGATGTATAAGGTATTAAAATCTTATAACTGAAATCAGTGTTCAGTTAAGTAAGCACAGAAAGCTTTAACAAAGTGGGTTAAGCAAGCAAAAGCTTTTTTTAGTTACATGTAACGAAGTGGAAACAATCTTTGATAAAGGCATTGAATGTGATACATACTTATTTTATAAATTATAAATTAATATATAATTAGCTCTTTTAAAAGTAAAATATGATGCATAATTTCTACAATTTGTCTCCTGCAAGGTGTGTTTGCATAATTATATGCACATGGAAGAGTGTAATTAATAGGTATAAAGGCACGTGTTTGCCCTCACTGAGATTATACAATATTTGGTGACTTAAGGAGTCTGTGGAAACACCTCATTTGATTAGAAGGATTTAATCTTTCATCTTGCGCTCAGTTTTAACTGATCAATACCTCCATAATTACCTTACAACTTATCAGGCATGAAACTGGGAATCACACTTCAGCAAAATAGTCGGATTGTTTATTTATAATCTTGAGTAGCTGTAACAGGGGTATTAAGTTCTTCATCCTTTCTTAAGTATCATGAAATAGGACCTCAAAGTGTCTGAGGGGGAACTTGTCAAGATAGCAGAGGAGCTCTGTCCGTTCCAGCACTGGCTCCAATGTATATACTTTAGTTACAACTTCTGTGTTTGACTCTCTTCCAGGCAGTAAGATGCTGTGGTTGGGTTTGCTTGGAAATAATAATTAAGTCTTGTAACTTACACCAATTCTTCTTACTCTCCTCAAGCTACTGCACAATTTTTTCAATTTCCTTTTGAGTTCTTGTGACTGCTGAAGACTTTCCTTCTTTTGTTCCTTTTTTTCTTGGTTATGGACAGTAAAACTCACATTTTTCTGTGATTTCCAAACATATACAGACAGAAATGCTTTTGAATAAAATAAACATAATAAACATGGAGAAGACTGAGAAAAAGTTAAACTTTTAAGTGCATCACCACGACTTGGAGTAACTTTTGATTATGATATTTTTTCAAGGTGGCAAGCATGTTCTGTTGTCTTCTATTTATCTTAAGACAGCTGGGTGTGCATAGATTAGCTTGAAATTCATTGCAAATACCTGCAAATTCTTTGCAGGTTGTGTAATACAGATATATGGACACTTCAGTTTGCTGTTTTTATCTGTAGCTTTGTGTGACATAAATACCCAAGCTGTGCTCTTCTGAGATCGTTCCTCTGTTGGAGGTGCACAGCAGAGCGAATGCTTCTGTGGCTTATTCATAGCACCTTCATGATTTGCTGTTGGGCCAATGAGGGATGACCATGTATCTCACATCACAAATGTTAATGTGGGAAGACCATTATAGTGTCTTTTACAGCACTTGGACAAATCAAGAGATATTGCATGTGCACTGCAGCTTAACCATTCTTAGTACCAGATGCTGAATTGCCTTCTCAGAACAAATGGGAAAAAATGATATATTGTTCTTTAAAGGGAATCCAAGATTTAAATTGACATTTAAATGACACAGTTTCAAAAGATTTCTGCAACTGTTTAGGAGAAGAGCTAGCTGCAGTACAGAAGTTGACTTCTGTTAACAGTAGTGATGGAATACAATTAGTCAGGTAGTTTTATGATCAATCAAGGGATTGATACCTAGGAAAATTTTGATCCATTGAACCACAAATTTCTTTCCAGATGTGTACAGTTTTGAAAAACTTTCAATGGAAATTCTTGAAATTTTTGGTCAAACTAAAAAGCAATGGATGCTGCAAAAGAGACAGTAGTGTAGTGGCCTGAACACTCAGCAGGAATAGAAGACCTACATTTAAGTCTTTGTTCTGTCTAATTCAGAGCAGGGACCTGTAACTTCTTATACCATTATTACAAGTGAGAACTTTGGCCACAGGACTGTTACCTGCATTGTGGTTGTGTGAGCTGACTCAGGCAGGATGCAGGAACAACCACAAAACCACAGATGAAAGACAGAGAACAAAGTTAATCTCAATACCTCGCAAATCGGTGAATCTCCGAAGCAACACCCGGGCAGCGGGACACGAGAAGGGCAGGCAGGCACCGCATAGCAGGAGAAAGTCCTTGTTAGCAGGAGCGGATGAGCTCTGACTTGCTGTTCTCACCTGCTTTTCAAGGGTTCAAGCAGGCTTTGATCTTCTTCAACAACAAGGCAGTGATCTCATGTATGCTAGATAAGGTGTCCCTGAGTCCATCGCAGGCTTACTCTATCTACGTGCAGATGTTCTACTTGCGAGCACACAAGGCTGAACAACAATTAGTATGATATGTGTTGTCCAGCACTCGAGGTGCGAGTCAGTTTAGCGTGTTTACAATCCTCTTCACCAACTTTCCGTTATTTTCCCACAGCAGTGAATCTCCCTTTGTGTTTCTGCAGTTTCCTAAAGGCACTTCTGTTTCTGTAAAGACGATTAAGTTTTTGACATGATAAATATATTCTCTTGATAAGGCAATGTTTTTTCACTTTGCTCTAACATATGCATGCATATCAAAGCCAGTTCCTCCCCATGAAGAGGGGTGAATCAAAAAGTTGGTTAAATGCATGCACCTCCTTGATGAGGAAGGGGAGTGAGGCTTATGAAGAGCCCATGCTGGCGAAGGATCCTGGCAGACCTGTGGTCTGTAGATAGAAGCCCATACAGGAGCAGATTTTCTGGTAGTAACTGTGGCCTTTTGGGGATTCACACTGTGTTCCTGATGAAATCTACCCCATGGAGAGTATCCTTGTTGGAGCAGTTCTTGGACAACTGCATCCCATGGGAACAACCCACACTGGAGCTGTTAGTGAAGGACTGTATCCCATGGGAGGCACCCCATGCTGGAGCTGTGTGGGTCTTCTCTGGAAAGGATTAGGGAGGGCTGAGAAATGCAAGGGTATTCTTGTCCTTATGAGAAAACTGTGAGTTCACTGAAATGGCTATGTTAGACCTGGAGAATATTTGGATCTTCCCCTTGAATTAATGTGGCCGCAGCAAAGTTGTTCTCTTTCCCATCTGCAAATTGGTTGATTATTTGATTTAGCAGTGTACCTTATCTAATCTGTTGGGATTCCTCTTCTGTCTTTCAATCCTCCTCCATGAACTTGGATGGGTTCCTGACCTCTTGAATTTATCTGGCTATCTTATAGTCCTGCACTACGATTCATAAACAGCAAATACAATGCCCGCTGTATTTCCTGTGCAGTTTGAATGAGGTACCATACAGCATGCGCAGGAAGATGTACATTATAATCTAAATCACATAATAAAGGGGTTTTGTTGCCTGTAGGCTGCCCAGAATTATACCCTGGAAGTGCCAAAATGTATGTCTGTGCAGTGCAATCCCTTATGAAAGGACTCAGTCTCTTTCTGTAGCAAAAGCAATGAATGTACGTCTTCACAAACACCCAAGTCTTATCAAAGTTAGGGCACACATTTATGTTTGGCAAGGGTTCTTTCTAGGAGATGGCCTGGATGTAGTTAGCCCTGGGATTTTCAATGTTGGAATAAATATGACATCTGAATTCAAAAGGCAATAATGTGTATTTGTTTTGAGCAGCCATATGTTTGAAAAAATATTATGATTATTGCTTAGCAACTAATGTACTAGCAACACGTTCCTTGTGGATAGAGTCTTCATATCAGTGTCAGCTCCTGAACCTTCTCTTTCCCATATTTCAGTCAGATAGCTCATGCAAAAACATATGACTAATGCAGTGTTGTTCTGGGGCTGTTAGCTGACTGCTGCATTCCCTAGTTATTAGGCACTTTATAAGGTATTACTATGGCTTAATCAACGTGAAAATGTTCAGCCTCATACCAACAGTCTAATACCTGCACTCTAAAGTCTGATGGTGTTATCAGAAGAAGTTTGAAATTTTTCTTGTGCTGAATATGGGGCAATGCAATTTTGAATATGACACAAAAGATCTGAATCAAGTCTCAGGTGTCTAATTGTTGTTAAATCAAAGCAGCCAGTGAGACACAACGAGGCAAGCCTAACACCATGTACACGCATCTTTCCTAAATAATGATCATAGTTGCAGCTTCTACCTTTTGCAGTTGCAATACACACAAGAAAATTCCTGTTTTCAAGCACAGTGATAGTGATGGGGTAGTTGGCTTTCATTCTGGAAGCCACTGGCTCCAGCTTTTACCACCCTGAGCTAGTGGCCCATATACATCTGAATTCCTTTTTTCTGGTCTTCTGAGGAGACACATGAACTAACTAACAGGCTTAAACATATTTTGTCACCATAGAGGTAAATGCCAAGTGAGAAAGATTATAGCTTCACCACAACAGAAAATATGGCGCTGCAGAGAAGCAGTTCTAAAAGACCTTGGGAAAGCCAGCTTTGCATAGACCAGCTCTAAGTCTGGGCTTGGTGCCACTTTTTTTCTAAGAGAGGAGTATGAGTATCTCTCAGACGAGTGGCAGAGGTGTGTAAGATAGGGCCAAGGCTGTAGCGTCCTCCTTCTGTGTAGAGAACAGTCAGTTTCTAACTCTGCCTTACATTTTAGAACTTTAGTACCTGTTACATGAAATCATTTTCAGAAAGTTATGCAAATGACGTAATGACAGACGCTCATTACCATATGGTGCCATTTTCATAGGGAAATCAGACAGCATTTTTCTTTCTTTTATCTTGTTTGTAAACTTTGCTGGGACAATTATTGTTCTTACAGAAATGAATACATTCTTTCCCTATTGTATGCAGTAGTCAAACCAACCAAGACATTTGAGTGCATTTTCTGCTTTTTCCTTCCTTGTTCTTACATTAAACACTTTTTTAGATACATTTGAGGTATAGAATGTTTTTAGTTAATGTCAAAATCGCTTCGTGTGTTGAGCAAAGGCAAATGAAAAGATCATATTTCTACACTGCCTCTCATTTGTGTAATCCCTCTCTGACTGGATCTTCCAGGTACTGGGATAGAGTAATAATGATATGAATAATGAAAATGGCGTGTTAGCAGCGTTGAAATTTTAGCCATTTTAGAGAAGATGAAACATGGGAGAAAGTCAGTTCATGTGTGTTTTCTGAAGTAACTCACTCCAAGATATATATTTTGTTTTCTTTTCCACACCCTGCTGTCTACTCTAAGGCATTTTGTGTTTAAATAAGCTCAGATCTATGGGATAATTTTCTGAATTTTAGACTGCTGCATTTGGACAGTTTTATGAGTTTATAAACATTCGTTTTTGTGTGTATATTCTTGTCCCTTTTGAAACTATAGATCTATACCACATTGTCCTCTGTTTTAAAATGAATCTTAATAAAAAATAATTTCCAGAAGGAGCTGTGAGAGAAAAAGCAAAAGATAAAGTTTCAAAGTTTAACTGTACAGGGTAATGTTAACTTATATACCTGCTTCCCTGTCCTTATGACAAATAATCATACCTAACATGAGAGGGATGAAAGATCACTCAGAAATTCTGATTTGTTTGCCTGTTGATTGCAAGAAAATTGGTCATTAATACTAAGTTGTCCATTGGAAATGTTCCTAACTGCTGAATCTGTAGGCAAAATCATAGGGTGGAAAGAATAATTGTTTTAAGTACTCACGGCACACAGTCTGAAAGAATGTCAGGCCATTTGGGATTATTAAATCCCTTTGTGGGCTAGCAGTCCTGCTGTGCATAAGTGCTTATTTTTAAAAATAGGCACTTGTATGGCACAGCTGGACATGAAGAGGAAAAAAAGACTTTCAAGTTCTAAACAACCTAAAATTTTGTGAATATTTATTTTTTTGTGTGATGGATTTTGCGTGATTTTCGACGTAGCCCGATCACTTGAAAAACTGCAGCACGAATGGGCTTTGTAGTAACTTGATAGTATTTTCTTCCATTACTGGGGTTAGAAGTATTTCATAAACGAAACTATTGTAACTGAAAGTGTGTTAGGGATCATACTGAGGATAGACAGGGCTTATTTTCTTTCAATTTCTCCCCAATTTTATTCTGTGAAGGGTACATAATGACTAGCTCCTAGATGATGAAGTTGCTGCTTTATGTCGTTTGTCACTATGCCACAGGATTTGATGGGCTTTGGATATCTAGGTTGTCCCTTTGAGAATAATATTAGGTATTGGTGAGCTACCTTTTTGTTCACCAAATAGAACTAATGTGCTGAGAAGGAGGCATTGATTTCAGTATCTTTTGGGTTTCACTGTGACTCTTATTGTGAGGCTGCAAATCTCTAACAGCATCTAGAACGGGCAGAAAAGCTACTGGTTTTCATTCCTAGAGTACGGTATATCAGATCTTTAGATCTGCATGAAGAAGATGTGCTTACACACGTATGTATGTTGGCAGCACTGCTGTCATAGCCTGACCACTCTAAAGTATCAGCACCATCCTTGCAGCCAACAGTGCTGCTTTTTTTTTTCTTCTCTTCCTTTTAAACCTCTTCTGACAGTCCTAACACCTCATTTCTATAAGTGGCAACTTCACTTACGCATTCTCATAGTGCTGTGGCTGTTAAAAGTGACTTCTTCCTGGAATTGACCAGCCTTAATAATTCAGTCATGCAACTCACCTTTGCTTCTTGTCTCTTACGTCACTGCCCAGCAGATGTCAACTCAACTAGTTCCATTAAGGCACAAATAACTCTGTAAGCATGTGAACTGCATTATGCATGCTTATATTAGAGAATATACAGAATATACTTCCATCTTCCTGCATAACCCCTCTACAATTCAAGAGATATGTTATCCTTTCTACCGCAAAAATACAGAATACTGTTCAGTTTTCACCTACTCTGAATATTTCTGATGCCAGAGATGGAGGCATAGTAGAATATTTTAATAAGTAGAACAGGTTTATATTTCTAATTATTTCTTTATTGGGCCATTTTCATCAGTAATGAAGAAATCTGAAGTAATTACACACTCACTACTATTTTTGATGGCAGTACTGATTGTATTTTATCCTTTGAGCCCTGTACCCCAAAAGGTCTGCCTTTGTTTTCTCACCCAGACCCTCCCCATTATTAGGGCTTCCTGATGATTTTCCCTACAATTTCTTTCTGGACAAATCCTGTTCTGCCATTTGCTGATACTCCTGTCTCTGACCAGTCCCGTTCAGCCTGCCTACCTGAGAAGACGTAATCTTCACCAGTTGTCAGTGCAGGCGTCTGTTTCATTTTGTCAAGTTTCTTCTCTGCCTTGATTTTGTCCCCTGACTTTAAACTGCCTTTCCCTCTCCCCCTGGATGTTGAGCGTGACTTTGTGGCCCAAATTTGTAGGCTCACACCATTTGTCTATCAAATGTGCCTGAAGATCAGTTCTCAGAAGTAGGCTTTCTGGCAAGCTCCAGTGCAAGAATGACTGCTTTTGAGAATTCTTGATGCTGTTTTCTTACCAGACATTGAGGCTTCAGAATCTTTCTAGCCTCAGTTAGGAAAGTTTCCAGTTTCATAAAACTACGGAAATCAGAAATGGAAAAGGACTTTTAAGTCATTTAGTTGCCTCCTGCCAGTACTCCCTAATGTATTCCTGATCTTGACTGCTTTCTCACATCTAATTGGAAAAGATTCAAGTGACAGAACTCTCATTGCTTCCCTTGGGGTGAGGGGGTTTAATTGATCTCATGGTGAGAAAATTACTCTTAGGGTGCAGGAAGCAGTTCTTAAGAACATGTCCTGGTAACTGATAGAGATTTGCATAAAATCTCATTGAGAAGGCAAAGCTGCTTAATCAACTTTTTGAAAATTCAGTAGCCATGTTACCTGTTTGCTTCGTATTCACCAGGGGCTGAAAGACAGCACATGAATTGAGCTGGGGCTGTTATCTTGTGCATTCTCTAATACATGTCATCTTACCCTGCAATCATAACATTCATTTTTGCAGGAGGGCAGGGACACCATGCTGTCAAGGTGCAGAGGTATATATCCTTTCATTTAGACTTCCGGCAGGGTCTAGACAGCTGTATGCTGCTAGATTTAGAACTTAACTAGACACATGCAAGAGGCTATAAATAAAAAACTGTATCACACTGCAAATCAGATTCAATCCTTTATATAAAACTCCTACNNATGAGGCTGTGGGAGGCAAAACAGTCTCAACTCAGAGAATTTTTACTGAATGCAATGTATTGTAGTTTATTAACGTAAACTTCTAAACACTGATTCAGGTATTGAGAAAAAGAAAACAAACAAACAAAAAAACAATTAAAGAAACACTTAGGGAGACAGTCTTCCTCTCTGTTTCCCAGGCTCAACTTTAGTCACACACCTCCCCTCTCCCCTTCCTAGTCTCACCTTCCCTTGTTTTCACTGCATGTTACACTCACCCATCTCGATGCCTTTGGTGCAGCAACGAGCAGCCTAGGGGACCGGGGTCACATATATAGTGGTGCAGGTATGACATTCCGTGCTTCCTACTCATTTTTCTCCACTCCATAAAGGGCAGAACTGCATGGGCTGCAGTTCCTCAGTGGGTGTCCATGCCCTGGCATGGGCTGCCCTGGGCTGCAGTCCTTCAGGAATGACCCTGAGTGATATTACTGTCCTGAAGTGTCTCCTTTCATGCATGCATCTCCATCTCTGTCCCCAGTAATGTCTCCTTTCGTGTGCCTCCTCCACTACTTTTACCCCTCTCAGCTCCCACTTATTCTTAAATATGCGTGAGCTAGGGTGTGAGCAGGGGCTCCCCTGTCTGGCTGCAGGGTTGTTTTTTTTTATGGGCAATGGGTTTTTGACAGTGGTCTCAGAGACATCTGGAAATATCTGTGATTGGCACTGGTTGCATCCCAGGCAAAGCACCCTGCAGTTCTTTGCTAGGGTGCCTCATGCAGGAGCCAGTAGGAGTCTGTAGAAATTGCAACGAAGCTGGCATAGTATCTATTTTACCGAGCTTCCAGTGCCATAGACCAGTTTGAAAATTATGCTGAAAATTGTATTCACTATTAAAGATCCTGGTTAGCTATTCCCTACACACATATGCTTTTAGGTACATGGGAAGACACATGCCTATGCATGAAGTTGCTGGAGAACTTGAGGAACATTGCTTCTATTTTTCCTCTGCTCCCTTTGCATATCAATGCCCTGGTCTGAAGAGAAATACCTTGATACAGGCATAGGACATAGTATTGGTATTCCCATGACAGTTGTTTCTGCTTTAGAGCAGAGCTGTCTCTAGGATACTCATTGCTATTTGGGGAAACGTGTGAGGTTGAAGATACTGAGAAGTTATTTCCATTTGAAAAGGTGGTATTCGGAACTTTGGTAGGCGCTACTGGAGTACTGTTGCATGGGAAGCACAGGATTTGTATATGGAAATAGTATGTCAAATACACACCCTTCTGCACCTTTATCAGGAATACCACAAGGGCTTAATGTTGAAGTTCCTGCTTCATTGAAGGTACATTACTTCATATTATAAACTTTTAGCATTATGAGACGTGGAATTCCAGTTTGTGTTTGTAGTTGAACTGCTCTCAGGCGGTCCATATTTTTTGGTGCTGATAGGTTAATTTACTCTAATTACATGAGTCAGTTCTGAAACGTGATCACTCCTTAAGTTTTAAACTTTCTCACTTTTTTTTACCTGACTAATTCAGAGACTTACTTGGTGCTTCAAAGACTATGCAGTTGAAAACAGTTGATTTCGCTTTCTAATAAAAGTAATGGCTAGAATTTTACAGCTGAAATATAAAAAACTGAGTAGCTCAGATCTTCCAAGCCTCACTGGTCCTTTTGTTAAACAGCACACTGAACATAATAGGCCTGTTAAAAGGGTTAGCAAGAATCAGTATGTATGCACTTTGGACACCTACAGTAGTGCAGATACTGTGGATAAATATGACAATTCTGATGACATGATATGAACAGCTGCATTACCCTCCCAGCCAATTGATAACTGGTTAATTTGTATTGTCAAGATGCTTGTAGGACTTAGTACCGTGTAATCTGTTTTCCTTTGGGAAATGTGTTTCATACAGCGTGATGCCAGACACATATGAGTGACTGTGCCTGCCTCAAAATAATGCTGAAGACCAAGAGCTGCAGCATATTCATAGCATGATAACATGTGAATCCAATGAATCTTTAGGGATTTCAGTCAAGGACTGGTCATTCTTTTTTAAGATTTTCAAAATCTGACAAAGGAATCTCCCTGTTAAATATATTTCTATGTATTTTTGTGAAATTGCATATTGTCAAATAAAACAGTTCACGTGTTTTTGCAATATCATGCTCTGAACATAAATGTTTGCTGAGGTAATACATACCCATTAGGTGGGATCTGCCTATGCTTCTCAACAGTTCTTCATTATGTTAAGACTGTGCAAAAGTGGAATTGTGATCAGCAGGATGCTGTTCTGACTTTTCAAGCACTACACTGTGCCTTCTTCAACTGATATCAGCTGCAAATATTAGTGAGACTTACTGGGGACCGTGCTTCAGTGAAAACATGGCCAGTGTTATTCACTGGGGAAGAGCCCGGTCCTACAGAATGCTAATAGTCTTTGTTTTCCTTTTCTAAGCACTGACACTCCTGTGTCTCTGTATGGTAGAGCTTGGCAGATGCCTTGATCCAAATTTGGGTATCCTTTTGAGAAATTTATTCATAAGATAAGCTAGTCACTAGATTTTGTCATGGTGCTAGCTGCTGGGGCTTCATAGTGCATCTCAGCACTATAAAGTGCCAGAGCAAACCATCTAGAACATGAAATGAAAATACAAGCTTTTATATACATATATGTATATATATTTGATCATATGAATGATGTTTATTCTTAGGAGCCTGCAGGGTAGCTTATAGGTTGAAATCTTTCTTTAAACTGTTTTTGTTTTATTTTGAATCCTATTTATGCAGTTTCAAAGGTCCAACATATAGGACAGCTGAAGAATATCAGTAAAAGACATCCTTTTGACTCTCTGGAAAACCCTTTCTTAAGCATTGTTCAGTGTCTAAAATATTATGGTATAGCCTGAGATTTTTGCTACTCATCAGGGCACCCTCAGACAAAAGACATGCTTGTAAAAGCATTATACAAGTAGCTACATGATGGATTTAGCTTTCCTATTTTCCTCTAAAACTTCCTCAGTTTTTCTGAACCCTAGGTGGACTCATTTGATGCAGGAAGCCCCATTTCTTTTGCTGGGTGTTGTGGTTTGGGCCGGACTGGCCACTGAAATGGATGACAGATGCTCTCCCCCACCTTTCTCTCCAAGGAGAGGAGCCAGAGAGAGCCAGGCATGAGTTTAGAAGAAACTAAACTATTTTAGTGAAATATTAATATTAAAATAAAAAGAAAATAATGAAAAAATATATAATAGATACAAAATTGTATCAAGCTCCCAAGATGACAATCACAGCANCGAGCAGACAGTCTTCCTCAGATGCCGGCCATTGAAGAAAGGCAGGCCTAACCCTTTGATCCCTCAGCTTTTATACTGAACATGAGGCAGATGGGATGGAATACCTTGTTGGTCAGTTTGGGCTTACCTGTCCTGTCCTCTCCTCCCTACAGGTGCCACCCATTTACACTCTTCTGCTTCTGACCCTCCAACAGGTCAAATAACAAAGTTGGTTGGCCTTGGTTGTTAGAGCAATAAGTATAAGCAAGAACCTCTCTGCATACTGTTCCTTGGCATAAATTACAACTAATCAGGTCTTATCACTCTGAGAATGAACAATGTCTCCACAATATGCTGTTAATTTCAGAGAGTGTTGTTATTAGTAGAGGCTTAGCTGCAAAGTAAAATTACTGAACATAAGATTGGCTTACCTCAAACCAGAACACTGGGTCACTGTCTTTCAGACTGTTTTTATTTCATCAAGTGGCATTACTGGTGTTGTTTGGGTTCACACACTCTTTTACAATAGTAGTTGTTAACTACCATCAGTGACTTTATATCAAAGGAAGTCTTTTTTGGATGATGTGTTGAATGAACTCACTTTGAGTGAGGCCTAAATGACAGCTTGCAATTTGAGAGGAACTTAAAAACCGTTTCCACATTGTAATGATTCTATTAGAGCTGTGTAGTCATAGAATCATAGAATCATAGAATTCTTTAGGTTAGAAAGGAACTTAAAGATCATCTAGTTCCAACTGTCCTGCCATAGGCAGAGACACCTTCCACTAGATCAAGTTGCTCAAAGCCCCATCCAACCTGGCTTTGAACACTTCTATGGATGGGGCGTTACAACTTCCCTGGGCAACCTGTTCCAATGCCTCACCAGCCTCAGAGTGAAAAATTTCTAATATTTAATCTAAATCTACCCTCTTCCACTTTAAAGATGAGGGTAAAAAGTCCCTTACTAGCTTTCTTGCAGTCCCTCTTCAGATACCGGAAAGCTGTTATAAGGTCTCCCTGGAGCCTTCTCTTTCCTAGGCTGAACATCCCGAACCCTCTCAGCCTGCCTGAGAGTTGTTCCAGCCGTATGATCATTGTTGTGGCCCTCCTCTGGACTCCCTCCAACAGGTCTATGCCCTTACGTTGAGTGCTCCAGAGCTGGACCTAGTACTCTGGCTGGGATCTCACAAGAGCAGAGTAGAGGGGGAGAATCACTTCCCTTGACATGCTGGCCGTGTTTTTTTTGATGCAGCTTAGGATATGGTTGGCTTTCTAGGATGTGAGTACACATTGCTGGCTCACGTTGAGCTTCTCATCAACCAACAGCCCCAAGTCCTTCTCAACAGGGCTGCTCTCAATCCATTCTCCACCCAGCCTGTAATTATGCCTGGGATTGCCCCAAACCAGGTGTAGGACTTGGCTTTGCTGAACTTCATAAAGTTGGCACAGGTCCACCTCTCAAAGCTGTCCAGGCCCCTCTGGATGGCATCCATCCCCTCCAGCATGCCTAACTCGCCACACAGCTTGGTATCGTCAGCAGAATTCCTGAGGGTGCACTCCATCCCACTGTTCATGTCACCAACAAAGATGTTGAACAGCAACAGTCCCAGTACCCACCCCTGAGGAACACCACTTCTCACTGCTCG
>VZSZ01007661.1:274555-324340 GCA_013398815.1 Ibidorhyncha struthersii | reverse complement strand
TGTGAAAGATCTTTGGGCTGAAGGTGCACCAACAGCAGAAGGGGTTTTCTAGTGCTGCGCACCATCCTGTTGGTCTTGTAAGAGCTGAGTTCGAGGATTTCAGCTTTCCCTCACAAACTCCTTTCTTCATAAAGTTTGTCCGTTGGAACACTGTAATACCCATTTAAATCATAGAATCACAGAATGGGTTGGGTTGGAAGGGACCTTAAAGATCATCCAGTTCCAATCCCCCTGCCCTGGGCCGCGACACCTCCCCCCAGCCCAGGTTGCTCCAAGCCCCGTCCAACCTGGCCTTGAACACCTCCAGGGATGGGGCAGCCACAGCTTCTCGGGGCAACCTGCGCCGGGGGCTCATCGCCCTCACAGGAAAGAATTTCTTCCTAATGTCTCGTCTAAATCTCCCTTCTTCCAGTCTGAAACCATTCCTCCTCGTCTTATCACTCCATGCCCCTGGAAAAAGTCCCTCCCCAGCTCTCCTGGAGCCCCTTTAGGCACTGGAAGGGTCTGTAAGGTCTCCCCGGAGCTTTCTCTTCTCCAGGCTGACCCCCCCCAACTCTCCCAGCCTGTCCTCCCAGCAGAGGGGCTCCAGCCCTCCCAGCATATTTGTGGCCCTCTGGCCCCACTCCAACACGTCCATGTCTTTCCTGTGTTGAGGGGGCTCCAGAGCTGGAATATCCAAATAGTATTTAATAATTAAGTCTTTATCCATATATTGTCTCGAAACAGCCGTTGCTTTGGGGTAAATCTAAAGAAGAGAGAAGACAGAGGGGCAGGAAGAGAAGAAACGGCCTTCAGATACATCAAGTTTTGCAGCAGAGCGCATGGGACCGGCCTTTGCGTAGCCACGGGCAATTGCGGAAGAAGTATTGGTCATAAACTGTAGCAAAAAACATTTGGGTTCGAGGCGGGGGGAAATACCCTGGCGGTGAGCGCCGGGGTGCGTTGCTCGGGGCGTTGTGAAGTCTCCGGCAGCAGAGGTGTTCAAAAACAGGTTGAGAAGCATCTCTTAAGATGCCGCTGATAATTTAGGGATAAGGGGAATAGCCTAAATGATCTCCGGAGAGTCTCCTTGAGCCCCGTCACGCTGTATGGGATGGTGGATGCCGGGCTGGGACCTGGTTTGCTTGGCAGGTGGCAGCGGGTCTGTGGGGCCACCGGGGGTCCCTGCAGCGCGTCCCCTGCCTGCTGCGGTGTCACCGCCTGCCCGCCCCGCGGCTCAGCGGCCGTCGCTCACTCGGTGCCCTTTCTCCCGGTTGGAGCAGGATTACGTCCAGTTTAAATTTATGGAGCTTTTCATCTGTTGGGTTTTCTTCTTCAACGGCAATTTTTAAGCCTGGGAAACTCCCGGCAGGTGGCTACTCAATGTATTCGTGATCACGGTGCCTAAAAGTAAGGATGAGCCAAGACAACTTTAAAAGAAAATGCCCCTCGTGGTTTTAAATATTGCCATTGGAAATTGCTAATAATTCTGTTTGATAGGCTTGGGCACCTTGAAATTACATCTGCCGTAAGGTTGGTATGTGTATGTGTTTTCAGGAAGAGTTATTCCTATTAAGGTTAAGGTGTAATATCACTGTATTAAAAGGAAGTGGTTTTATCAGCTGTGTTGACAGCTACTGCGACAGCCGCCTGGGCGCAATCTGCCACGTGCTTGATAATGACATTTAGGTCTGATCTTCAGCCACCGTGGGATTTCTGCCACGCGGGTCTCTGCGATAAACTTCGATAGCTGCGTGGAATCGTTGCAAGGAGTCAGGAGGTTCTCCTGCGTTTCAGGATAGGGATGGGGAGAGCTCCGGAGGCAGGGTCTGCGCTCCAGGCATCTCCCGCGGGAAAACGCACGTGAGGAGGTTTCACTGGAAAAGCAGCTTTAAAAAAACAGCAGAGATTTTCGTATTGTTTACTTTTTCCCCTTCTAGATCATGTTTAGAAATGGTTCAGAAATGTTCTAGAAATTGTTTTTAACTTTTGTCATGAGCTGACAAGCTAAACTTAGGTTCCTCTTAAACAGATAACTGAGAACATGAAAACAGTTCCTCTCTCTGTTTTTGTAAATGAAAATAATTTAGTCTTTGGTCTTACTTTTGGCATTTGAGACAATCAGTTCCTTTAGTAGACCTTATGAGATATTAATTTGTAGCTACTACTTTCATCTCCAGCTGTTCCAGTGGAAGCTGAGCCGCCTCTGAAAAATGAATTTGATGTTTTCTGTTCTCTTTTTTTGTGTCTAATGTCCACATTTACATAAAATACCTGGTTATTTTTGCCTTTTGAAGTCGGAGAAAAAGGGGTGAGACGCTTCTCAGAGCCAGTGAGGTTTTTTTACCTATTCTTTCCCCGAGGAAATCTGTCTGCCCTTGCGGGGGGGGATCTGGCGGGTGTTACCTGTTCCCCACTAGCGCTGCGTTGGCTGTGCAGGTGGGCGGAGGTGTGTTTCCTCCTGAAAACCCTGTCCAGACCCTCGATGCATTTTCTGTCTGCAAAACGAAAAAAAAATCTTGCAAAGAGGAGGAAGAAGGATGAGGGAGATACGTCTGGTAAACACGTACCTTTTTACCGTTGCCGGAGTGGCTCGTAGATGTTTATTTTCAGAGCTTGCGGGGAAACGTCGGCTGTTCTGCTCCATGGTTGTCATAGCAGTACCTGTCAGATCTATACTGCGCTTTCAGAATTAACCTCAGCCACGTATGTGACTATCCATCACTGGTGTGCAAACACTGAAGTGGTTATGAACTGAAGCAAGTTTTGTGTAACTGTGGACCTTAAAATGTAGTACAGGTTTCAGTCGCCCGAGAGTTGTTCTTACTGACGAGTAACCCAAAGCCAAAATAAAATTGGGGTTTAGTTTATTGGAATTTTGCTTAACTGCAGTATTCTGCTAGGCTGCATACAGGCATATAGAAACAAAAAACCTAACGTTTTTAATAAATGTATGAAAATAGGCTCTTCGCACTCATATAATTGACCGGTCAAGCAGCATCTGTCAAATAAGGTGCAAGTACAAAAGCCCTTATTTAAAATCCGTCCCAAGTTACTGGTGGGTGGAGGTGTGGTTTTCACAACAGGGGAAAGCAGTCCGGAAGGATGACAAAAGTTCTGGATGGAAAACTACAAAAAATGCAGGGACACCGCGGAGTTTTACAGACTCTGGAGTAATCTCAGAGACACGGGGTGGGGGGAGGAAGCACAAAGAAACTTTGAAGTCATGGCTTCATTTTCCAAAGCCCCTGTATAGAACAGGGTTCCAGCCCGCGTTAATACCATGTTCAAAGAGACTATGAGTAGACGTGACTTGAAAGCTTGCACTTGTAACTGGGGCACAGATCATTAAAATATTTACTCAGTGTGTGTTGGTATGGAATATGGTAACTGTTTTACATTTCCAAATCAGATATTGTGATGAAGAAAGTGTTTGAAATGCAATTATATTTTAGGAGGAGAAGGGATGCGTGGTTTCAAGAAGAGCCTGAACGGTAGGAAAAGCTTTGATTAGAAGGAATTGGTGCTACTTTTCCTGACTATTAATACATTTGCTATAGGACTCTGGGCTTACTTATTTTGAAAGTTTAAAAGTCCAGACATGCGACTTGAACGACAAAATAATTTTATTTAGGGCTGGGTTGAAATAAGACTTCAAATGGGAGCAATTTTGGTTTTCTTTAGTGCCAAATATGTCTCTGGATAGAAAAACCTCCCTCTATTTACCGTGTATAGTTTGAGGATAAAAATTTTCAAAGCATGTAACTTTCTTAGGACCCATCTTTCAAAACTAACTCATGTGCCCAAAAGTTTGGTCTTCATGTGTAAATAAAAGAGATGAATGCACGTTGATAAATTATATAAAGGTACAGTTTCTGTACAGGGAGGGAATTTTTTTTGCTGTCCATAAAATGTTGTTGCGTAAGGTACTGACCTTTTCAGTAAAGACCTTGCAGGATTTTTGGTTTAGTATCGTACCTGTCAAATTAACTGGACTTGGGGGTAAAACCAATGTACTTGGCTATGTTTAAAATAACACAGGTTTTTTTTCTTGCTCCAAAGGCTGAGATTCCTTGGAGGAACATGTTTCAGCAGGTGCTCTTTTCTCTTGATGGTTTCCGTAGTGGGAGGAAAGGAAGCATCCCCCGTAGCAGGTTATTTTATCCCGGCCATTAGAAGTTAGAAACGTTGGGTCTGGCGTCAGTGACAACGGTACTGTCGCGAGACCTGATGGACAGTTGAGGTTTTGGCAGTCCACTGGATGTAACGGATCTGTGTTTTTCCTTTGTTTCTGTAGTCTGTGATCACTTGTGCTAGAGAAGTTGGGTAGCAGCCTTGGCGCCGGTGAGGCTGCCGGCGCTGGGGGTGGGTGGGTGAGATGTCACAGCTCCCTCCCAGCCCCCTAAAGCCATCTGCTGCGTCTCTGAGTATTCCCCTCTCTATTTGTATCATGATTAAGCTCTTCTGGGGTCTAGAGGTGGAATAATGATTTCCAATACTAAAATAGTTACTATTTTGATCATTATCATATAGTCTAAATTATGGGTTTCACGTGTTTGAAGATCATAGAACCATAGAATCGTAGAATGGTTTGGGTTGGAAGGGACCTTGAATATCATCCAGTTCCACCCCCCCTGCCCCGGGCAGGGACACCTCCCCCCAGCCCAGGGTGCTCCCAGCCCCGTCCAACCTGGCCTTGGACACCTCCAGGGATGGGGCAGCCACAGCTTCTCGGGGCAGCCTGGGACACTGCCTCACCACCCTCACAGTGAATAATTTCTTCCTAATATCTCATCTAAATCTCCCCTCTTCTAGTTTGAAGCCATTCCCTCTTATCCTATCACTCCATACCCTTGCAAAAAGTCCTCCCCAGCTCTCCTGGAGCCCCTTTAGGTCATCTTTGTGGCCCTCCTCTGGCCCCGCCCTAACAGCTCTATGTCTTTCCTATGTTGGGGGCTCCAGAGCTGGATGTGTGGGGCTTTTTTTGGTGAAGGCGTCCTGCAGGGAGGAAGGTGGGCTTGGGCTGGGTGACTGTGTCGAGCATCCGCTGTGACTCTGCTTATTCTGTCTTTGATCGTTATGCTTCCCTTGACAGACCTATTGTTCTGTCCCTAAAGCGTGGATGGGATTTGCTCTCCTCCTGGGAAGGTAGACCTCTGTACCGCGGCGTCTCTGTGAAGTCAGGTGAAGGCGGCTGCAGGTGTATGTCATCCGGAACGCACAGGGGAGACGGTGCGTTTAATTTTGCTGGGGAAAGAATGATCCTCGTTCACTACCCGCTTCAAAAATATCTCCGTGGAGCATTAGACTAATATGCCCACGTTCATTGCTCAGTAGTTGTTAACATCTTCTCAAAATATTTCAGATATATTCCGTGACACTTCAACCTTTTATTTGCCACAAGAAAATTACAGTGACTTTAAAGAAAAGAGTTGCGTGTTAGGGAACATCTCTTCCTGAACTAGAAAGAAACACATAGGAATGAAATGATCCCAACTGCTGGTGTTCTTGAATTCAAGTTTTATATATGAAGGTGAAAAAAGTGAACTAAGGGGTTTTTTTAGAGACTTTTCTTCTTTTCGTCTGTTAGAAGAACTTGCTATTTTTGGCTCCTCGCAGAGGTTTAAGCAGCAAGGCAGTCCTGAGGTTCAGACCTGGCAATGCTGCTGGTCGCTGACTGGTTGTCCTCCTTTGAGTGGTGGCAGATTTAATTCCGTCAGGACATTTTGAGTGCTGTGCGTATCTTATTGAAGCTTGAGAGCTGTAAAGCGGTGTGTGAATTTAGAACAATACTTCGTCCAGGGGACTTCCCCAGTTACTGCGGTGGTTTTATGGACAGGGTAGTCCCTGGGGTTTCACCGGTTGGGGTGGCCACTAAAGCAAGAGTTTGCCCTGCTGCTCATTTCCTTGATATATTTTATCAACTCTTAAATATTTGTTCTGCAGACGGGCGATGAGCAATTGAGAGGCACCTGGCAGCCTATTGTTTTCAGAAGCGGCTCAGAAATGTGATACTTTAAAAGAAAAATAAGGCATGTGAGCTCTATGCAACCGAGCGAAAGTAGCAGCTTGGCTCAATGGTTACAATAAGCAAAAGCAAAATAACATTGCAAATAGGTTATTCTTCCTCAGTTTTGTGCATCATCATCCATGGTATGCTGTGGACGTCTAGTTTCTTTTGGTTTTAACAAGATACTAATAAAGCCAACTAATTATTTGGGATACTTGCACTTTGTTTCCCAACTTGCATATATACAGTATTAAGAACTCCTGGGTTTAATATATTATTGTGAAAGAAAGCTAGAAGTGGTTATTAGACTGTGCGTCATGACAATTCTCTGGTAGGAGTCTAATTGAGATCTGAAGAAGCATTGCCAAATTAATTTCAAATGGAAGAGAATGGTTGGGATATTATTTTCCCTCCTAGAATCTAAACCTGGGTTGACATTAAAATACGTTGTGATGATTGTACTCCTGAGCATATTACAGCAACCAATATGTTTATCAGTTTGATTTTTATGATGTTTTTTAGTTATCAAATGGTGCAGTTCAAGAAGAAGTCAATATCCGCTGCACAGAATAGTGAATAATAATGTGTTGTTACATATTTTTGTTCGTCTCATTTGTGCTTTAATTGTTTGAGGAGTAGCAGCAACCTTTAGCAGATTACATTTAATCAGATAGATCCTTTAGTGGAAGTGTTCCTTGAATTTAATTTTTTCTGATTCTAATTTTTCTAGTTATAACTGAAAAAAACCTAACTTCAATTTTAAATTTCAAATTGTATTTTAAAACTCTAATGTTCTTTTTCTCTTTCGCTGTATGAACTCCCTTGAAAGACCCTGGTCTGTAGGTATTCAAAGTTTAGCTGTCTAGAAGGTTGAGGGAGGTCGGATCACAAACATTTGAATCCACATTATTATATCAGTGTTGGGGTTTGGGATGAAGCTGCATATGAATATTTGCTTTCTCATTTCACGAAGCCTTTGGGAGCACGCGCATTACAGCTTTATTCCGCTTTGCCTGGCTCCTCGCACTCAGTTTTGGTGCCAGCTCAATCTCTCTCCCTGCAGCACCAAATTTTGTGGGACGTCCCGGAGGAGCGATCGCTCTCTAGGATCCCACAGGAAAAATTAATTATCGGTCGTAAATGTGGCAAAAACCAAGACTGAGAAAATGGTCCTTTGGCAGTGGGAGTCCAAAGACCACTTCTGAGCATCGCGGTTCTCCCTCCTGCCGCGGGGCTGAGGCAGGGCGGTCCCCGGCTGGCAGAGCATCGCGTCTGCAGGAGAGCGCCGCGCTGACGGGAGCGGGGATGAAGCTAGACGGCGGCTGGTCCTCCCCTCCCGATTCATCACGCTGGCCGTCAGCCAGAAAGCGTGGAGCCCTTCCCCGTAACGTGCTGTCCCTGCTCTCCCTTCCAGCGGCAGAAGGACCGCAGGCCCCTGATGCGGAGTCCCTCCCCGCGACCACCCTGTGCTGCGCCCCCGAGTTGAGACTTCTGATGGTCCCCTCTTTAAATGCGCCTTCTGATTATCTTACTTCTGCTAGGAGGGAAAAACGTCCTGCCTTACCATACAGCAGATGGCCTCGTGGTGCGTGCAGCGTGTACGCAAGGACGCCTAAAACCCACCTCAACCTGCTCTTCCAGTTATTAACGGAAATTCTGGTGCCCCGAGGGGCAGCCTGTACTCCGGGGTAACTGCCGTTCTCCATCCGTTCTGCACAGTTAAACAACGCCATGAAGTGCAGTCCGCATCACCTCTCCAAATGTGAAATTGCGTCCTTTTATTTATTTATTTATTTATTTTATTTTGGCACAAAATGCATGGCACGAACAAGAACGTGTGAATACTTGTTTCTTATAAAAGCGGCAGCATGAAGTAGGTAATTAAATGAAGCTGAAGGTGTTAAATCAAAAAGCATGTTAGCAGGACTCCATTTTTACGAGCAGTAAAAGCTAGTGTCATGTGATGTCTATTTTTAACACAGAAGGTGTAGCAATTTTCACTTAAAATCGTTATTTTTCCATGTCAGCTTCATTTAAGTTAATACCATTGCACATTTAAAAATACCTAGTGAGTGAAGTGCGTGCTGCTTTTTCACACTTGAGTTTTATTAATCTTTTCCTCTTCCAGTATTTAAAAAAAAAAAAAAACACAATATTTTAGTCTTTAGAAGTAACAAAAAAATGTTTATTTGCATATTATAAATGGAAGTTCAGGCTTAAATGCTTCTCTTGGCTGTTACTCTGTAATGCAGATTTCTGGAGTTAGCTTTGAAAACAGATTGTAAATTCTATGGCTTTGACCATCAATTAGTGACTTTGTTATTTTCAGCACTTAGAGGTGGGAGAGAAAATGGCCTTTTGGCTGATCACTCATATTTTAGAAAGCATTTTATTTACTTTTCCAGTAAAATCAATTGCTCTGCGCTGTAGTTCTGTTTTCTTTAAGTGATAAAAAGTATCAGAACCATAGAAATTCATGTCCCTTTCCTTCTTCCAAACAAAGAAGGAAAATCCCGATCCTGTTGAATTTTAGCGGGGTGGGAGGTCGTGCTCTCCTGGGGGTTCCCCTCGGAAGCGGGAGTCGCTGTCCCGTCACACGCGGGGACGGAGGGCGCCGGAGCGGAGGTGGGATGCGACGGCCACCGCACGGAGCAAAACCCTTCGCCCTTTCTTCCTGCTGGGGTAGGAATTTCTTCTGGGAGGAGGTTATAATATTGCAAAGGAAAATAGAGTTGAGTGCACGGTCCTTTCCCTGTGTATCAACAAACGTCGCAGGACGTACGGTAGCGTGTTGATTCCTGTTGATTTACTTTCCATATTCAAATCAGTATCTGTAACGTTCCCAGCTTATTCTTTCTGCCTGCTGTCCGTCAATCACCTTTTTATGATACAGTAATAAAAAATATTGGGAAACGGAATATAGAAAAGAAATGGAAAAAGCTCCATTACCAGTTTCAAGAGCTATTGCTCAAGGAATGCAAGAAACAATGTTCTTGATGGGGGTAGGAGAAGTCAGGAAGCTGTAAAGCTGAGGGATGAGAGACACAAAAGATCTGCAGGCTTTTGGAGAGGTTTATCCTTCACATACGGAGCCAGTGAGGTTGGCTGTGTGGGTCCAGGTGTGAAGAATACATCAGGTTATAAGACTTCAAGAATTATTAAAGGTTGCTCATGATTATTTCCTTTTTTTTTTTTTTTCCTGGGATATAACTTAGGACTGATGCAGTGTACGGAGCTGTATCCTTTTATGCTTTGCCCTTTCAAAAATCCCGTGTGATTTATTTTGCTGGGATTTCCTGAAAAGTGACAACTGGATAACGCATAAGGAAATCTTACACCGCCTTCTGGGCTGAATGTTTGTTTTTTTTTTCTTTTGGCTATACCAGTTCCCGTTTCAGTGCGGTGAGCGGGAAGGGCTTTTCCTGAAGTGGCAGGCATAATGTTTTGAGCAACTTTCCTTTGGCCCAGACAAGCCGGCGGGCAAGGAAGGGCGAAAGCGTGATGTTGGGAAGGTTCTCGGCTTGCCGTGCGTCGAGCCAGCCTGCCGCGGTGTTTGGCCAAACTGGACCGTCCCTACCGCGTCGTTCACTGCTCGCAGGCGGCTGCGTTTCAGAAGACAGCTTGTCAGAACAGACCACCCCGTGCGACTCCACGTCTCGGGCCAAAACCTTCATTTCCCGTTTTCTTGTCTTGTAGAGCCAAAAGAGTTGTTTTGTAGGTAAAAGGTGTCCCCGAGTGCCTCTTGGTATCCAGCCTGGATCCAGCTGCCGGCACTGGGATAGCTCCGGCCACCGACGCATTTAACGTCATTTCAATTGTGGTTCCTTCTCCTGCCAATATTAGCCCGTTTTAAGGAGAATGGAGTTGTGCAAGAACAAAAATAAGGTCGGAATATTGATGGTGACGTTACTGCATCGTTTCGAGTGCTGGATCTTCTACTGCAAGGTTTTTTGGCCGTGCGTTTGTGGCATGTTAAATGAAGATGGTAGGAGGAGTAGCTTGATTAAACAGAGGTATTGTACTTGTTATAAGATAGTATTTTGCTCGTTATGTATGATTTTTTTGAATAATCCACAAAAATAGCTTGTGAATTTACTATAATTTTAATATAGCACGCTTATGAATTTACTGTAATTTTTGTGAAATATGCCTAAAGCCATGTTTGCTTTTAACTTGCTGACACGGTCCTTTGCTGTTTTTTTGTCTTTTTGAGTGACTGACGATTATGTAGCCCTTTGGCTTCTGAGAGCAGTAGCCTCGGCCAGTGAGGACTTTTCTGGGGTTATTAAACTTTAGGATCAGAGGTATTTCATGAAGAGATTCTAGAGAACAAGCTTTTCCAGTTCAAGTGTGAGAAAGCACAGCCAGGGTGGTAATAACTCGAGTTTAAAAAAAAAAAAGAAGAAGAAAAGTCTTCATTCTCTGGCCTAACAGATTGTACGTTCATGTGTGATTATAGGACAATAAGAGTTTAAAGGATATTTAGAGAGAAAAGAGGTTCCACGTCATTGGCGATCGCCAGGATGGAGGTTTATATCACTGAATATGAGGACTGAGAAGTCATCTTCTCTGTCTCTTAATGGCGTAACAGACATAGATTCGGCTAAGACATTCTTGACAGATGTTTCTCTCTTTTCATCGTAAGAATTTGTGTTACAGTTAAGCAGGCGCTGTTGCAGCTAGTAAAACAGATGTATTGACAGATCTGGGGATGAACAGATTGAAATGATAAGGTAAATTCATTATTTTTCAACATTTACCAAAATGAGAGCATCCTTAATATACAGGTAGCGGACACATATAATCATTTGTGTTAGAAAATATTAATAGTGGGCCCCCATACTTCTGTGCAGCTCCTGTCCTTCGAACGGGTGAACTTTAAACTTCGGAGATATTTTTCATTTGGCGTGTTAATAATAGGAAACATATTAAAAGCGAATGTTTTCCTTCTTTTAAATTCACAGTGTATATACATTCACCGCATACCTGTTGAGCTGTGAAGGGGCTTTACTGTTCATGTATGCAGGGATACGCTAGCGTGTGCTCTGCCGGTGACAGTAGCGTTGCTCTCCCAGCTTTTCGGGTGTTTGTCCTGCCACGGACGGGGAAAAGCATCTGCCATGGATGGGGAAAAGCGTCCCCCTCTGCCTATTGCAAGGCAGCACCTAACGCCTTCCCTGCTCCCTCCAAACCTGCCTGCGCTCCCAGCCGGCGTCCAGAGCCCTCTGGCTGCTGGAGGGACGGAGCTCTGGAGATGTCTCTGCCGTTCCTCCTCTCTGTCCTTCTTCCCCTGACCTTCCCCACCCTCACTTGACTGTTCGTCTTGCCTAAGCCCTCGCCGCCGGGCTCGGGAAGAGCGTTACAGCCTTGCCCTTGTGGGAGTTGTTTGCTGATTGCCGCCAACTGCAGTAAACTACAAAAATTCAAATAAGTATACGGTCGCTCCGGAAGGTGTGAAAACTGTAATTTTTAAGGTCAGCACGATTATCGGTAAAATGAAAGGGATACCTGCAAGCAGCTTCAGAGAGACAGCTGAAACCGGAGCTTCTGATCCCTGACCCCTCCGTCTCCGGCTGCCTTGTGCCAACTTGCTGAAGTTCATTGTAGAGCTGCCGCTGCCGGGTGAAGAACCCCACCTCTCCGTAACACAAAGCACTCTTTCCGTACAACGTCATCCGCCTGATTGAATCGGTTAATTTTTTTTTGACAGCTTAATTTGCTTTGGCAGGCTTTACGCTGGCTCAGGTGTCATCTGCCTTTCTGCGGCAGGCGCAGAGCCAGCGCCAAAGCCCTGGAATGGTGCAAGGGCTGTATCTCACGTGCTGTGGCTGATTGCCTGTGCGGGGATCGCCCCCCAACCAGGACCGAGTGGGTACCGACGGGTTGTGGTGCACAGGTGACAATGGACAGTGTGGCCTCAGGTAGGATGCTGGCCGGGAGAGCCATGCTCTGTGTGTCTCAACCTTGGTCTTGTATCTCTAAACCATGTGGAACGTCTGGGTAGGGAGCAGCTCGCAATAGAATCATAGAATGGTTTGGGTTGGAAGGGACCTTGAAGATCATCCAGTTCCACCCCCCCTGCCCTGGGCAGGGACACCTCCCCCCAGCCCAGTGTGCTCCAAGCCCCGTCCAACCTGGCCTTGAACACCTCCAGGGATGGGGCAGCCACAGCTTCTCGGGGCAACCTGCGCCAGGGGCTCACCGCCCTCACAGGGAAAAAGCTCTTCCTGATATCTAATCTAAATCTCCCCTCTTCCAGTTCCATTCCCCCTCATCCTATCACTCCATGCCCTTGCAAAATGTCCCTCTCCAGCCTTCTTGTAGGCCCCCTTCAGTTACTGGAAGGAGCTCTAAGGTCTCCCCGGAGCCTTCTGTTCTCCAGGCTGAACAATCCCAACTCTCTCAGCCTGTCTTCATAGAAGAGGTGCTCCAGCCCTCAGGGCATCTTTGCGGTCTCCTCTGGAGGAGCTGATGCTCCAACAGGTCCATGTCCTTCTTACGTTGGGGGCTCCAGAGCTGGATGCAGTACTCACCAAGGTTCTTGACTCCCGCTTCATCTCCCGCCGGCTGCTGTCCATGGGGAAGGCCGTTTGCTGTTACAGGGTCGTACGTATGCATATATTGGGTAGGGCGTGGAGGGGCAGGGGGCCGTGGTACCAGCTCTACCCTGTTAATAGCACGCATTGTGGGGCCTTCTGCATGGATGGGGCGATCAGTGTTGCTTTAAAGAGCTACATGTGGCAGGTTATTAAAACTGTGGAGAGTAATTATCCTGCGGCGTAGGTGCTCCTGAGTGCTGTGGTTCGGCAGGGTAAGGAACATATGCGCTAAGAGGAAGGGACAGAGTAGAATATAAACTTTGGCTTTGGAGTTACTGCAGTATGTGCAGGTTACACACCGTGGCATCAAACGTGGGGCGCCGCCACGGAGTTCCCCTGCCCTGTTGGAGCATCAGGCCTGATGCTTGCCTGCGGTCACTGCTGCCTCTCCTGGGCTCCTGTCAGATCCATACTGATGTCGCAGAGTAAATTTTTGACCGGCAGCTGCTCTGTTCTTTGGTAGGAAGCTTGGGATCAAGGTGCAGCAGCAGTTGGGTGGGAACGCGCAGGGCAAGGAGACGTCTTCTCCTAATAGGTGAACATTGAGATGCGTTGTAGCATGTGGGAAGTCAACTTATCCTCCAAGACACTGGGATTTTACTCCACCAGATGGGCTTCTGCGTAGCGATGAGCGCCCTTGGGATTCGTGCTCTGCGAGGATGCATTGCGTGTGGGCTGGCTGGAGGCGGTGCACGGGCCATGAAACAGGGAAGGCCGTTAACACTTGTATCCTCCCTCCCTCCCTGGTTTTTATTTCTCTCTTCTCTTTTTCTCACGTTCCATGTGAAAATAAATTTTGGTTCCTGTTGCTGTCAAACTGCAATAGCTATGTGGGAGGAAGAGATGATCCTACATTAACGAAAAACTTAAAAAGTTACCTTTATGGCATTACTTATTTCTTAATGCTGAAATGTTCCTACTGGGAATTCAGGTAGTGAGTAACCACTGGGTTTGTTCCCCTCTGTGTTTGGCTGTGATAAAATGAATTACTTTCCTTGGTTTACCTTTTGCAGGCCCGGTCGTTTCTGCAGTATGCAAGGCGTAACAAAAGCACTCATAAAGTTGGAAAAATGAGTAAGATGTAGAAGAAGATAGCTGATGGTTTTCTGAAAGCTGACTTAGAAAGATACCCAAACAGAAACATTTCGGGAATGAATTTTAGTTGCATGTTTTTGTCAGAGAGAGTGTAGAAGGAGGTGCGATACTACGATGTATTTGCAAGCGTTCACTCTCCCTCCCACACTGTTGTCTCCTGTTCTTCTCACTGGACCGTTTTGCGTCTGTTCAGCCAGCAACCATGTTTAATTTAAAAAAATGAAAGTAAAATTGCCAACTGTCAGAACCAAACATGTTTTATATAAGTTCTTGTTGAACACTGAATACTTTTTCATTTGTCAAACTGTTTTTTACAACGTGCTTCTTCCAGAACCGCTTCAGTCATGTTTTCTCAAGGAAGAGTTTTCTTAAGGAAAATATTTCCCTCTGAGATACATCCCGTATTCATTACCTGACTAATATATCCATATTGGGGTGCACCTTCCTCTTAGGGTAAAGCATCAAGCACTTTTTAGGCTTACCACTTACCACATATTGCCGCTGTATTGTATCCCAGAAAATACTGCTTCTCAGCCACAGAGTTGTCCTGGTCTACATAAACCTGTAATTTTCAGTGCTTTCGACAGCATCTAAGGATTTTACTTTTTTTTTTTTTTTTTTTTAAGAATTATTCCTCATCTTTTCCAGTTTGTCCAAATGTTTCTACTGCAGGAGTGCCAAGAAGCAAATGTACTTTTTCAGGTGAATACTGATCAGAGGGGTGTAGAGAGGGATCGTTGCATTTTCGCTCCTTGCCAAATTCAGTGTTGAAGTACCTTAGTATAGCAATGAAATTATACAAATGTGTCCTCAGTTTGGCTTTCCGTCAAATGACACTTCTACGTATGCAGACCAAACCTTCAAAGCTCATTTTTCCCCCTGTTTCGCTACAGGCAGGCTGCTAAGGAAGGGAGCCGGGGCTTGGTTCTCCTTGAAGAGCATGTTCTCGGTTCTACTGTAATTTCTTTTGAAGGCTGAAAACTCACTTTCTGCATCTATTTCTTCATTCCTCCAGTCTTCATTTGCTCTTTTCTGTGGTCTAGTGGTCTCCAAAAAAAACCAACCCCACCTCTCTAGTAAACTCTCTTTTCTTGATTGAAGAAGGTGAAAATCCCACTCTCTCACTCTTTGCAGAAGTGAAAGAAAACAGTTTGTAATGAATATGAGTTTACAAATGAGTATTAAATATAAAACCCGAGGGACTTGCAAGATGTTGATGAGTGGCATGGAGAGACCTGCTTAACCGTTCATCAGCTAGCCAAGGGTGATGCAGTTTTGTTTTAAATTTCTTTCTAAAAGGCCATTGTACTCTTTGACGTGCATATCGGGTGATAACGTAGCATGGAATAGAATAGAAGCACAGAATTGTTTGGGTGGGAAGGGACCCTTAAAGGCCATCTAGTCCAACCCCCCTGCCATGAGCAGGATATCTTCAACTAGATCAGGTTGCTCAGAGCCCCGTCCAGCGTGACCTGGAATGTTTCCAGGGATGGGGCATCTCCCACCTCTCTGGGCAACCTGGGCCAGTGCCTCACCATCCTCAGCGTAAAAAATTTCTTCTTTATAGCTTGTCTCAATCTACCCTCTTTTATTTTAAAACCATGAACCCTCATCCCATCGCTCCCCTCCCTGATCCAGAGTCCCTCCCCAGCTCTCCTGGAACCCCTTTAGGCACTGGAAGGGGCTTTAAGGTCTCCCTGGAGCCTTCTCTTTTCCAGGCGGAACCCCCCCAACTCTCTCAGTCTGTCTTCATAGCCGAGATGCTCCAGCCCTCCGATAATTTTTGTGGCCTCCTCTGCCCCCTCTCCAACAGGTCCATGTCCTTCTGATGTTGAGTGCCCAGTACTGGATGCAATACTCCAGGTGGGGTCTTCCCAGAGCGGAGCAGAGGAGCAGTGTCACCCAGTGCTTGTCACGTACTACTGAAAGTAGACAGTTGTTGTAATTAAATTAGACTGACATTTTTACAGCTTCGTATATTTGAGTTTCTGCCAAGACAACTGACAACAAGAAATGAGGAATTTATGAAGAAATCATGAAAAATTTATGCTGGCATATGTGATTTATTCATCCAGCATATAAAATGTATTTTAAATTCCAACATCAGAGCTGCTAATAAGATATTTGGAAATAGACTAAAACTGTTGATCATTCTGTATGAATATGCAGACCGCACACTGGATTTCCATCCTATACCGTCCCGTGTATTCGACTCACAATGAAGTTTCAGACATTCAGCACTTCTAACTTACAAGAGTTTGTTTCGCTGTTAGTCAGGATTTCAAACTAATTATTTATGTTAGAAAAAACTCATGGAATAGAAGCCCTTAGGAGAAAGGTAGAATGTTGCCAATGACAAACTTACACCAAGTCCTTCCATATTACAGCTTAAAAAAACCCAAACCCGAATCCCAACCCAAAACTTGAGTGCATCTCTGAAATAAAAGCAGAATTGATTTAGGGACTTTTTTTTTTTTAAAAAAAAAAAAAGGGGGTTTGTTGAATGGTTTCTGGATATTCACTTTGCAGAACTTGGTGTGTGGACATACAAGTCCACGGGGTAAATAATAGCATTTCACTCAGCCTCATTTCAGTTAGACTCTTGCATTAATTTCCTTTATAACTTGTGACATCTGTAGTATGAATTGCTAATTCGTTTCTTCTGAAAGTTAGGGGGGGAAAAATGTACCCCCCTGAAGCCAATGGGCAAAACCGCCGTTGCTTTCAACATTTTGTTGCGTGGTTCCCCTGACAGCACCGACTCCTTCGTTTTGTGCTTAACCTGGATTTCATTTAGATTTGTAAACTTGCCCCGTGCGGTACATGGAGGTTTGAATCAAAGCACGCTGCTTTCTCTCCTGTAAAATACCTAATCCCTTTCACTTACATGTTTCTCTTAAAGCTGTTCTCTTGTTCTGACATGGAAATCCTGCCTCTACAAGCGTGATAGATGGAATACAGCAGTTGCCTTGATTTAACGTGGGGTCTGTGATAGTTGTGTTACAGCTGATAAATAGCAAAGTTTCGTAATGAGACACACTGTAGGGGGTTCTGGGCAGAGACGTAGGTGTGGGGCGAGCGGTGCGGCTGCAGGACCGGGCGATCGTGAAAATTGATCTGTAGATCTATAAAAACCATCTTTCCAGCCCGTCAAACAGACTGGGGAGAGGTGTCTCGCAGGGAAGGGGTGCAGTCGCCATCCCTGGAGGGATTTAAAAGCCGGGTAGATGTGATGCTGAGGGACGTGGGTTAGTGGTAGCTTGGCAGTGCTGGGTTAACGGTTGGACGTGATGATCTTAAATGTCTCTTCCAACCAAAATGATTCTGTGATTCTGTTCTATGATTCTATGAAAGCATGTGGCATACGATAGCGATATACCACAATTGACCTGAGATAGCCGGCATGTGATGAGATTCAGTGGTACACAGTTTTTCCAAGTTTTCCAGCTAATTCAATTGAAAATCTGGAAGGGCTGAACTGTGTTTTGTGGATAGATATGTTAAATAGCAAATAAATGCTGTTAAAACTCAGTGGGTGCCGATGGCAGGTTCTCGAAGAGCTAAAGGTCCTCTTCTCTCCCTCTGGATCGCGGAGGGGCTCCTGTGGCTGTACAGGCGGTCGTTCATCGGGTGGCGCAGGCAGAAAGGCAGAAAGGATGAATGCCATGGAGTGAAAAAGTTCCCACCAAATCGTTTCCAGCTGTGTTATTAAATGAAATTGCAGTGATACTGAACCAGCTTGGTTTAGGGTTTTTTTGCCTGCTCCCCAGCGCTGCTTATTAATAATTGAATTCTCTCCATGCAGCGAATAACCCTGTTTGGGATGGTAAGTACTGTAAGACATCTTACAGAGCCAGTGCTGGATTTGGGAATGCTGCAGAATCTACTAGGGGCTTTAGGCTGAGGAGGAGCAATCCCCAAAAGCCTCTTCTGAAATAAAAAAGGGAGTTTTACATGTTTTGTTTTTCTTATGCTTAGATCGAAAATCATCATGTAAAGGTGGTACTTATCTTGTGTTCCTCTCTACTATTGCATCAAGAAATTTGACACATTGATTAGAAAGTTTGATGTGAAAGATCTTTGGGCTGAAGGTGCACCAACAGCAGAAGGGGTTTTCTAGTGCTGCGCACCATCCTGTTGGTCTTGTAAGAGCTGAGTTCGAGGATTTCAGCTTTCCCTCACAAACTCCTTTCTTCATAAAGTTTGTCCGTTGGAACACTGTAATACCCATTTAAATCATAGAATCACAGAATGGGTTGGGTTGGAAGGGACCTTAAAGATCATCCAGTTCCAATCCCCCTGCCCGGGGCAGGGACACCTCCCCCCAGCCCAGGTTGCTCCAAGCCCCGTCCAACCTGGCCTTGAACACCTCCAGGGATGGGGCAGCCGCAGCTTCTCGGGGCAACCTGCGCCAGGGGCTCACCGCCCTCACAGGGAAAAAGCTCTTCCTGATATCTAATCTAAATCTCCCCTCTTCCAATTTGAAGCCATTCCCCCTCATCCTATCACTCCATGACCTTGGAAAAAGTCCCTCCCCAGCTCTCCTGGAGCCCCTTTAGGTGCTGGAAGGCCGCAAGAAGTTCTCCCCGGAGCCTTCTCTTCTCCAGGCTGACCCCCCCCAACTCTCCCAGCCTGTCCTCCCAGCAGAGGGGCTCCAGCCCTCGCAGCATCTCCGGGGCCTCCTCTGGCCCCGCTCCAACAGCTCCGTGTCCTTCTGCTGTTGGGACCCCCCGAGCTGGAGGCAGCACTGCAGGGGGGTCTCCCCAGAGCGCAGCAGAGGGGCACAATCCCCCCCTTCGCCCTGCTGGCCACGCTGCTGGGGGTGCAGCCCGGGATATGGTTGGCCTTCTGGGCTGTGATCGCCCATTGCCGGCTCATGTTGAGCTTCTCATCCATCAGCACCCCCAGGTCCTCCTCAGGGCTGCTCTTGAATGATTTTATTCTTATATACGTCTAAATTTCTCTACACAAATTCTCCTTCACATTTCACTGGGGGGAAAAAAAAACGAAAAATTTGCCTTTTTTGTTGGTTTTTATCTGTTGTTGTTGTTTTTCTCCCCCTCCTGATGTTTCCCGTCATCCATCAGCCTCAGGGAGCAGCAGCTCAGCTGCCTGGAGTCCTGGCCGTGCCCACACCACACACGCACGTGGATTCCAGGAGCCCCGCGCAGGAGTGCCGTGCGTTCGGGGCATGGCACTTACCGGGCGTTTGCCGAGGCCGTCTGCGCTCCGGGATGCGCGGGGCTGGCGGGACAGGCTCTGCGCAGCATCTGCTCGCCGGGCAAGCCAGAGATGCAGCAGCTCTAGCCCGTTATCTAGCCGAACCTATAAATGAGTAACTAATCTGAGTGGAGTACTGCTTGGGGTTTAGTAGTACTTCTTTGTGCGAAAAAAAGGTGATTGATTGTGGTTTAATTTATGAATGTATTTGGTTTTTATTAGAGCGCTACGTTTTGGCTGGTGACTGCATGAGCAAACTGCTTATGATACAGTGGTCCTGAACTTTTCTCATCACTTTAACTTTTATAACACTGTTTCTTTTTCCCCCCTTTTTTTTTCTTTTAGTTGTAAAATATAAAGAAAAATAACTATCGAAGAGTTAAAACTTTATCAGCCCTTTTTTCCCCCTTCATGCTCACCTTTTGTTTGATTAGTCTGTATTTGTTGATGGTTGCACATACTTAAATTTCAAACATAAATTTATAAGGTGCTCTTATCCCACCATGTAAGTCTCCTGGTATGCACATAATAGGATAATTAAAAATTCATATTTATGAAAATGACTTTTTTTTTTTTTTTAGCTAGTATATTTTGCAATTCAATTAACAGAAGTGGGTCTTGGGTTCCAGGTGTGCTGTAGGATCCTTCAGCTCTCCTTGACTGCAGTAAGCAATTGCTTTGACCATTTTCAACTTACGAAACAGTTCCCTTAAACATGTCCTGCTTTCCCTGGGTGGTAAATTGCCTGGCTCCGGGAGTGCTGTCTGGTGGGGGGAAATGCAGCGGCTGCTGCTCCGCCTCCCAGCACAGCGCGGTTAAACTGCGTGGGGAGCCACAAAAAGTGCAACTCACTCTCATCGATCCAAAGGAGAAGTACCTGGCAGTGGTATTTTGGTTATTTATATCTTATTCAAGACAGTTCATATATTAAAAAGAAAGAAGAAATTAAACCCAGGGTTTGAAAAGAGCATAGGCAGTTTGTACGCGACCTATGACTCCGCGTATCATTGGAGAGGAAAAAAACAATTATTTTTTCTTTGCTCTGCGATAGACATCCCAGCAAAACACCTCGAGGGGACAGGCGAGCTCTGCTGAGCGACTTGCCACGGTTGTTCTTGGGTGCTGGTTCGTTGGCACTGACCCTCGTGTGTACCTGAACGGGACTGATCAGAAAGAAAATCTCTGTAGAATTCAGTGAGATAAAAATACGATGCCTAATCAAACTGGTTGACCTATCTTAATTCCAGCTTTGTTTTTTTAAAACAATTGCGCATTTGCATAATGTTTACTTTATTTTAGAGTAACTTAGAAAATACATGAGATGGTGCAAATGAATAATTTCTATTTTTTTCTCTTATGTCAGTAACTCAGTGTAAATATTTTTTTGTAACTGAATTTTGGTGGGTTACGTCAATATGAAAGTAAGAGATTTAAAAAGTAGCGCTACGTTCTGGTGAAAAAGGTTGTGTTTTTTTTAAAAAAAACCACCAACCAACGAACGAAACCTGCTCAGCTCTGCGAAGATGTGTGTAAGCCAGCTCGTTTGCGGGGGCTTTGCTTGAGGATGGGCAAGGAGGCTGATCGGAACGCAGGGAAAGCACTAAAGGAAAGGTATTCTGCCGTGCAAATTCGGTGGGTTAAGGAGGACGTAAGATTTGTGAAGGTGTGGATTTTAGCTCATATTTTGGAGTCCCTCAGTCCATTTTGGAGCCTGAATTATTGCAAACACTAGGAAATGACAGATTTAACGTCAAAATCCGGGTACTTCAAGAGGCACCGACAGGGAGAATTTATAATGCGGGTGTAAGGAGGGATGCCAGCAGTAAAGTCACGGCTGCGTCAGGAAAGCAGGCTACATTTTAAATGCAGTGCGGCTCATTTCTGAAAGCGCTGAAGGCTCTGATAGACACAGGCTGCAAAATAAGGGGCATAAATTGTAGAGACAGACGATGGCCGTTAGGCCCAGGTGCTGTGGCAAGGGGATGCGCCGTGGCGTACGCTGGAGGAGGGGTGCTGGTTTGTAGCTGGCTTTGAGGACTCGCCCAGGAGAATTAGAGATGTTTTCTTAACAGGTTTCTAATCACTTCCCATCCTCGAGCACGCGGGAGAGCAGCGGGGCATGGGGTAACGTACCAAAGCATCTCTTTCAAGGTATTATATCATCATATTGGGGTTTGCTGCATTGTTGTAGTCTTAGCAAATGATGTGAAAATAGACACCAGTACAAGATTTGCTGATATTAGTAAGGATACAATTTTGACGATTTTAACTTAACCTTAAAATCTGCCTTTTCTTTAGTCTTCGAACTGATTCCCAAGCCATGGCAGAGGGCTCCGAGTTAGCTATGGTGTAAAATCCGACCCGTCGTTTATCCAAACCTTGTGCCAGTCTAAGGTTCAAGAAAAGAAATGATTTATTTGTCAGGAATACAGCATGTTGTTTTGCGTTTTCTATAAATTTTAGTCTAAAATGTGCCAACGACATTTCTTCAATAGCATATTATTTCGGTATCTAGTTTATCATAGTAAAGCATTTGTTATTTTTTGTGTGATGGTAGAAGTTACATACGCTTTCAATCTTCCATTCACAATCCACTTACTAAACTGAGTATTTGATTTATAGGTGCTTTTGGCTTGAAGACAATTTGAAGGTACTTTTGGCTTGAAGACAATTAACTTAAATGTGTTTTGAGATAATTACAAATTGGCAAACGGGCCCAATTTAATCTTACGTGCAAGTATATACGTATACTTTTGTTCTTACATTTTAATCTGAGAAATCAGATTTTGGATTCGTTACCCAAAGAACTGGGCATTGTGGGTAAAGTAAACTTGCCCAACTTGTTCAGCTCATCTTTGCTAAAGGGGTGCCATTGCCAACGATGCTTTTTTGCCATAAAGTAAGATTTATACTGACGGTTTTATATAGCAACCATAATATTGATTTAAATTATTTTTGTAAGAATCTCAGAGCATCTGGGGAAGATCATCTGTGTTATGTTGACCTTACAGATGTTCAAGTTGATTCATAGAGGAATTAAGTAATTTGCCTGTGCTCATGCAGCGAACAACCAGCAGTGAAGAACTGAAATCATCTATTATTTTCACATGAAATATTCTGCTCCGTTTCGATAACTAGTACGTTTTCCCTATGAATATTAACCCATAACTCCAGCTGAGGTAGCACACTTCGCATCTTGGGTGCATAAGTGGAAAAATTACTCAAAGTTTTATACAAAAATAAAGAAGGTCAATGCAGTATTTAGTTTTTAAGGTCAAACGTAGATGTAGACAAACGTTGACCCCGAACAACCCGTAGAGGTGTATAATTTTGTGAAATCTAACCTAGACGGTCCTTCCTGATTCCCATCGTTCTGCCGGAGGTTCCCGCTTCCAGCACATTGCTGCAAACCACCACCTTGCGTAACCATTCCCCCACTGGCTTCAGGCAAAAAGAGCTAGGGTGGGTTTGTACGTGGGTGGGGGCTCCAGCAGCAGGGATGGCGAGGGTGGGGGCTCCAGCAGCAGGGATGGCGAGAAGCTGTGGGAGAGATGGAAGCCTCTTCTCTTTGTGTAGCTGAATCTGTAAGAAGACGCCTTCTTTACAGCCCCGTTCAGCTTTAAACGTAGAACATAAAGCCTTTGGAGTGTGGGTTATAGACCCGAGGATGATAGACGTCAGCCTCATCAAAACTTTCTGTAAAACTGTTATTACTCGTAATTGAGATAGATATACTTTGACATATGAGAGCTGAATAATGATTGCGATGTTAGCACATATGTTTATTTCACCTTTCTCGTAGAAAAGGATGGATCAGCCAACATGTATTGCATTATCAAATTATCCCAAGAATTGGAGTGTGTTGCACGTAAAGCTTCAGTTCTAATAATACTGTGCCAAATTAGCAGGAATGAATAGATGCCGAGTAAATAATCCTGTTTTCCTCTTAGTTTATAATGGATTTGTTGATAGGAAACAACTTTTCTATCTGTTTACATCATGATAATTTGATAACCCATTTGTATTATTTAAACTGCGTATTTTGTAAATGCTGAGGCAAAGCAATTTGTAACAGAGGCAGTATGTAGGAACTGCTCTCCTAAAGTGTTTTTTAAATTGCTTTGCTTGCAGCTACAGAGTTTGCCATAAAGAATGATTTCTCATTCTGAAATTTCAAAGCTGCAGGAGTGGTCATATAGCCGAGAAAGGGACAGCCTGATGATTTAAGACTATTTAATGCCCCGCTTGTTGTGGAACAGAGTGCTGTAGACCTTACTGGTCTAGCAGAACATATCACTGCAGTTTCTTAATGCCCTAAACCAGGAAACTGATTTATCACCTATTAGGTCTTATTAGATCCTATTCAGAGGGAAAAATGAACTGCTGTAGCTGGATGGCAGAAAATTAATTTGAAATAAATGTTATATAGTCAGGCTTCTTCAGTTCTTTTATCCAAGTCAATCTCTGGCTGGAAAGTTGGTGTTCCAGGTCTGATAGGGTTTCTTGCATGGAGGCATACTGTGCATGCACGCAGGGATACAAGGATGATGTAAAACCGTCTGTTCGGGACAGGTGGACCTCTGATGTGATTACTTCACACATTCATAGTCAAGATTTTTTCAAAGAAACATTTACTGTGCCATAAGATGCCCTCCTTACACGTCTCCTTCGGAGCACGCAGCGGTCCAGGGAGGAGCAGGTAGAAGGGCAGCTCTCCAGCTGCCGCGTTGTTCAGGGTATCGCATCGTCTGGGGAGGGGGCTTAAGGGAGGGTTTTATTTCTTCCGATAGCACTTCTTCCCCAGGAGAAGCCGTGCAGAGCCACTGTAGACATTTTCACGCAGTTTCTGATTTTTATGAGTTTAAATCTGTTGTTTACAACTGGAGTTGCTTGTATGGGCGGTTGCCTGCTACGCTCTAGCTAAACGTGGGGCACAAAACCAGGCAAGGCACTCGATAGTTTTTACAAATGATATCCTGCTGAGTTCACTTCAGCTAGTGAGAGCAACGGTCTTGATCTCCATTTCCTTACTGTTTGTAAAACTACGCGTAGAAACATGGGTTGATAACGAGACGCTCTGGTAGCGGCAGAGCAGATTGTCTGGAGCGAGCAGCTTTAGCTGCAGAGGCTGGGAGGAGGAACAGGGGGGAGAGATGATCTTCTTCTCACCCCACTCTTCTTTCAGCTTTGCCTTTTACTGCTGTTATTTTTAGCTTAGACAAAGATTCCTTCAAATGCAATGCAGGAACTGTCCCTCAAGTCAAAAAAGGTAATTGCAAACCGCCGGTGATGAGTAGGGCTTTCACCTCGGCTTTGCCTTCAGGACGGACACCCCAAATGCTGTTGGGAAGACGTCATTCTTTGTTGTCCCATCCGAGGAGCCAGGTATAGATGACTGACTGGTGACTACTGAAGTCACCTGGCTTTGAAATCTGCTGAACCAAACCTGCTGTCAGACTTTCCCTGGGAGTTCCCACAGAAACGAAGGGGCCATCAGCAGAGTCCTTGCAGTGCCCTGGCAGCATCCACAAACTTCTCAGCCCAGGTCCACCAGGTTTTTGACCCTGTTCCCCTTTAATAAGGAGTATCACGCCTGTATGTCCCTGCCCTTGTACTGCCGAGTCAAATAATCATGTCTCGGTATATGGGCAGTGACGTACCTATTGACTGCTCTTCACATAAAAGGAGAAAATATTGAATTCAGCTGGTGAGGAGGTTGGGAAGCACAGGTTTGCTTCTCACCCTGATCGATCATACTCTTTTGGGTGGCGAGACTTCTTAAAGAATGAGAAAATGAGGTTTCTGTTATTGTCAGAGGCAGCAGCGAAGATTACCTTTGCGTTTCCAGATGAATGAACGAAGTTTTATTTATTCTCTAACACCAACCAAAGGATAAAATACTAATATCTTGTCTTTTGTATGTACATCACCATAACAGCATTTTTCTGTTCCAGATTAACACCAATTATGCTCTGTTTTGTGATTTGCAGGTTTCACCTGAGGGCAGATTGCCTTTATTGAGTAGGAAAGTCAAAAATTGGACTTGCACGGCATACAGGGCAGGTCTTTTAAGATGGAAAGTCGTTTGCTTCTCAGTAGCATCTTCTGATGTGCAAAATGAGATTGGTACAAAAGGTTGGATATTTCAAAGAACTTCAACACCCTGTTAGTTCCAGATCAGCCAGTCATCTTCCCCTGCTGGCTGGGGCCTCCTCCCTCTATTGATTTCACTACGTGTGTCCCTTGCTCCATGCAGCGCCGAAGCCCTGTGTCGGGGCGTGAGCGGTGGGACTCGCAGTGTCTTGAGGTTACTGTGGGGATTGCTGGCTTATACAGCTGTCTTGCAAAGCAAAGGTCTGCATTCTGTTCAGTCTCTGCTTAGTCATATAAAAAAAGAGGTGTGTTTTCTCCAAGTAATCGTTATTTCTTCACATACGAACTTCTTTCTGGTTTTTCTCAACGTCTTTATTTATTGTCTGTCTGTGCTCATTAATCATAGAAGCACAGACTGGTTTGGGTTGGAAGGGACCTTGAAGATCAACCAGTCCCACCCCCTGACCTGCGCAGGGACACCTCCCCCCAGCCCAGGTTGCTCCCAGCCCCGTCCAACCTGGCCTTGAACACCTCCAGGGATGGGGCAGCCACAGCTTCTCGGCGCAACCTGCGCCAGGGGCTCACCACCCGCACAACAAAAAAGTTCTTCCTATTATCTAATCTGAATCTCCCCTCTTTCAGTTTAAAACTGTTCCCCCTCGTCCCATGGCTCCCCTCCCTGATCCAGAGTCCCTCCCCAGCTCTCCTGGGGCCCCTTTAGGCACTGGAAGGGGCTCTGAGGTCTCCCTTGAGCCTTCTCTTCTCCAGGCTGACCCCCCCCAACTCTCCCAGCCTGTCCTCCCAGCAGAGGGGCTCCAGCCCTCTGATCACCTTTGTGGCCCTCTTCTGGCCCCACTCCAACAGGTCCATGTCCTTCTTATGTTGGGACCCCCCGAGCTGGAGGCAGCACTGCAGGTGGGATCTCCCCAGAGCGCAGCAGAGGGGCAGAATCCCCCCCCTCGCCCTGCTGGCCACGCTGCTGGGGGTGCAGCCCGGGGTGCCGGTGGCCTTCTGGGCTGCGAGTGCACGTTCCCGGCTCATGTTGGTTCTCAATCTGCCCTCGCGTGATGAGTTACCTGTCTCTGCATCCTTAATGCAGGTTGTCCAGGGAAATTACCAATGAAATTTTATTCCCTATTCCAGAGTCACCCATCCCCACTGATTTCACTGCCCTCCATCCTTATCGCACCCAATGCAGTAACGTGGGCACATGTCTTAACTCAGAGATTCTACAGAGCTGGCCCAGCACTGTTCCCATTGCAGCTCCCGTTAATTGAGGCAAAGCAACATCCTGAAATGTTCTTATGATTTCCAGAGCTGTTTTGTCTGGACCTGTCCCTGTAAATGTGTTTTTAAGTAATTTTGAAAGAAAAAAATTGACTCCCAACTTACTGTGCTGTACAAAGCAACTTAACAAAAAAACCCAAAACTATATTTACCATAACTCAGAAATTCTTAGGAGAAGACAATTTATACAGCTGTGGTCATCCAGTAATTATGATTTGTCACAGACTAATATTTACTTTTTTGACTAATTTAAAACCCATTCATTATACTACATACGAATTAAGAACAAAGTGTTGCATTGGTCTCTGAATGCATAATTGCAATTAAGATACTCTCTTGCAGAAATAATACATGTAGGGTTAATTTGGACCACGAGTTGTTTTTTCTTCTGCCTTTGTGTTTCTGTACAATTAAATTATCCCACTGTGGCACAGCGAAAATAACACTTATTTGCATCAGGGCTGTAACATGGTATTTTTAATGGAAGTATTTTTAATGAGACTGTGTAACGAGGGCTTGTCGCACGGCTTGTTGACTAACAGCGGATTAGTTATGTTTGCTCATTCCGTGGGAGGTGAGAGCCTTGGAACGGCGTTCCTGGCCCCGGTTGTGAGCGAGCAACTTTACTAAAGCAAGAGAGGTAATTTCTGATGAAAATGTCAATGCTCGAAGAGTTAAAATCACAGGAGGTCTCTGCAGAAGTCTACATTTCTCCCTTTTTAGTGGCATTTGGCTCTTAAACATTTAATGATGCCGTGGGAATAAAAATATTATAATTCTGTCATGAATTACAAATTTGAGTGAATGTAATGTAAATTAATATATTCTCCATTATAGAAGAGCATTTGAGTGGTATCATCATCTAATGCTCTCTTATGTATTGAAATAAATCACAGTTTGTGAGGTTCATATGCGCCTTTACCTGCCCTCCGTGGGATATAGGAAGTATAGCACTTCTAAGTATGCAAAAATGAGAATTTCACAATCGCAATAGAGCCGATTAAATATTAAGGTAGATATAGCTAAAAAAAAAGATAATAAAAACCCTTTCACTATTTCCCCCAGTAAAACTGAGATTACCCAACCTAAATAGCAAGAGGGGGAGGCTATTCTTTCCGATAAAGGTGGACAAAAAGCAAAAGACTCTTAAAATATGGGGAAAAAATTCTTAATCTCAGTTGGCGTTTTTAGGACAAAAAATTGAACTCATTTTTGCTGTAATTTATAAAACACTTGTTGGGTATTTTCTTTTAAAATACTGTTTTCTACTGAAAACCTGGAAGAGCTGAGGAAAGCTAAAATAGCACATACGTTCAATTTTAACATCCTCTAATTCTTCAGCAGTGATTCCCAGATCTCTCTGGCCTGTCAGCGTGGTGAAAACCGAACCCTTTTTGCAGGTTTTTGTGTTGATGCTATAATGCTCAAACTTTGGATTGAAACCACGATAAATTCTGCCATAGTTCTGTGTGTCGCTTGCAGGGACTTTGAGTATCTTTTGGCTATCAGCTTTCAGCCATCACAGTTTGGATATTATTGATGTTACAGCTGAAATTACGTAAAATTTGAACAAACTCGTGTGCCATTTAATTTGCCTGCCAGCATATGGAAAAAAATCCAGAAAACTGTGCTTTTTACCTTCTGTAAACCTTTGGCAAATCCTCTGGTTGTTCAGCGCTGGCCTATAGAGCTTCTCGCTTTTGCCAGCCTTTCCGTAACGTCTGCTGCAGATGGACTGGAAGGTGCTGGCAAGTCTTACCCGCGCAAGCATCGATGTCCTTTCAAAAAGCAGTGTTTTCCCTGCCCTCCGTGAATCCCGGCAATGCCAGCATCCCTCTCTGCATCAGAAGGCTCCTCTTGTTAGTCCCCGCGTCCCGCTCAGCTCGTTCCTGGCTTATTGCCTCATCGGTAACGGGGAGGTTTCGGAGTCAGGAACGTGAATACGTTATAGCTTAAACCTCAGTGCGATGGAGGGATGAAGCAAATTGTGTGTTGGCTTAGTGTGAACCCCTAATAGAGACGTTCTGGTGTGACGAGCCTTAAAAGACTTGTGCTCCTCTAGAAAGTTTAAACGACAGGTCACTATAGAGAGACGTTATTCAAGTTTGCATTTTTCAGCGCTATAAATGAAGTCTTTTTGCTCCGTGGGATTCGGGCCCTTACACCAGGCCAGTAACCACTGGTTTGTATATATTAAAACTTGGAATATGCTGTCTCCATGCCTTCCAACTATGTTCGGCTTCTGCTCAACTTTTTTCCTTCCAGTGCTTGCGTTAATGGTTTCCCTTAAAACTTCCATAATCAGACTCTGCCTTCCAGTTTTATTGTTTTACTAAAACCAGAATTTTGTATAAAAATTTTGGAAAATACNGGGGGGGGGGGGGGGAGCTTGAAGCTCTGAGTAGTTGAGAACATTTCTGAAATAGAAACTTGAATTCCTGCAGAAGTGAGTAAACTTTAAAGCTGTGAAGTCCTTGAAGGCTTTTGTGGTTTCCCATGAATAAAAAAGACCCCATCAGGTGAAGCCGCGTGCCCTCCTGCGGAGCTGTGGGGAGGGGGGCAGCTCGTGCCCTCCCGCCTGGACCACGGGAGAGCGGTGGCATCATCGGGGTTCGGAGCCGCAGGGTGCTGGGCATCGGCCGGGGGAGCTCAGTGGGGGCACAGTCAGCGCGAAATTCAGCTCTTTCCAGTCTGGTAACATTTCAATGGCAAAGTGATCGACACTTTTGTATATAATATTATGCTGTATAAGAGTAGGACAGCGTTAGGTGTTGCGATATACACAACCACGGGTTAAAGTACAGTCACCATGAACAGTCCCTAAAGGGGCTACGGGAAAGCTGGAGAGGGACTCTGGATCAGGGAGGGGAGCAAAGGGACGAGGGGGAACAGTTTTAAACTGAAAGAGGGGAGATTTAGATGAGATATTAGGAAGAAATTCTTGGCTGTGAGGGCGGTGAGGCAGTGTCCCAGGTTGCCCCGAGAAGCTGTGGCTGCCCCATCCCTGGAGGTGCTCAAGGCCAGGTTGGACGGGGCTTGGAGCACCCTGGGCTGGGGGGAGGTGTCCCTGCCCAGGGCAGGGGGGTGGGAACTGGATGAGCTTTAAGGTCCCTTCCAATGCAAATGGTTCTATAATTTTTTTCGGTTGTTTTTTTTTCTGGGTGGGAAAAACTCCTAGCGTTGGGGCTAGTCTGGATTTTTCCCCACTTAGATTCTATTGCCCATAAAATAATTACAGTCTACTCATAGAGAAGCTGCTGGCTTTCAGAGCCATTGGCATTATAAATTATCTGTCTAGAGATGGCCAAAATGTGTAATTCAGGCCGGAGGAGAACGTAAAAGGAGCATAAATGGTGCATAAACGTTATGCGGGCCTTTTGCCCAACTATACTTCGACCCAGTCCAGGAAAATCGGTCCAGTGGCATTGATTTTTGTGAAGTGACTGGCTGGCTGTCTTGTCCTTGCGAGGCTCAGAAATACATTCACAGCGGAGCCCTGTGTCTGAATTAACTGCGCTGGCGCTGCCGCGTGGCGCATCGCACCATCTGCGCTGTGGGATTTATGATGCTCCAGTTTGCTGGTGTCCAGCAATGCTGCTGGAGTCGGGAATTTTTCCAAATTAGGGTAATTTCCAAATTCAAAGTGCTGCTTTTTGGAGAAAGTAAATAGACCTGCCTTAGCGTTGGGGACGCACTTATCGCTGTGTCCACGTTAAAGCAAACTTTTACATGGCTCTGCCTTCGGAAAGGCGAGGATTCAATGTATGGCAGCCGCAGCTTTAGGTTGTGACGCCGTCTTACAAACTCAGTTGTCAGAAATCAAATTTTAGTCTTACGGTGCACTAAGAAAAAGGTTTCCAAGCTACTATTTGTTTTTCAAAAGCCAGATAGTTTGCTGTAGTTTTAAAAATACTTTATCCATGTAGCGTACTTTAGTAGCTTAAAGAGCTTCCTCCGGATTAACAGAGAGAGTGAAATTAAAGTATTGCATAAAAGAAATTGCAGAGAACCAGCTTTCCTTCTGGAGGAGGCAGTTGCAAGGCTTCTGAAGCCCCTCTTTGTTGCATAACGGTACAGAGATGCTAAGCCTTCCCGAGGGAACGGGTGTGCTTTAGGGATGCTTCCAATCCTTCGTCTCCTTCACGCGTGGGGAGGCTGGGAGAGGATGGTATCGGCCACCTGCCTGCGTCCTCCGGAGCTGGAGCGGAGTCTTTCTTACCTGTGTTTGTTTGACCATCAGGGAACAGAGCTTAACGTATTCTGGTCTACACGTCTGGAAAAATGGGTTAAGCTTCTTAACAAAGTGACAGAGAGGTTTGGCTGTCCCCGTAAACAGTGGTGCATCCGTATCAGTGGCGCATTCGTATCAGCGGCGCGTACATCCGCAATTATATTTCGCAACTCATTTAATACGAAAATTCTTTTAGCAAAAACTTTGTTCCCATCGACGCGCTGGGCCATGGTTTTTGCGACCCTGGTTGCGTTTACCTCTGAGGCTTTGACTTCACCAGGCAGAAACTAATTGCCAGCTGTAGAATTCCGGGGAGGATTGGCACGGCAGAGCGAGCGCCGGATCCTGCCTAGGCTGGAGCCCATCGGAAGGCTGCACGCCGCAGCCGCCCTGCGGGAGGGCATGTCCTTTTGATGCAGGAGATGCCTCCTTAAAAGGTGTGGATTGATCTGTTGGCGGTGGCGGGAACGTCCCTCTGCTGCCCCGCAGTTCTGCTGGTGTGGACTGGGCTCGTTAAGGGAGTGAACCCAAATGGGTTTGATTGTTCAGTTCCGTTGCGGTCTCTTATGAAACAGTTTGCGTTTATCTGCAGCATTATTTAGCCCTTCTAAACCGGAGAAAACACATGCCCGGTAGGGATGAAATGAATGCTGAAGGCAATCAGAGGTAATGGGTGTCTCTGGGCTTCCCCAAAATAAGGGATGTACTAAAACAGAGAAAAAAAAACCCAAACCACACCACATTATGAATCTCATACTGTTATTATCTGCCCTTCAAGCCCGACTTTTGTGCTGTATCATCTGAGACTGTTCCCCTGTATGCAGGGTACGTTAACTCTTGCCATGGGAGCCAAAAAACTGCTCATAACTGCGGCGGAGATGGGCTCCCGATGGGCGGTGTGCTGGGAGGATTTCTGTTACGGGCAGGTGTAGAAGCATCGTACCCAAGCATGTATTTCCGTCCTGTCTCCTTGCTACAAACAGTATCAGACAGGAGCCTGAAAGAGAAATTAAAAGAATAGCAAACCGCTGATCTCGTCCAAAGGTTAATAGCCGGGTTAGGCGAGCAATAGTCTGTACGGGAGACGAGCGCTGTTCTCGTCTCGCTTCGCTCTCTCCCTCACATACCCCACTGCCTTCTTAAAATGTTTTGTGTCACTTTAATATCTGAGAGCCACGCTTTGGATCAAACGCAGGCTTACCTAAAGCTCCAGTCAGGTTTTTTTTACTTTACCAGCATTAGTGGTCCCTTCACAAGGCTGTCAGCCGCATAAGCGTCCTTGGAACAGCGAAGCAGAGCAGCTGCGGGGGTTTATCGGTCTCATCTATTGCAAGAAATCGCATTTTAACCTCTTCCCAGGGAGTCGCTTCATGTGTGTGTTTGCTGGGGAGGTGGATCCTAATTTTATGAAAGTTCAGCACTCCTGGACAGTGTCTCTGTGTCTGTGATTCTTGGTAGTTAGGCAATGAAAGGGATAGTAAGACACAGGACTAAAAGCCAAGTTCTTCTCAGCTCCTGTGGAAACTTTCCGCCATCAGGCATCACGGTGAACTTTGCGTTTTGGGTGATGGACAAAGAGAAGAGACCTCTCCGCAAATCTGAGTTACTGAGCACACCCGCTTTATCACCCCAGCAGCACTGAAGAGGTGTTAAACTAACCTTTGGACACCTTCTTGGTCTGCAGAGTGCTTTCTTTGTCCTCATTAGTATTCTGTGATGGACTTTGATAAAGTAATTAAATACCCACAAGAAAAACAGATTATTTTTCAAGGAACATTATGACATTTGTTTAGCCAGCTGCAATTGTCTTAACAATTGATTGCAAGATTGATGAAAACGCCAAAGAATTTGAAATGTAGGGAATCGATTCTATTGATTTATCCATAATTACCTAAAGTGGCCTTAATCTGTATTCACATCTAGGTATGGAAATGGGTGAGTTACGAAGGACAGTGCTGTCAGCAGAAAACGAGGGAGGTTGCCGTGCCACAAACTGTGAGACGCTGTCAAGTATTTGAAAACTTTTGGCCAAATTCAGTCAGAACTTTCACACTTGACAGGAAAATTTGCCTGCGACGTCCTTTCTCAAACTTCCCATGAGTTGCTTCTCTCTTTTTAAGTATTTCTCTTCCCAAACCGAATGCTTCTTTAAAAAGCAGTGTGGTAGGAAAAAAACATCTTCTGATGTATTGATTTTTGCCACTAGATGAATTCCCGTCCCAGGTCAAGTCAAAATAGGAACTAAGATGATGTCTTTGAAGAGACCCCCCTCTGGCATTGTTGATGGCCTGTAGGCGCCTTGTGTGGAGCGAGTATGGGGAAAACCATCTTCCTTCTGAGTTTGGCAGGGCAGAGCTCGGTTCGGCATCTCCGCTGACCCCGCAGCAGCTGTTGGCCCATGAAAGCGTGAGGCTGCCAGGAGAGCTGGGTGGTGAAGCCCGGGGAGAGATCCACCAGCCCTGGCCACCAGGCTAGGCGGGCGTCTGAGAGCCCACGGAGGTGTCCTCTCTGACTGCACACTTGCTTGGAAGAGCAAATAAACAGATTTTGAGCAAATAAACTCACCAAGGGAAGGTGATGATATCGGTACCATGGCAAAGACTTGTTGCATTTTATTGAGCAGCGCATTATAATGAAAACTGCTTGTTTAATAGCTCACCTGATTGCAGAGACTTCTTCCAGCACCAATACAACAAATTACGTTTGTTTTAAATTAGAAGATGCATTGCAAGTTTTTGCCAACTGCCATAGTAAGAAACATTCTCTCTGAATTCAGTAAGACTTCTTCCTTTAGAATATCAGCTTTCGGGTTAGGGGAACACTAATGCTGTCCATTTGCAATAGACCCTACTTTCCCAGTATTGTAGCCTCAGCTAAGAACTCCTAAATTTAATTGTCTTCTAGCGTTTCCATTAGAAAACACTATTTCCAAGGTTTTATTACTCTCTCATAAAATTCCCTAGGTGGTGAAATTTAGTATGTAAGGTTATATCTGTGGCTGGAGTTACATCTTAGAGAAAATTTCAGGAGACAAAGTTAACCGGTGCTTTTGAAAAAGATTATAGGAGTCTAAAGCTTCTTCTTAGCTGCACTCTGAAAGTCATCACGAAACCACAGCCCAGACTTTGGAGTAGTGGCCAAGAAAGGAGCAGAGCGAGGGCAGTCCGACCCTGTCACAGGTTGTCCAAGGAGGTTGCCCAGGGGTGTCCACATCCTTGGAGGCACTCAAAACCCGACTGAGCAACCTGCTCCAGTTTGACCAGAGGTCACCAGAGGCACCTTCCAACCTCAACATCTCTGTGTTTCTCTGACTCTACGCCAAGACCGTTAAACAGGCAGCTACGCTTCAGGGTGAGCATTGCGTTGGAGCTGGCCTCATGCTAAGGATGCTTTTCTTGCCGGGACGTCGTGTCGATTTTAGATTTTAGTCCCGTCTGAGGTGGACCGCGTATCAGCGTGGATCCATCCAGCTGCTGGGTAGGCAGAGCGCGTCTTGCAGGGACGTTGGAAAGAACTGTAGATCCAACCCTTTTTTTTTTTTACTGTTTATTTCTGTAAACATTCATCATTTGATTGTCCAGTGGTGTAACACTCTGATCTGTCTATTCCGACAGGGTTGTTCTGTCAATTTGATTTTAAGGTGGGGAGATGGCTGTACTGCAAAGGTGGTTTTGGAAAACAACGCGTTGTGCCTGCTATACGGTATCTCTTATTGGTAGTCAGACCACAAGTTTGTCCTTCAGAATTTCGTAACTTGCAGTTATTTTTCATTCATCTGTCCCCATTGTTTCAGAGGACACATAGCACAGAATGTAAATTAGGAAAGAGGTGTCGGTGATTATAGATAATATGCTAAAACCGTTTCTGAAATATTTATTAGAAAATAGGTTAATAAAGTGACATGGTGCACCTGTGCCGGTGTGGAGCAGACATTATGAGAAGATTATGCTAATGTGAGTATTTAGGAGCAAGTCTTCATTGGGATTACTCCGTGCTATTATCATAGTCAGACCAGGAATTGTAATTCAAAAGAAAACAAATCGTCAAGGTTTTTGTTTCTTATTTTTAAGTTTTGACTGCTCTTTAGCCTGATGAATTAGAGGCTATTACAAGGAATCTTTTAAACATTTTCTTTTATTTTTAAAGAGAAAGGGAGGTAGACTGGACAGAGAAGTGTGATATATAGAAGCGTAAAATGAAAAGGCCTTTGGAAACCTTGTGTGGGCTGGGCAGTTGTCAGGTGTGGAGAGGTGTGAAGACGGGTGAAGGATAATAACATCACCAGAAGAGAAAAGAGGGAGAGAATTTGGGAAGGGAGGAAACCTGGGGGAGATGCAAGGAGGGCAGCTACCTTCATGCTCACTCATTTTAATGAGTGTGACTTTCATTTGACTTGTACAAAATACGCGTATGAGGTCACTATGTATTCTCTGTGTTCCAGCGTTAAAATAGTTGGAGAATCACCGTCCTGTATGCAGTGCCAGCAGAGAAGTGGTTATAGGAGTATATTAAAATACCAGTTTTAATTCATATGTAAGTAAGAAGTTGTTTAAAACTTAGCCGTGCTCTGCAACGCTGAGAAGTTGAAAAAGAATTTGAGGGTATTTGAAGTGATTGCTGTTCAAAAGAAGGCTTTGCTATTCATGCTTTAGTGAGCATTTGCTCAGGTTTGGGTTTTGCATTGGGATTTCAAGGTCTAGGTCTGTTGTTTCATACGCGGCCTGACAAGATAAGAGTAGTCTGTCTCACATACGCACAGTAAATTTGTCTCCCAGCGAAGCAAAAGCTCGAGCATGGGAAGCATGATGATGTGCGGGAAGGCTGATCAGCTGTAATAAAGCATTCATTATCCTTCCATCTAAATTAACTGAAATGACATCATAATAGTGCCTTTTATAACCTCCCTCCAAATGCCCTCTCTTTTATTGAATTATCAGCTAAACCTAAATTATTTTAAGCTGTATCTGTATATTGTTGTTTAGATAAATATTCTGTCGTTATGGAAGCCATTCGTTCGTTCTTGCATCCTTTTTTGATTCTTCACTTCAGGAAAAATACGAGGGAGTACATTTGTAGCTTGTGTTGTTTCATATTTTCCTGTCGTAAGGATTTTGCCTAAGTGCTTACAGTGTAAATCAGCATCCCTGGGTACTAAAGCTAACTAAATAACGTACAAAATGGAATATACTGTAAGACTGTTTCTACTTCTGCAGTCTCTCTCTCTAAATTATTTCTCCAGAAAAGCCTTTTTGCAGAGGCAGTTTGATCTGTGTGTGCGTTACCTGATGAGAGAGGTGTGTTGCAGCATCGTGTAGCTTCCAGCTTTCCTCGGCTCCTGTAGCTTTTACAGATACTTTCCAGTGATGTGAGAGGCTGAATGGATGAAAATGGGGCATAGAATATTTTTAAACATGAGGGAACAGGCAAATCAGGGCACTTGACTAATTATAAGAGAGAATGGAGGAAGAAAAACTGACTGTACCTGAGAAAGAGAAAAAAAAAAGAGTTGTTTGGCACAGTGACTACTGTTACACTTATAAATTGAATCCCTTTGTCCCTTCTTCATTTATTATCGCCAGTTGAAGTCTAAATTTGATATATATGAACAGCCTCCTGGATTCAGTGAGGTTCTTTGTCGGAAAAAGAGCCTCTCTGCAAAGAATCAAGACATTAATTTTTGCAGTACTTGGTGGAGCAATCTCTAAGTGTGCATCCACAAACCAATTAACCACCTATGGGCCTGTTGGAAGCGATTAATAATCAATAACAGTAAAAATACCCAGAACTCAGTAGCTGCAATTGAGGTTAGTTCATGGCTTGAATCAGCAGCATATGAATTGATTTATTGACTCTGGATTGAGAGCCATAAATGGGGAGAAATTACTGAAGAAATTAGGACTAACCTGTCCTTTTGCCCAAGGCAGGACAAGGTGAACGATGCCCCACCAGACCACAGGTGTTTGCTTCACCTCTTTCGTTTGTTTTGTTGGGTTTTTCTGAGAATTTCTGCTCTTGGTGGCCCGTCCTTAGCATCACAAAGTATTTCCTAATGTCTAACCTCTGCCATGGTTTTCTGTATCTCCTGCCCTCTTGCTTCCCTCATCTGAGCTCTCTGCCGTGTTTTTGTGTCACTCTCGAAGCATGGTGACTTCCACTGATCAATATTCCAGCCGAGGCCTTACCAGGGCCAAGTAGAAAAAATATTTCCCATCTCCCAGTGGACTGTTATCCTAACAGCGCCCAGACTGAGTGTTTTGCAGCCCGGTGGCACGTTCATGCTCGGCTCTTTTACCACCCACCATCTGAGTCAGCACCTCAGTACTGAGCACTGGTGAGGCCCCACCTCAAGTTCCGTGTTCAGTTCTGGGCCCTTCACTACAAGAAAGACATTGAGGTGCTGGAGCGTGTCCAGAGAAGGGCAACGGAGCTGTGAGGGGTCTGGAGCACAAGTCTGATGAGGAGCGGCTGAGGGAACTGGGGGTGTTCAGCCTGGAGAAGAGGAGGCTGAGGGGAGACCTAATCGCTCTTTACAACTACCTGAAAGGAGGGTGCAGTGAGGTGGGCGTCGGTCTCTTCTCCCAAGCAACAAGCGACAGGACAAGAGGAAATGGCCTCAAGTTGTGCCAGGGGAGGTTTAGGATGGATATTAGGAAAAATTTCTTCACCGAAAGGGTTGTCAAGCATTGGCACAGGCTGCCCAGGGAAGGGGTGGAGTCTCCATCCCTGGAGGGATTTAAAAGCCGGGTAGGCGCAGTGCTGAGGGACGTGGGTTAGTGGTAACTTGGCAGTGCTAGATTAAAAGTTGGACTTGATGACCCTAAAGGTCTCTTCCAACCAAAACGATTCTGTGATTCTTTGACTGACACACCTTTGTAGTCTTCCACTGTGTTAGTGCAATTCATTATTCCTTCTGGCTTAGGGAGAACTGATAGAGAGGTGTCTTACCAGGAAATACGGAAAATACCAAGACAACCTGCTGATGGTGTAAGACCTCACTGAGATGGAAGCTTGGAGTAAGAGGACAGTCGCTGCCTCACAGCACTGAGCTACAACAGCAGAGACACCAGAAAGCTGCTGATGTGTTTGGAGCCATCCCCAGCACCACTCATCCCCAGGGGCTCCGCACACATAAACCTCATCTGTCCAGGATGTTAATTGTGTTATTTGGTAGATACTTATGCCCTTTAGCAGCGGTCATTCTTCCTTCCCTATATCCTGAAGTGACTTCCTTCTGTAATCATATTCCTTCTATTCCAATCACATCATAGGAAATGTTAATTTCCTTCTTTTAATTGGGTTGATAAAGTCTTTTGTCTAACAAATCTTCTCCAATACGTTAGCATTAGATTTTGTTGCTGTGTGTGACATTCTCGGTATTGTAGCAGAGTACATCATGATCGGTTCCAGTCTCTGAACTTCTCTCTTTTTCAAGCTTTAACTTTTGTGGCTCTTCCTGACACGAATAATGTATTCTTTTGTTAATCGAAACCGAACTTCAAGAAGAGCACTTCTTTTTATGCACATGCAACTGGAAGCTAATCTTCATTATTAATTGCAGCAAGATAAGGTATGCCACTGCGGATTGATGTTCTCCATCTCAGCACAGGAGGTAGTTTTGATTACTTGTCTGTTGGCCCAGGGATGTCCGAGCGCACCTTTCACCCTTACGTCTGTCCGCAGCAGCCAGCTGCTTCTTTGGGTTTAATTCCGCCTGTTCTGAAGAGCCACGTTTCCCTCAGTTTTTTCAGTTTCGCTAACTTTGCCAGTGAAGTTACTGAAAAATGGCAGTACCTGCATTGGAGGAGGAGGAAGATTAAGCTGACACCTGTAGTGTCTCTTGAATTTTATTTGGGCATAAACTGGAACTATTTTTACCTTCCTGTGTTGCAGCAAACTTCACAGGCGATAACATATCACTTTGTAGATTATAGCGTCGTACCAGAATGGTGAAGCGATGCCAACCTAACCAGCTTACTTTTGCCCTGCAGCCCTTTGTCCGTTGTTACTTTGTCCTGGTTTGAGGTAAAACCGGACCAATTTTGTTCAGTAACTTTGCTTCTTAGCTGGGCCTCTTCTAACTACTGAAATTAACAGCATATTGTGCAGACAATGTTCACTCTCGGAGTCATCAGACCGATGTTTATAGCTGATGCCCAGGCATGGGATGCAGAGAGGCTCTTCCTTACTTATTGCTCTAACAGCCAAGGCCAACCAACTTTGTTCCGTGCCCCGTTGGAGGGTCGGTAGCGGAAAAGCGCAGTGGGGTCCCACCTGCGGGGAAGAGCGGACAGGATGGGTGACCGAAAACTGACCAACAGGGTATTCCATCCCATCTGCCTCATGCTCAGTGTAAAAGCTGAGGGATCAAAGGGTCAGCCCTCTTCCTTCAACGGCGAGCGTATGAGGAGGACTCTGTCTGTTCATCTGCCTTTGGTCCCGATCCTGCATGCAGACCCGGAATCCAGTTCCCATCCGCCACTGAGTCCAGCCTGGGACTGCCCCAGTGCCAGCCGGTGTTGTGATTGTCATCCTGGGAGCTTGATACGGTTTTGTCTATATTTCATTATTTCCTTTGTATTTTATTATTAATATCTCATTAAAGTAGTTTAGTTCCTTCTAAACTCATAAGTCTCTTTTTCCCTCCTCTGCCTCTTTCTTTGAAGAGGGGTAGAGGGGAGCATCTGTCAGTCCCATCTGGGGTCCCCCACGTCCCCAGTGGCTGGTTTGGCCTAAACCATGACATACTTCTGATTCTTTTTCACCAAATTGCAGCTTGTTGATAGGATGGTGTTTGAAATACTCACCTTTTTTCTCAGCTGCCACCCCTCCTCACTGTTGTGCGGGTCTGGAAGAGATGACGAGGTGGGCAGGAGCACGCGGAGTGGTAGTCAGCGATCTCAGCCTGATAGAAAACTACATTTATCTAAACGCAGCCTCCCCCTTGTTGGGCCCCGAAACAATAAAGCTTTACACCATGGTGAAGGAGGAGTGCTGAGGGGAAATCTCTACTCTTGTTGGCCCAGTGTGCTATACGACTTGCTGCTTCTTATTGCCAGTATTTTAAAATATTTAAATATTCTTAAAATTAACTTCATCAGATAAAAATCATCGTAATTTTGCTGTTTCCTCTTGGCACTGGAGGTACTGGAGGTGAGCCTTGAGCTTAGCCACGAGAGGGTCGTTCTACTGACTTCGGTTGTGCCAGGAGATTGTGGTACTCAGATTGGTTGCTGATTAATCTGCTTCATAACTTCCCTTTTCCTCAGGTAAATCTGGATTATTCAGGGTGGATCTGACTGTTATTGTCCTGTCCCAGTCATATTTCTCTTTGCAGGACCGCGATCTGGAACAGGCATAGTTGACTGCCCCCCGCGTTGTAGGAAAGGGACTGTCAATGTTTCCACAAATCCTTTCAGTACTGGTCAAAACAGGGACAAAATCCTCATCGACTTACGTTTGATTTGTAACTGAAGATGTACTGTTATGATAAAAATATTGTTGACTTTCACCGGGACAAGAACTGGGCTTTCTTCAGTGGCGTACGTTAGGAAGTGTTTTACCCAGTAGCGGAAGGATTGAGTGTGTCATCAGATGAAATCAAAATTAAAATGGGGGTTGAACAATTCAAAAATCAACACTTAAATCCCTGCGTCTCTTCTTTTGATGTCCTTTTGTAGGAAGCTGGGAGGAATACCGACCTTCCTAAAGCAGCCTGATGACAGGGGTAGCGCATGGGCTGTGAGAGGGTGGGGTTGTTTAATTACAGCTACGGTTTAACAGATGTGCTGTGGTTTGGTCCTTTTGCAGCTGCAATGTACAGTAGATTCTGCGTTATTTGTCCTTTATTAGTATGCACTAGAATTAATATAGGGGAAAAATGAGAGTTACAATTTAAAGAAAAATAATGGTATATAAAGTAATGAGATTGTTCCAAAGCTTAATTAGATGGAGCAGATTGAATACATTACAGTAATGTCTTGAGGCAACATAATTAAATTGTAGGCATAATCCTCCCTGTATTGGAACTGATTTTATCTTCATAAGGCAAGGAGCGTTAGATGGCCTTTCCTACTATGTTAAATTACTAATTCTTCTAGGAAGACTTACGGATCTCATGGTATTATCAGACTTTAAAACCACAAAACAGGGTATAAGTCTACATATCAAGCTGTTGATAGTCTGATTACATGGATAACTTCAGTTTCAATCTTAGTATGTGCTGCAGCTCAGTAATTGAATCATAGATCTAAAATGCATATATCTGCAGTGCATTGTCGTGTATGCTGAATTCACCCCATTTATAAAATATCCTAATAAAGCTGTTTTCTTGTGACAAAGATACTGGTGAATGATGCGCAGAAATGCTGTTCCTGAAATGCATCTCTGCGTGTGCTGGGTGCAAGTGCACAGATGCCTGTGGCATCTTAGCTATAAAGAGTAATTTTTGGAAAATGTGTGGATGTGTGTATACCTGCATATATGTATGTATTTATATTTTCCATATAATCATTTATATTTTACATATTCTTTCATCTTTTAGATTTTCTTTTGTACTTTTTTTCATAAATTTAATTTTTATTTTCACGTTTGGATATTTTCCTTCACCTCCATTACACTACTACGGGCGTGATCTGACTTTATTGTAGATACATCCCAGTGGCGTGAAAATTTTTGCCTTACTTCATTAAGTTAGTATACATAAATAATTTCTCTCAGCATCCTGATGCCCATGTGTTATCTGGAGGCTTCATTTCTCTTGGGTTACCAAACATTTAGCTCAATATTAATCTTTTTCAGGAGAGATCACTAGGTATCTTAAATTCACTAGAAGATCTTTCTAGCTGCCTCTGCTGGTTTGTTTTAAGTAATTCTGATATTTCTTTGTCAGCCTGTGGAAAGATTAAGTTTGTTATTTGCATTTGATAGTGAACTCTCTTTTTAAAGATTGTTATTATGGGCAGAGGAGAGTAGTACATGTCATGAGTGGGCTTTATCGTTGCTGGTACTTTCAGGAGCCGTAAATCTCTACCCCAGTCTGCTCAAAAGACAAGCTCATTTGTCTGGGCATTAGCTGGCAGTTTCGTAGTATAAATTTGAAGTTTTCGGGAGGAATCTAATGTTTATTTTGAAAATGGAGATGAGGGTACCAAAGAATATGTTTACTTTTCAGCACCATGAATATGTAGTGACCTACTTACACTATACCATTTGGTTTTATTTTTAAAGCTTGTCAAGCCAACTCCTATTGCAATTTAAGAAGCATCCTTTTCAGCAAAGCCATAAACTATGCTGGGTACTAAATTAGCATTTCAGAAGTGGAGCAGTGAGCAATGTTTTGAAGATTGTCCTTCAACGGCATTTTTATGTGTTATTGTGCCATAAGTAAAATAGCGTTTGCCTCGTGTTCAGACATGTTGTGCTTGACCGGCAAGTTAAACCACAGCCGACTGCAGATCTAGGTTAGATACAACACCACGATGCTGTAACTTTAAAAGTATATGTACTTTCTCCTAATAAACTGAATTTTTAATGACCTCTTGATTGTCATGAGATATTTTAAAGACAAGTGATTTTATCCAAAACATTCCGTGTGTTCCAGCGTATGCTAATTTATTTGATTAATTTTTGAGAACATCTGCATATAATTCTGTATACTTACCAGTGGTGAGATCACACTGCTTTTCAAGTAACAGCTACAAATTTCACTTTCCAGACAGGCTCGGATTTTTCTCTAATTGGGATGCCAAATGTACAAAGGTACCACAGAAGAGTGTGTAATTATGTAATTTTCTCTTGATCTTTCAGAGTCTTCCTGCGAGCAATTAATCAGTATGCAGATATGCTAAACAAAAAATTTCTCGATCAAGCCAACTTTGAGTTACAGGTAAGAAGAAAACACCAGTGTCTTGGGGACTAATGTTAATGTTGAAATAAATTTCTGCTGTAAATGCATCATTTTGGTGTGTATGTGTCGCCGTGAACCCCAGGTGACCAGTTAGCCCAGTTCAGTCCCTTCAACCTCAGCAGGTATGTACGATCCATTGGTGTCTCGTGGGTCTTGTCATAGAAGAGCACCAGATCTCACCCAGAGCATCGCAGAAAACTCCTCCTGTCCTTTAGGAACAGCGAAAAGGGGTGTCCTCCCCATTTCTGCAGCAGACGCTTTAGCAGAATTCTTGCCTCAAACGTGGAGCCCGAGTGCCCTGCTGATGGGAAACGTGCCACTTTAAGTCACTTCTTGCTCAAGACCCTTTTTTTTCTTTTTTTTTTTCTTTTTTTTGTATTTCTGTGTTCACGTTTAATTTTACTTGAATCATGAAAACACAATCGATTAGGATTTGGAGATGGGAAATGTTTCATGGAAACGTAAACCCAACAAGGAGATGTACTAAGAATATATGAAGAAACACCATCTCTGTGGTGTCTGTTATTTTTGCCTTTAAATATTTATGTGAATAATTTAGATACTTCTAAGAGGTTTTGTAGGTGTGCAGAAAAACATTTCAGAGAATTAATGGTGTCTATTCTTGTCATTTTGGGGGCTTTCAGCTTTGGAACAACTACTTCCACCTGGCTGTTGCTTTTCTCACACAAGAGTCTTTACAACTGGAGAATTTTTCAAGTGCTAAAAGAGCAAAAATACTTAACAAGTAAGTCCTATTCGTCATCTAAATCATGGACAAGAACTTGAGGTCTATTAACATAATTTTAGTTTAATTTCTTAGCTAAACCCATTCAAATTGAGATGCAATCATGGCATAATGAAAGGTTGGTTTTAAAAACATGAATCAAGTATCGCATGTGTTTCTACCCTTGAATCAAGATCTAAATTACATGATTCATTACTGATGAAGACAGTATTTTATACTGCAGGATGTTCATAAAGTCAAGACTTTTCAGAAGCATTAACATATTATAAAACTGAATTTTTAAATCGCTTTAGCTTTGTGCTTATTCTAATCTCGTTTTACGTGCGCTCTTTATTGCTTAATCCCTAACGGCCTTTTAGAGTGAATTTTTGTAACTACAGCCAGTTTCACTGCGATATCCCTGAAGAAAGGGTTTGTATAACTGCGGTCGTGTATGCTTTCCTGGTTAAAAGGGATTACATTGCCTACCTCTGAACAGGGAGCTTGAACTACCCGATTGCTATTCAGAATCCCACAGCAAATGAAAACTGTCGAAAGAAAAAAAGACTGGGAAAAAAGACCGGAGCATGAATATTTTGTTTAATGTATGCATTTCTCCTAAATTTCATTGGGCTTCCAATGCAGTGCGCCTTATCATTAATTACGTAGATGCTGAACCGGTTACATGTTTTCAAATAACGGCGTGTGGGTTCTCTTTCTGTGTCACAGTGTTTGTAAAGAGCGCCTGCAAAAGCGGGTTGTTCCCATAGGCAATCAGGTTCCCGCCGTTAGTGCACAAAAATGGGGAGTTTCAAAGGTGATTCCCTGAACAAGTAGCGCTTGGACTCCCTGCATGTACAGTATACATTATATATCTACATAGAGAAAGAAGATGCGTTTTGGATCGCTTCACCTTCTAAATTGAAGCCTTTTTGTATATTATGATGATGATGAGAGGGATCACGGTGAGAATGGGAAGAGTTTATCAGTGCTGCAGTGAGATGCGATTTTAAAAGGCTTTTTTGCTTTAGCTGTGTGGGTCGCGGGCTCTGACCAGCAAACACAGGGCTCTGTGCCCCATCCTTTTTTGTTTTTTTTTGTTCCTTGGCACCAAAGTTTTGCCCTTCAAACTCGTCCACTCCATCATGAGTTTTGAGGAGCTTCCTTTGGAAGCTGTGCTGTACCTGAGCGTTGAAACAGAATTTTTAAGCACTGTATGAGCCAATATACGTACGTGTGACTCGTGGGGCTTCCTTGATGAAACAGGAATATTTACAAGTTCAGTGCAAAAGTGATGTCAAGCAGAGCTCAGGCTTTTGCAGTTGTGCTATAAATATCTTAAAGAACATTATAGTTATGCATTTGCAATAGGAAATCGAGGTGGTTTTGTAGAGCCAGGTAAATCTTATTTCCTTATATTTAGCAGAGTGATCAAAGCCGGGGCTGCTGTCGGTCTCCCCTTCCTCTCTCTCTCCGATGTTGGTGTGCACCTACGGGAGCACTGCAGTTCAGATCAGACTCCTGACCTGAACGAAAAAACAACAGCTGAGCTGTAATTGGACTGGAAAATACCATCAAATATATTTGTGGACTGATATTCCTCTTTGTGAGGACGGGAACCTTCGACAGAAATTTTCTTCAAGTGATTTTTATATTAAACCGAGCAGCACAGCTTGCTGAAGAAATTCGGGAGATCAGCAGACATTTCTCCCTGCTAATATAAGTAAATAGATCAAGTCATTTGAAGTGGTTACTTAATGAAGTTTGCTAAATTGTAAATCTCTGTTTATAATGATTTTAGAAGTTGTTATTTTCAGTTTAATCGTGTTTTGGAGACAGAGATCAAGACCATAAATTCTTCAAGATGCAATAAATGTATGGTCTGGAAGCACTAACTTTTAATTGCGATGTGAAACCGCTACCGGTTCTGTGCCAAAGGGATATAATTGATTGGTTAATCCAATATCACATTCACCCATCTTTTAAAGTATATATTTCCATTAGTATGTCAAATATTTAATAATTAAAAATTTAATTATTGTAGTTTGTAGTTTTTGCTAAACATTGCATGTAAGCATTAGATAATAACAGGTTCTTAACGATGCAGAAGAATGTCTTTAATCCGTATTAATGATAGGGTGTCTTACTATTATCCCACAGAAATCCCACAAGTTGCCAGATATTACCATTTTCCTCATCTTGTTATTTAAGTAATGATCTTTAACATACAAATATTCTGTGCGGCAAATACATTCTTACGTCTTTGCTCATTACGGTTCCGATCCCGTCATTAATGAAGACAATAGGAGGTTTTCCATTCATTACGCTTTCCCGGTATTAATGTGGAGAGGGAGGGGAAGATTAAAATAAGGCCGATGGGAGATGGGGGGTGTTGGTGCCACCAGGTCTGCAGTAGAGCGGGGTGGGGGGGCAGTGGCGATGCTGAAGGGTGGGCTCCCCCCTCCGCCCGGGCTCACTGACTGCCTGGCACCGCTCGCTTGTGGTCGAGCCCGGGCAGGACGCAAAATCCCCTCGGAACGTAGAAACCTCCTCTTTCTGGTTTTGCGCGTCGAGGTACAAGGTGTCACACGATGGTCCTTGTTGTGTTTTCTAGGACAATGCTGTGCTAAGAGGGTGTCTAAAAATAAAATACAGCCTTAGGCTGCAAAGCTTTCTTTTATGCTTCCTTCACCCATTAGCGTCTGAAAAATAGAAGACGCTCACAATTAATCTCTGTGACCACCCAGTGTCCTGAAGGACGGGTAGGTAAGCTGAAAATACGGCAAAGAGAGGTTTTGCACAGGTAGATGTTTACTGTGTGCCCTTCCTTTAGAAAGCATTACTGCAGAAAATGAAATTTGACGTCTTTTGAGGGAGAGCGAGTAACACAAGGCGAGGAACAGAAGCTGCTGTAAGAGGGACATTTGGCAAAGTCCAGCGTTCGCCGGAGCATCGCCGAGCTGGTGAGGGAGGGAGGCTGGTCGTGCTGATTTGGAGAACCTGCTCCGTAATTTCAAATCTCTCAGAATGCTGATCAGATTTTGAACTGAAATGTTTCTGCTTACTGATATTTTGATTTTTTTTTTTTTTAATGGTGGTTTTGTTTTCCTTTTTAAGGTACGGTGATATGAGAAGGCAGATTGGGTTTGAAATCAGGGACATGTGGTATAATCTGGGTAAGTAGCCTGAGCACCTATCGCTTAATGCTTTCACTCAGTGTTTGTGTAAACCAAATCAGAGGTGAAATGAACTTGCTTTCCCTTGCAATAATGGTAGGCTTCCAGAGGGCATTTAAAAAGCAGGTGATTTCAAAAATAATGCTTCCTCTGCGTGCTTAATTCACCGTCTGGGAAGATATATAACTGTAGTCAATATTTAGATATCTTCTGTTTTTTTCATGGTATGCAACCTCACGCTAAATAAAAATAAATTGTTATGGTAATACCTGTTGAATGTTTTTTTCTCCTTAAATATATATATACACACGCACATATATGTATACGCATTCATATACACACAGATACATGTGGATGCAGGAACCGGGACCGTAGCAAAACGAATGCGTCCAAGGGATATCAGGAACTTAGCCTGGAAATTCTATTTAAAGTCTGATTTTTCAGTCTTGTTTGGCTGTATGAGAGCGACTCGGGAAGATGAGCAAAGAATGGGAACTTGGGCATCCCTGGATTTCGTAGGTAAATTAGACATACCTGACTATCAAGTCTGTGCTGTTCTGTGGGTGTAATTTAGCTATATGGGGATTGGATTTCATGAGAAACTGAGTATTTACTGTGACCTGAGTGTACTCAGCTGCCAGATTTCATTTTCCTGAGCTTAACAGCGGAGACACTTCTGCTCTTCTGAGTTTTATCAAAAGTTCCTTAAATTATCAGAAATAAATGCATTTGCCACTTCACTTGTATCTCTACCTGAACTGTTGTTGCCGAAACTTGAAAAAAAAATCAGCGTACATAAGAGAAGGGAACGCAAGGGTTCATAAGTATTTGATATCACAGACTTTGCATCCGCTCTGCTGGAATGATGAGAAAAGGCTTCTGAGAGCAGCCGAGTTCACTTGTCATTAGAAGCACCTTTCATGAATTAAGGGTCTGGAGAACAGATTAAAGTATCAGGTACACACCTGATACGTGACGTGACAGGCAGCTAATAAAACCAGTGTCGTGCCTGACGCTGGGTCAGCCAGCTCAGGACGCTGGCAGCCCGTCAGCAATTCGCCAAATCCTTCCCCGTTGCAGGCATACAGCCGTGTATTCATCTGTTATCTTTACTAATTCCTCTAGCATCTTCGGTTTCTTAAACCTCTTCTGCGTTTCCTGGAATTTACTGGACCAATAGTAGAAGAGGTTGCGTACATAGATAGACATCTGGCTGCTCCTACGCAAGGTTATTTTATTCAGTCTGGGGACTGGGGAGTGCATCGTGGTTTTTCCTCCTGCCGCTGACACTGCCTGCTCTCGGACAAGTTATTTAGTTGCTCTGGGGTTCAGTTTTTCACCACTGATAGTAATTTCCCCTGGACTTTTGTGACTCGATTGGCATGGGGGGGGGGTGTTTTCTTCGATATTCAATTCTGCGCTGCCATGAAAGCCTTTTTATTTTTAATAGAGTTTTTATAAACCGAGATTATCCAGGTAGATGACTCCGTGACCTCCCCTAGCCCTAATGCCTGGGATTCTGTAAGTGGCTGGGATCATTAACGCTGAAATCTCACATGTTGAGGGAGGTGGTAAATTGCTGCTCTTCCCAACAAAAGCGGCGAGAGAAAGGTAAATCGGAGGCAAGACCCCAATCCAACGCGGCCTTTGTGCTTCTCCTAATGAGCAGCTTGCTTTTTCTCATCTTCTTTGTAATACAGACGGTCCATGCTGATCGTGTTCAACTTCTGCCTCTTCACCCATCTCGTGTATGTCACAGCATCAATTAAGAAAGGATTCTGACATACCACCGCAGGGGAATTGATTGGGGTGCGCTTGACACTTTTATCTTAGCAGTTGCACTACATTAGTCAAATTATTAATGTATACGTTCAGAAAAAAAGTCGGGAGTGAAAAGCTATAATTCTTGCATATACTTGAGCATGTAACTTTTATGACTATGCCATTGTGCATAAGATATGATGAAGCCAAACAACCCTGACTCTTGATTTATGTATTAAAGGGTATGGATAAGCCTCAAAAATTAATATTTAGTCCCGTCAGCTTTTGTTCATGAGTACCATGATTAACGTATAATGCCTGCTGAGTTAAAACTCCCCAGTCGGGGACCAGACAGTCCTGTAGCTGTAACGCACATCTAAGAGTATAGTTTATTTTCTGAAATTAAATAGTAAAATACAAATTCTAAGAGTTGTTTTTCTTGTCCGTGTTTCACATGCAGTGTTGGCTGCAATATTCATACCTTTATAAGTAGAAAAAAAGAAAAAGAGCGAGCATGTATAGTGGAGAGCAACACTAACTGTGTGCGCACGCGCTTCAAATACCGGTAATTTAGGAGTTAGATTTTTGTTTTAAACGGGGAACCACGTATGAGAGATCCAGCCTGACAGATTTTGTGTTTAAATCCTAGTCATAGCTGATACCCTGCCGGGTTTGATCGTGACAGCTTTGGATTTGAGTGCTCTGATGAAGCAGCACTGAGGACGGTTTCGGAGAGCCTCGTCCCAGAGCACTGAGCTCCCACTGCTCTGCCTTTCTGAAAGCTCTGAAAGGCTTTTATTTTCTTGCGTGCACCAAACCCAGTGTACGTTAGTGTCTGTGGGCTTTTTTCCCCTCCATATCACAACCTGAACTTTAAAATAACGTATTATTTGGAGTCACTGTTGTGTTGGAACTGAGGCTCCTTAGAACTTGGTGAGACAGTAAGTATCAGAGAAGTGTAAAACAAGCCGTGACCTCTGTCTTGAAAATGTTGGAACTCAAACAACGCGCACTTAAAAGCGTGATGTAATGCAATTTAACATATACAAAACACAGTCTGACACAGGGTCATGTGTACCCGTTTTCAACGGTTAATGGTTTCAACAGTTACATGTTAAAGAAATTGTATTGACATTAAAAATATCCTTGTGGTAAAGTTGGTCAAGGAAAGCCGGCTCAGAGAACATTGCTTTGATTGTTGGCATCTGAACCAACGAGAGGGAGATGGAAAAGTGAAATCCCTGAAGACGAAGTGAAATAGGTTGTTGTTGCTGCTGCTGCTGTCCTCCGGCGAGCTGCCCGCTGGTGCGACCCTTCCCTCCACGTGCTCGGCGTCCAAAAAGATGCCTCGACAGAGACGTTCAGTATTGTTGGAGGGAAAGCCAAGGTTAAAAATAGACCTGAACTTTGAGCGTTATATAAATAGGAGTCATTATGGATAACACTCTCTGAATTAGTCGTGCATGTTCAGAGCTGACCCACGTGAGAGGTGAGGTTGCTGGCAAATTGTTCAGTGGGTTTTGTGGCCCAATTTAAATTAGAAGAACCTGGGAAATGAAAATCACACGTTAGCCGATAAAGCGAGCCCCTTGGGTTTGGTTCGCATGATGAGGTCTGTTCTGTTGTGTGAGCAGTCTGGGGGAGCGCATCCCGTGGTGAGGCAGAAGCTGCTGCAAGGGGAAGTTTTTGCATCTTCGAAAGAATG
>VZSZ01007661.1:224118-274540 GCA_013398815.1 Ibidorhyncha struthersii | reverse complement strand
TTTTTTTTTTTTTTTTTTTTTGCGTGTGGTTCTTAAAGCAGCTGCACAATTTGGTTTTCAGAAGAGAATCCACAATTTTCTTCCGGACTTATCGCGTTTTGAGTCTTTGCGTGGGAGTTCCCGTGCTCCCGGGGAAAAAAAAGGCGAATTCGTAGTTGGGTTGTTCATCAGAAAGTGCTGCCTGTGGCGGGCAGCGCGGGTGATGCTCTGGCCTGCCAGAGGAAGAGCCTTTCTGTTCTGAGTTTTTCTCTCACGCTTTCTTTTGTGGCACAACATCAACATGGCAAACCCCGGCTGTATGCCCCGTCACATCACCAATGCGTGTCGTAGCGTCAGAAGGATGTCACGCAGCGCTCTCAGCCGTCTCCCCGATCGCCCAGTTGGTGGACAAACTCTTCCTCCGTGTTCCTCCTTGTCCATGCTTGAAGAAAACCAACCGAGATGGGTTAGCCGTTTAGTTTGTGCTGCCGTTGCCTCCCCGTGGGTGCTGCCGCCCCCTGCTCCTGCCTGCCGTGGCCCCGGCTCAGGCCGTTCCCTGGGTTTTCCTCGGCAGCCAAGCTCTGGTGGGAGCCACCCATGGACCCTCTGGATGACGTGAAGAGCTCAGTGGGTTTCAAACAGCAGACGAGAGATTTTTCCGCAGTACAATGTACGAGTGATGATAATACTTCCTGCTAATAATTTGCGTGCTTCTATTCCCCCCAAGTTCTTCTGGATTTCGTATTCCGAGAAGCTCTCTGTCCTCTTTCATTTAAAAACTCCGATACAGTCGGTAAACGGCAAGAAGGGTGAGTGTGTGCGGTACAGCTTCGTGGGTGGTGGGGCTGGCGGCTGCCGGCCCGATCCCGCCTGGCCGGGAGCAAGTCCCGCGGCCGCCCTCGGCGCCGTTCGCCTCGGTGGAGGTGCTGGTGGGCAGCCGGGAGGTGAGGTCTGTGCCTTTCCATGCCTTGCTCATCAGATCAGCTCTTCAGCAACTCCCTTCTTGAGCAAGAAGTTTGTATGCCCCCAGAGAAGAGGACTGGGGGTCAAAGATTGAAATAAAACCTTATTTTGTGAACTTGCTGTTTTTCACATCTGAAGTTGAAAAGATGTTAGTTACTTTTCAGAGGGAATCCCTGGGCTTGAAGCCGTGGAAAAACCCACCGTGGCACACGGAGAACTTTGTGACACTGAATTTGTGTCTGACGAATAACTTTTGTCACTATCATTTGTTTTCTGAAATATTGACTCTGACACTTTTCAGGCATAATACAAGAAAACTGTCACCTGAGAGCCCGAATGTAATAACACTTGTAAGAGAGACAGAGGAAAGCTTTACGCCTCTCACTTGATATTCCTCACCAACAACCAGCATTGCGGCATCATGCAAAGTAGCAATTTCAGTACAGTATTAATTTGCCCTAATAGGATCACTAATGCTAATAGGATTCTGAAGTTTGCCAAATCAAGTAACAGAAATTATATCTGCTGCAAGAAGTAGCGCATTTTGTTAGTAAAGGATTTCTTCTTGATTACGCTTGTTGAGATTTATGTTAGTTCTGGTCAAAAGTGAAACTGCTAATTAAAGACTTCCACAGTTACTGCTGTAGTGGTGTAGCGCGGTGGAATACAAATGAATTAAAATCTGTTTCTGTCATATACGGTGGGTAACTGCAATGGGAAACAAGAGTCTGAAGTCGGAGGAAGCCGCGGGCTCCTTCAGTTAGCCCAGCTCTGAAGAGGTCTGGTCTGGACCACGGCAGGGGACACGTCGACAGCGTAGGAGCCTGATCGTGTACCGCCATTAACACTGCATTTGTGATCGACGTCACCGCTTGCGTAGCGAGGTTCAAATGAATCGCAGCCTGTTGCTGAGAGGGGAATGTATTTGTATTTTCTAAACCTCTGCCATCAAGACTTCTGCCTGGAGCAATCCGGTGCTGTACTACACTGCTTTACACCAGCATCTTTCCACGAAGTCGTTGAACAGATAATTTGCAGAACATCTGCACTGCATTCTCTACACTTTAGCTAGTAATACGAACAGGACTTAGATGTTTTTAACTAGTCCAATATTTATTAGGTGCCATGTTCCTGTTAAGGTTTAATGCGGAGAGCGTAGCGGGGAGGGTTGGGGGAGGTGCAGTTTTCTCTTGGGAAGATAAATGCAAAATAAAGTTTGCCAGTCAGATCAGCTCTGGAAGAAAGAAGACATATTGTCGGCTTGGTAGGATGTGGTTTCGTGTCTGGAGGCTGTGTAAGTATGCACTCGTGGTGACAATTTGATAGACTGACATGGAGAACATTTGTACGCTGCGGAAGATACAGAAGTCTAAATAAGTTAAGACAAGCGATGTGCCTTTTAGCCACCTTCTCTCCCAACCATCAGTTGTATTCAAAAAAAAAAAAAAAAAGCCTTGGAACTTAATATGAGTGTGCAAATATGGGTGCTTTGTGGAAAATGTGGGAAGTACCAGTTTGATTGCTGATTGAACAACTCTTATTCATTTAGTTTTAAACATATCACATGCTTCCCCTCGTGTGGCATAAATAATAATAGGTGTTTCGGTGGGGTCAGATCATGAAAAATACTTTCTTATGCTGTGTGAGAATTTATTGGTACGGCTTTTATAGCAGTTGCCTTCTACCAAAGTCAGTGGCTGTTCGTTAACTCTGAAATGCATCTTTTCTCATAAAGGTCAGCATAAAATCAAGTTTATCCCAGAAATGGTGGGACCCATCTTAGAAATGACGCTTATCCCGGAAACCGAACTTCGGAAAGCTACAATCCCGATCTTCTTCGATATGATGCAGTGTGAATTTCATTCTACTAGAAGCTTCCAGATGGTAAGCGACGAGCTACAGATATTTAAAGTTTGTGAGAAAGATTTAACTGTTCTTTGACAAAAACCTAAGAAGTTTTGTTATTTCTTATTTTTTCTGAAGAATAATATAATTATGGATTTTCTATAACTCTTGAGTGGCTATAGAGTTTTCATATGTGGGTTTTAAATTCATATTGAAGGAAAAATTTGCATGAAGGAAATGAAACCTTTCTTTATGATACAAAAGGAGAGCACAGACAGATGTCTTAAATTTTCACCGTGACTCAGAAAAGGAGTCCGCTTCCGAGTGAAATTGGACATAAAGGAAGCCTGATAATGTGGCAAAAGAAACTATAACCTGTAAGAATTTATCATCTCTGTATCTTACAATTTTGGTACTCTTTACCAGTTTATGGATTTTGAAGAAGAAAAAATGCTATCCAGTCAGTGTCGGTGTTTCTTCGTGCTATGTAGACACCGCAAAATCCAAAATACTAATGTAGCGGGTTTATTCTGTTTTATTTTAACATGCTGAGGGAAGTCCTTGAATAAGCGCACACAATCTTATCTTGATAGCATCAACTTTTGAGAGACAAGTGGAGTGAAAGAAAGTTTCCCAGCGTCGTTCATTCGACCTTCTTCCCCTTGAAACTTTGCCTTGCGGATTGAGTTTAAGACTCCTTAGGCCGGGTGGGGTTATGGTGTAAGCCAGTGTAGCTCCTTTACACTGCGAAATTTCTATCAGTTCAGGATATGACCTTGTGAATTTTGCAGTAAAGCCTGAGGTGTGTTGTTTACTTTTTTCCCCTTATATTGGCAGTTTTCTTTCGTGGATGAAAATCTTACCCGTTCCCATACTTTTTTTGTGAAGTGTCATTCAGAACCAGCTCTTAATAAATCCGTAGCCAGAGTAAACGAATATCTGTGTGGAGAGACTTAAGCGAGGGAAATGGCGTCAGCTTTATTACTTTGATTTGTTTTGTGCTGGATGGTGCGCGGAAAGGTTGTGAACTGTATTTTTGCATCCATCCAATTACTGCATAATCATTCTTTCTTATATTTGACTCCGATGGTACTGTAAAGATTGAAATGCTCGCTGGGATGCCATTTAAACAGTTTCCCGTCAGATGCTCTCTTTTGTTGCTTGTCATTTTTTATTTGTACAATTATATGGATCATGAAAAATCCGAGGGTAACTTTATAGCTAAATTTATGGACCTATATTTTCTTGACAGAAGGAAACCAGCTTTGTGTGGAATAGTTGGGTGATTTTAATAAATGAACGTCTTAAATATTTCACGCCAATTCTTTTTGCCTTTTGAGAAGAAAAATGCCTCATGCTTAAGTCAGGGATGTCTTGGATTGTACGTACTCAACATATATTTCTTATGGCAGTATAGCGTCTTTCTTTATGGACATAGCATTGGTATGACAGGTGCAGAGGTAGTAAACCTTTTTTCAGTCCATTTGGAGCGAACAGTTATGTCTAACAGGGAATAATCAATCTGTCCATTTACGGTTTTGCAGATAATGTAGTTATACAGTTTGCCGAGTATTTCAGAGTGGTCTTTGGGGAATGAAGATCGCAGCTTGTAAAAGGCAGAGAATTATGGAAAAGGCTAGGTTGGAGGGGACCTCTGGCAGTAATCTGGTCCAAACTGCGCCGTAGATTGGGTTATCTGGGGCCATCTGAAGCTCAGTATTGAATATTTCCAGTGAGGGAGGTTTCACCACTTCTCTGGGTGACCTGTTCCAACGTTTTAAGACTTCTCTTCTTATATCCGCATGGAATTTCCCTGAATCAACTTGTGCCTGTTGCTGCTTGTGTTGTCACTGTGCACCCTTGTAAACAGAGTAACTCCATCTCCTCTATAACCTCCTTTTAGGCATTGGAAGGCTTGAGTCCGCTTTTTTCTAGGCTGAACAAACCCAGTTCCTTCCACCGTTCTTCAGGCCAGGTTCTCCAACACTCTGCTCGTCTCGGTGGCCCTCCATTAGGCTATCTCCAGTTTGTCAGTGTCTCTCTTAAGACGGGGGAACCAAAGCTGGATACAGTATTCCAGCCATGGCCCAACAAGTGGAATAATGCTCCAGCCGTACTCTTGTTGGTGCAATCAAGGACGCGTTTTGCCTCCACTGAAGGGGCACGCTGCTTCTTCGTGTTCAGCTTGCTGTCCACCAGGTCCTTTCCAGCAGAGTACCTTGTACTGCTGCTTGCAACTATGCCATCCCACATTCAGGACTTTAAGTTACTCCTCCTTAAATATTACACAATTTCTTGTTGGCTTTCTTTCAGACTGTCAAAGTCATGAAACCGCCACCCTTTGAGATCAGCGATTTCATCACTTTTTCTACCCACCTTGCAGTCTGTCTGTCCAGTCCGTATCTTAATAACTTGTCAGCACAGACGTTTTGAGAGACTGTATCAAACACGAGTCGTGTTTGAAGGTCATGACAACTGCAGCTCTTCATCCACTGAGCAGATAGTTTCATCACAGCAGGCAGTCAGGTTGGTCAGCTGTGGTTTACCCTTGGCAAATCTGTATTGGCTTTTCCCAGTCACCTTCTCATGCTTGCCGGAGCTGGAAATAACTTCCATGAGAGCTTGCTCCGTGGTTTCCTCAGGAACTGAAGTGGGCCTGCCTGGCCTGTAGCTTCCCGGCTCATCATTTTTGTCTCTTTTGTCTTTAAGTGATAGAAATAGATACAGAATAATTTAAGTATTACCAGTACCTAGGCAAGCTTTCATACTTAATGTGTCGGTGTAATGTACTGCGTTATGTCACCTATATGCAGCTACCACTTACCGCTGCCCAGCATTGCTTTCAAAGACGACTTCAAAATTGAATGGCTGGCTGCTGTTAAACTAATCTGCCAGAAATCCAATTATCTAACCTTATTAGTCACATCAACAAGGGTTTAGATTGCCTCCACTTCTCCAGCAGATGTATAAACCTCATGATTTGTGGGGGAGGAATTTAAATTTTGTGCAGAACTTGTATTGCTGTGATGGGTTGTGTTATAAACAGAAAGCTCTCCCCATGGCGGTTTTAATTTCAGTATGAATTGGTTTGCCTGTAAAAACCAGTAACAGACAGAATGGGTTTTTTTATTCTTCCAGTGTATATAGCCCTGAGAAAAAACAGAAGATAAATTCCTCTGTTTTTTACAGAACTAAATTAAAAGCTGACTGAATTAAAAGCTGGAGCTGCCCATTTTTGTCCTCTCCCTCTTAAGGTGCTTTGAAGCCTATATAAGGCTTCAAGGTATCCTGTGCCTCAAAGCATGAATCTGATACTGAAGTCAGTGTGGGACTGAAGGTTCCCTATAGAAGGAAATGCCTCCTCCGCTCGGCTTTTTTCCCTTTGCCTGTTTTACTAGCGAACCCTCTGGATCAAAGGGAATATGTCAGAGCCACAGGAGTGATGAAAGAGAATTGGTTTGATTGTTCAAGGCCTGGTCAGGTGAGCGTGATGGATCCCCTGGTGACAGCAGGAGAGAAGGTTGATCACGAAACGATCATTCAGCTGAAATGTGGAATTCAGAGCATAAAAAGCCCCATCCTCCTGATTTTGCTGCCTGTTCCTTCCAGCTGTCACTCGCTCTGGCTCCATTTCCTGTGAGCACTCGTGTTTCTTCGCCTACCCAAAACTTTTAACGTACCTTTTCTGGACCTGTGTCATTGCTGATGTAGCATTTTGCTTTTTTTGAGTTGAACCAGTTCATAGAGAGGTGCCAGTGCAGAAACTGGTCCAAAACAGAGCGTGGAGGAAGCAGGAGGAGGCAGAGGGAGGTGCTGGGTAGGTTCTCCCTATCTCATGGCACTGCATCATCATACGATTTTCGAATGAATTAGTAGAAGTAGCTTACTCTAAGAGCCAAAAAACCCTATTAACAAAATAAGGTAAGGGATTGAGTCAGAAGCACTACCCCAGACTGTCTTCCCCAGCATAATTACAGTTCCCATCAGGTAGGAAGGAAGGAAGGACCGACCCTTATCCTTCAAAGTACAACCTGAAAGGTGTATGCCCCTACTCTGCAGTAGCGAGCAAGAAGAAATTAGAAGTCCCATCTGTCTAGTTTTCAGACTGAACAGCATTACTAAGGAGAATCATCAGTGTCCGGTGGTGCTAGCATCAGCGATATAAGCATGCAAGCTCCAGCATGTGTTCTTACCCTGTTGAGTAAGGAGTTGGGTAAAAGTAACTATCTGAGGAAAGAGCCCCAAAATTGCAACAACACATCTGTGCCGCTTTCTGCAAATTGGAATGACACTTGGCGTAATGGAACCTTAGCTGAAAAGATAGAAAAATGATACAGAAATACATAAGCAATGAATGCGTAATGCTGAATCATACAGAAATCCATAGTAAATGAATGCATAATGCATATGATTACTTAAATAAAACCATGGGTGCAGCTAAAGTACTTCTAGCTAGCATTCTCTCGTTAAGTGAATTGAATGAGTAAAGACCAGAAGAAATAAAGAGGAAACCCTTTTAATTCGTTTTTAACATTTAACAATAAATCTCAGTATCATCAAGATGGTCATACTAGCACTTTTATTTGCAGTGTAATTTCGTGTTGGTTATCAATGAATTTCAAATTGATATCATTCTCCTTAATGAGAAGTACCTAGTTTATCTAAATCTCTCAACTTTTAGAACCTATAATTCCTTATTAAGTTTTTTTACCACTTCTGAGCCCTGTGTTAACCACCTTTTCCCCATGCTATAGATTTGCAGACAGAACGCAAGTTATTGGCTTGTCCAAGTTTCTGTGATGCTGCAGATGCTCCTCTGAAATCCTGCTGAACATGCAAATTCAAATAAGTCATCCCCTGCAAAGGATTAATTTCAATAAGTAACACTTGTAGTTATCTACGGTTGACATGTAAATGTGTAAGTTTTCCTTGTTTTCTGACCTTTTGGAGAATATGGGTATTCCTCCCTGACCCCACCTGAAGAGCAACAGAAAAAGGTAATGCAGTAAGTCTAGAGACCTCCAAAATCACCTACCATTAAGTAGCTGTTTGCTGACCAGAATGCTGTGGGAAAATAGGAAAAGGAAGGTACGAAACTGTTGTAAATTACCACCAACTTTTGTAGCAACCTTTGAACAAAGTTCTACAGTACTTGTGTGCTCTTTCTGCATTAGGACTAGTTTCTAGTGGTGTCATCTGTCACTTGAGCTTCATATGGCAAATTCATTATTATCCTGTATCAAAACAAATTTATAGCACTTGGAGGATTGAAAGTCCTCCTCATCTACGGCTAGATTAAATTGTCAGTCAGTGCTACAAATACAGCCTGACCACACGTCAGGTAAACCTAAAACCAAAAGCGATTACTTGAGCTGACGCTTGAAGATGCTAGATAGCTTACATTGATTTATTTTGTCCAGATGGGAGATTGTAGCAGACAGATGAAGGAGTGGATATACTCTTTGCTCAAGTTCAAACGCACATCCTAAAGGGAAGCTGAGATCTTGATCCACTGCAAGGAAAAGTTGATAGTAATTTCCTGTAATCTTCCTAACATCACCCCTCAAGCTTTCACTGTCAACAGAAAGATACGAATCTCAGCTCATTGATGGTGCCAGATATACCCCTTAAGCCTCCCGAAAGAGCCTCAGCAAGTGTCATTGGCCGTAAAATAAACATTGAAACACAATAATTGCGGGACTACTTGGTGCTATTTTCTGCATTAAAAAAAGAAAAAAAAAAAAAAAAAGAAAGAAAAGAAAGGAAAAATTGAGACTTTATCAACAGATGCCAGATGCGGTGTCCCAGAGCCATTAGCTTGTGCAGCTCCCAGGCCATGGTCTTACTCCCATCGTAGAAGACAGTAGCTCGATAAACCTCAACTTGTGTTGATGAAGCCTTCTTCTGTTGAAAGACTGCAGAAGGAATTTTAACAATGTTCAGTTATCTGGCTTGCGTGATCTGCATCATATCGATTGCTTGGGAAGAACCAGGAATGATCGAAGAGCACAGATATTGTTAAGAGTCCTTAAAACCCCAGAAATGCCCCAAGTCTAGCTCTGTTCAACCCAAGAGGGCCATTAGGGAAACGGCCCAACAAAGCCTAGATTTACAGAAATTTAAGTGAAATTGTTATCAGGAAGATACTCGAGATCCTGTATGACAAATGTAATTGTTCTTTGTCGTATGAGTAATCTCTTGCTAAAAAATATATCACCTAAAGGGCTCGCACTGGCAGCAAGTGTCATTTTTCACATTGGTATAGAAAGTCAATTCCTTTCTGATCTCATTAGTGAACATGAATTTTGTGACTCCTTTGTTTCATCATTGTGTTGCCTCAGTGGTTTAGTTGACACGTCCTTCTAAAACGGGAACGTATTTCAGCTTGTGTTTGCTTTTAGAGGGGGTGGATTGCATTATTCTTCCTTTTCTCATTTTCCTGTCATTTTTTGAATAATGGATTCATTGTATTAAAACCCCTTATTTCACTTCACGTTTCATTCATTTCTTCACAAGGAAAGTAGTGAGGGAGTGGAACAGGTTGCTCAGAGAAGCTGCGTAATCATCCATCCATGGAGACGTTCAGTACTTGGCTAAGGAAGTCACAGTTGGCCTGATCTAGTATTGGCAATAATCCTGCGTCACCTGGGAGGCTGGACGAAATGACCTTCAGGTCCCTTCTAGCCATTGTTTCTGTGATTTTGTGGATCGTTTGGAGTACAGAAGAGCATCTTTGTAATGTTTTAATCCAAGGTTTGGGGTTTTCATGTTTAAAGCGGTGGCGCATTATAGTAAAAATTGGTTTATGATAGAATACCTGTTGTTTGGGTACTCGGTTGATTTTCCCGCTGTGTGCATGATACAATCTGTAGTTCAGGTTTCCTGACAGCTCACAGATCGATTGACTTGTGCGCACTGTTAGACTGTACCCTGAATTTGCTCTGAGCAGTAGGTGAGCAGGAGTCTTTCTGCCATCATTCGTCACGATAGTTTGTAGTCACTGTGCTCTGAGCAGAGATTCTTTTTTCTCGGTTTGTAGAAAATTCTGGTGGGCTGCCAGATAGTGTGTAAAAATAAACTTCCCAGCTCAAATGCAGAGGAAAAAATGTCTGGGGTTGCATATGAAGGTAGGAACATGCAGTGACCATTACTGCAGTTAATGAAGAGAAGGACATGGAGATTTGGAAAGGGAGACAAGAACAGTGTCCTGGATCTGACTGTGGACTTTATCATTTCTGCTGTTGAGCCTGGTCAGATATTCAGAGATTGAGTTGTCCTAACGAAGAGGACTATTTTGACATTGTCACAATTTATCAAGCAAATCCATTATACCAATGTGTATTTATTTCTGTCTAAACATGATTTTTCTGAGCAAAGCAGGAACTTCTCTACAGTCCATGGCCACATTTCATGCACAGGTTCAACTCGGCCAGCAAGTGTATGTTCACAACTGCTGTGGGCATCAGCAGAAAAGGAGATTCCAGGAGACCAGGCAGGTGCCTCCAGCCGTGGGGGTGGCCAAGATGCTTCTCCTCGCCCTTACTTGCTGCAGGCTTTTCTCTTGTTCTGCCCAGGTTTACCTTGCACCGCACGTACAGCAGTTATTTCAGGAGAAAGGGATTGTGCAGAACTAAGGGAGGGCCTCTAAGATGCTGCGAGGGCTGGAGCCCCTCTGCTGGGAGGACAGGCTGAGAGTTGGGGGGTTCAGCCTGGAGAAGAGAAGGCTCCGGGGAGACCTTAGAGCCCCTTCCAGTGCCTAAAGGGGCTCCAGGAGAGCTGGGGAGGGACTCTGGATCAGGGAGGGGAGCCATGGGACGAGGGGGAACGGTGTTAGAATGAAAGAGGGGAGATTTAGATGAGATATTAGGAAGAAGTTTTTCACTCCAAGGGAGGTAAGGCACTGGCCCAGGTTGCCCAGAGAGGTGGAACATGCCCCATCCCTGGAAACATTCCAGGTCAGGCTGGACAGGGCTTTGAGCAACCCGATCTAGTTGAAGATGTCCCTGCCCAGAGCAGGGGGTTGGACTAGATGCCCTTGAAGAGTCCCTTCCCACCCAAACTATTCTATGATTCTATGAAAGAAAAGTCAGATTTGGCTTACAGGCTTTCAGCAAACGCCTGCCCTCTCCGGTTCCAGAGAGCCCCTGTGCTCCTCAGGCAGCGTTTGGTGGCTTTAACAGAGGAGCTAATACTGTTCTCACTAAAGTAGTTATTTTGATTGGTGGAAATAATTTATGAAAAACAAGAAATGCTGTTATCATTCCGGTAGGACTTAAGAGTTGTACCCAGTGTACCAACTTAAGAGTTGTATCCCAGTGGGGAAGCATAGCACTGGGGAGGAGAGCTCGTGGCTGGAACAGAGGGGCAAAAGAGGGTCCGTAGGCGGCTGCCGAGGCGGCGCTTGTGGACATGCGTCCTCGGTCTGGAAGTGTATCGAGCTACAGACAGTCTTTTTTCATTTGTACATTATATGCCATTAATAGGAACTGCAGATACAACGTACATCTCCTGACATTTACAGAATGTTAGTGGGCTTTGTTCTTGTGCAGGTGGCCCTTTGCTTCTCCTCGGAGCAGTTAGGGACTGCTTGAGCAAGTGACAGCGAAAAACCGTGAAGACAACCGTTCTCTCAATAAACTCCCACTCTGACGAGTGGTCTCCCATGCCCTTGCCACAGGCGCCTGTCTCACCCGGGCTCTTCTGCTCAGGTCCTTGAGAATAGGTTGTGTCACTAATGTGCTTATTTAATGAAGAACTAGGAATTAGATGACTAGACCAATGTGTTACGAGTGAGCCTTCCTCTGCTAAAAGGTTGCATTCGTTCCTAACCAGAACCCAAGGGGATGTAGCAGCAACAGGTTATCATTAATCTGTATCTCTGTAATCATTAAAAATCCAGTGAATTACCCAGTTTGCATTTAAAATATATTCTAAAGCCCACTTAAGTTTGCATTCTTTTATTATTGCCCAAATAAAATACTGCTCAAGTTGTTTGAAATAACTTCCTTCCCCTTTGCAGTGACTGATTAACTAGTTTGTTAATTGAGTTGTGCCCCACAGAGTGTGTCCGTAGGCTGAAAAGGGATGTTAGTGGTGCTGGGGCGTGCATCCCACTGAGTTATCCGACCCCAGGTGTTACACAGCCTCTCTCACAGAGCTTTCGACATTTTTGTATTTTACTTCCGTTGCTATTACCATTATTGCAGGGGACATTCTGTCCCTGGCTTTGTGTCCGCTTTTTCCCCGCCCTCATTCTTGTCGTTAGTCTCCTTATTTAGTTGTTCGTAATGCAAATATTTACACTTCATTTAACAACACGACCAATGATTTCTACAGCAAAAAAGTCCTTGTAGGGCAGCCGATCATCGTGGATAGTCTAATACCAGAGACCGCAAACTCTTAAAGTCAATCAAGCTTCAAAATAGTGGCTAAACATCACACCGAGATACCCAACCAATCTGTGAACCATTGAGGCTACAGTAATAAAGTGAAATATTTGCCATCTGATTATTTACGCTTGCTTTGTTTAATTATAGTTTGAAAATGAGATCATCACGAAACTGGATCATGAAGTGGAAGGAGGCAGAGGAGATGAACAGTACAAAGTGCTATTTGACAAAATGTAAGTGTTGATCAGCGGTGAGATTTATGTCACAGTAAAGTCAGGAGAGAGAGCAATTAGACTACAATGAACTTTGTAGCCCAGAAATAATTAAAATCTGTTAATGATGCACAATATTTAAAATTGCACCTGAGTCAAGGATTTTTCTGCCTGTGATTAACAAGGCGAATGTAATTGGTTTTTCAGTCTCCTGGAGCACTGCAGAAAACACAAATACCTTGCTAAGAGTGGAGAAACTTTTGTGAAACTCGTTGTCCGCTTAATGGAGAGGTTGCTGGACTACAGGACCATCATGCACGACGAGAACAAGGAGAACCGCATGAGCTGTACCGTCAACGTGCTGGTAAGCAAGAAGCCACCAGCCCGAAACGGTTGCTGCATTCTTCATTTTACACCTTTAACAAAAAGATTTGTGTAAAACAGAGTACATGGTGGGATTATCCTGAAAGTTTGAAATAATTTGGGGTGGGTTTTTTATCTTTTTTAATGAAAGTGAATCTATGAAAACGTGGGTTGTTACTTCTTTAGTTGATTCTAAGAAAAGATTTAAGAAGAAATGTTTCAGGGTCTGATCTTTGAGGGCTGTTCACTGACATTTACAGTTGACGAACAACTTTATGCAGAAAAACACTTCGACACACAGAACGTTGGAGTAATATGCAGTTTACTACCAAAATTTTCATGCATTTGCAATCCCATTTGTACTCTGCTTACTGCTCAGCTTCCGTGTTCAAAATTTTTGAAGAAATTTGAGTGTTACTATTTCATTCACAGCAGAAAAGGCTGGGGTGGTTTTCCTCACTGGTGTGAAATTTCCTCCTCTTAGTTGCAGAAATGTTGGAGTATCTAATCTATACTGCAAACCTTTGTCCATTTAGGCTGGAGTTGGACGCAGCAGGAGTTGTCTCCATAGCACGCACCTCATGCTCTTTGGTGGAAGCATTAAGATTGTGGGATTTTACTCACACAAAATCAGCACATACGGAAAAATGATGTCAAAATAAATTGTAGAGAACCTCGAGCATAGTACTAGCTAGATCTGATTTTTCCAGTAGGACTTCATGTTAAACTGTTAGCCACTAAGGATTCAGAGCTTTTATCCCTATATCATTATCAAAGCTTTCATTTTTCTTAAATATGTGGGGCACGAATGGTGTTTATCATTTATGTGATATGAATGATAGATTTTGTTCAGACTGGTTTGGACAGATGTGGGTCAAGAGTTTGTAGCTTTAGCACTTGCAAGTAATAGAACTGTCCTGGGCTCGTGCGGTGCAGCCTTTACGCCACGCTATGGCGTAAGCTAGAAACGAAACGGTGCCCATTGGAATGGGAGAGAAGACAGAGACATCAAATCAGAAATTGGGATTTTATTTTTAGTTTGTTTTTCCTCTCTCTGCCCATCAGAAAGCATGCGAATGCTTAGGAAGTGGGAAAAGAGGAGGAACTTGGAGAGTTGTCACCGGCTGCTGATCCAGCCCGTGCCGTTAGGTTGCCCGCAGAAAAGTCATAGCGTCCTCCCGAGGAGAATTTGAGTCAGCAAAGCCTTCCAGTTCGCACCAGGCCAGAGAGGAAGTGAAATCACACCCGCCATATGCTCTAAAACATGACAGCAATTTATAAAACTGGGAAAATTTCATTAGGAAGGTGAATTTATTTCTCCTTCCCTTCGTCCTAGTAATCTGAGTCTCCTCCTCCTAATTCTCGCCGTTCCAAGGGCAGGGGACCGATGGCACGCTTGGGGGTTGGTTCTGTTTTCTCTTAAGTGTCTTTAACAGCATCTCCCGATGCTGATTTTTGTCATCGGAATTTTTCAAGTATTTGCAGATGATAAATTTTGTGGGCGATTTACTGCTGTCAAGTTAAATCACCGCGAGATACCCACACTCAACCCTGCCGCTGCGGTCTGCGGGAAATGCAGGAGAGCATCGTCGCAGGGCAGAAATTTCCTTCGTTTTCAGTAGGCGCGATTTAAAACTTCCGCTTGATTTTAAAATCCCATTTGCCCTCCAGGGCCAGCTCGGTCTTTTCATCATTCTCCAGGTACCTGAAATGAAATTTATGCCTTTGCAAAAATCCAACCCAGGGCTGGTACTCAGCACAATTCCCACCTGAGGTCTCCAAGAGTTCTTAATTGGGACTTTAATGATGCAGAGGCTTTCACAGGATTAAGTGTGTCTGTATTGACTATAGTTTAAGTCAGAGGTTTTGATATGCATTTAAGCCGGTGCTGATGTTAAAAAAAATAAAAAATAAAAGCCCTATCTGTTCCCTCAGCTGCTTGTTCCTGCCCTGCCCATCCTGGTGAAAACAAGCGTGTGGTCACGGGAGCAGGGCAGATCCCAGGAGGGATCTTGCTGAAAGCTCACGCTCTTCCCCGGCGGTTATTTTTCCTCCCCATCCGTTCCTGGGCCCATTCGCTCCAGAGCCACCCGCGCGTGGGCCAGCGCAGCGTACGGGGGACGTGGGAACCTGCAGCTGAAGATGGGGCAGGAGCAGGGACTGCGTTCTCTCTGGGGGAGAGGGAACTGTAGTAAATGTCACGTGTGCCAGTGTCAACCTGCTGCCCAAGCCTCTCCCCATTTTGGTAATTCGATGTTGCTTCTGGAGCTCCATCAGAGGGGCAGAGCAGTGGGCAGCAATATTAGGATAAATTGGTTTTACGTTATTGATCCACCCAGCTGAGAAGTCTCTTCTACTTCAAAAAAACAGAGAAAACACAAGTAAGAGAAAACACCAGAAATTTTTCATGTGGTTCAGTTTGTCTTTTGAGTTGAACTCAAAACCAGTGAGCAGTTATGTCAACTAAAATGGTATATCTACTGAATAGTCCGTCATTTCCAACTCCTCTATGTGGATGCTATCTTGTATTTCGGTTCTCCTTGAAGGACTTACGCATCTATTAGTACTGGGCTTGTGTGTCTATTAGTGGCTACTCACGGGTTTAATTTAGCATTGAAATATATTGTAATTTGGCGAAGGAGAAATTTCTTTGTATTTTGTTTTCTTAGATATATTTTAACTTTTGAAGGCAAACTTTAAATTAGATTCAGAAATGCCTTTAATATCTCACCCAGTTTATCATATCTTGCATTTACAATATTTGTAGTGTTAACTAGTTTATCTCAAGACCGGAGGCGTTCAGGCATTTCTGAAGAGAGTGATGATAATGTGTGGCATATGAAACCAGATAAATAACACTAATCTAACTTTTTATTTCTAAAGAAACTATTAGAATTCAAGGGCAGAAGATGTATTGCTCAACGAAGGCTTGGAGTTTTAAATCCATAGAACAACTGTTGCTGAAAAATTATGGTTTTATATATTACAAAATTTCAACAGAAAATGGTTGATGATGTGTGACTTGCAAATGCCAGAAGCAAATTTCTAGCAGTACTGTTCTTACAAATTCTTAACCTTTGCAATGAGACATAAGCCCTAATACGCTACATCATGAAACATCACAGCATTAGACTTTAGAAGTTAAATAACTTGTGTTCTATCACTAGAGGCAAATTTCATTTTGCAGTTCTGAGGTTGATGTTACGCAATTATGAATTTTTAATTCCGAGCATGTTCTGTGTACATTCCAGACTGTGAAATCAAAGACTTTGAAACAAAATTATGTTGTTTTTCAGAATTTCTACAAGGAGATCGAGAGAGAAGAAATGTACATAAGGTTTGTAAACATGACCGGTGACAAACTCTTCTTGACTTATCGCAGTGTAATTGGAGAAAATTAAGTTCATATTAAGCAGTCACTTGGGGGCTGGAGAAAAAGCAATGAAAACCCATACCTTTTCTGAACCCTAAGTACATTCAAAAGCTTATCTTCCCTGAGAACAGTGAGCATTAGAAATTAGTCATGAGATTTTTTTTGTCCCCCTTCTCCAACTCCTGCAGTTATATTATGATGAACACTGAAATACTCCTGAGTGTTGTCACATGAAAAAAATAAGTCAAAAGAAAACTGAGCAAAGAAATAATTTCAGTTCCTGGTGGGGTACAAAATATGTGACTTGGGGTAAAAAGGGCTGTTAAATAATACCCTGACTGACACTTATTTTCAATTTAAAGCTTTTAGGAACCTTTCAAAATCTATTTTCACACAAAGTGAAAATGGTAATATGTTGTTGTGCTTTTTGTAAACCTCAGGGTTCCTACTCCTCTGTTTGTACTTTGGCTTAAAATTGGCTAGACCGTTGTGCTAAAATGATGAAGCTGGTGTTTATACTGCTATTTTAGGCATCTCAGAAATATTCATGAATTCATTCTCAGATGCTTTTTGGAAGAATTTTCACTTGTGAATTTGCTTCCTGTTGTTTAAATGGTTTTAATTATTGCTTTATTAATTTGCAAAAAGAAAATAAGATCTAGAAGAATGCAGGATTGATAACTGTGGAGAAACACGGAAGGTTGTGAGTCGAAGTCTGCCCTATTCAGCATTTCTAGATAGGCAAATTGTCTCTCACCGTCAAAAACACACCCAAATTCTCTCTTCTTTCTCTTAAAAAACTTAATAATGTGTCATAATGAATATCAAAGTTCTGTATTTTCTCTGGCTTTTTCAAAATACAATTTTAATAGTTTTCTGGGGGTTCTTTTAATTGTCACTGAAAAAAACCAACAAACAAACGAAGAGGATTCCCTTCCAGAGGTGTGATGATATTGAAGTTAAGGAAGAAGACGTATATCTGTATCCATAGCTGAACAATTAGAGCAATATCTCTTGCACAAAATCTGTATTGGATTCATTACACATCACAAGTCATTTATTTGTATTGGAAAAAAAAAACACAGTGAAAGTGCAAATGGCCCTAAAAGTTGTCTGCACACAGAAATAAGAGCTTCAAATAAGCACGCATATATTTATTTGTTTGAAGATGGAGTTGGACCGTTGTAGTCTTCAAAATAAATTATTTAGTAACATTTAAGAACCAACCTTTTTTAAGAACTGGGTTTTTTTTTATTCCTTGCAGGTATTTGTACAAGCTGTGTGACCTGCACAAAGAATGTGATAACTACACGGAAGCTGCCTACACGTTACTTCTGCACGCAAAGCTCCTTAAGGTAAACACCAAAGTACACTGCAGGTTTTGACAATCATCTTAGCAGTAACCCCAGCAGTCGTGTTGTTTCTCAGCCTTAGAACATCTGCACTTTAAACCAATTATCAACTGTGGGCTGCTTCTTGGGTCGGTTTTCTCTTTTGCGTTCGTAATTCGTACAGGCAGGCCGGCAGCCCGCTGCCATCCCTGTGTGCCAGAGCGCGCGTTGCTCGGCTGGCGCCGGAATGAGCGGAAGCGCGGTCAAGTCAAGACTGCAAGTTATACATTGCAAAGCTGTAATTTAAATTTCCTTTAAATATCAAAATTACGTACCGTGTGGAAGCATCTAAACACGTATTTTAATAAATCAGCTCTCCGCAGAATTGTTTGTGCAAAGGCAATTCAAGGGAGTACTGGGGACTGTCCGCAAGCGCTCTTGGGTGTCTGTAGATTCAGTTTTGATTTAGGAAAGTTACAGAGGGATTCAAATGGTCGTCTTTCCAAGTTCATGTCTTTAAAAGGCATGTGGAATTTTGATGCAGTGTTACACAGTTTATAGCACATCTAAAGAGACATAACCGTATTGCTGTTCTTCAAGGAATGTTTTGGTGTAACCTGCATTATATATAAATAAAATACTATCTATACAAAGTACAGGTAAATAAAGCATTTGAGTTTTTAACACTATATAGTGTCAGTCAGAAATGTAAGCATTCATAAGCATTAATGATAGCATCACAGAATGGTTTGGGTTGGAAGGGACCTTGAAGATCATCCAGTCCCACCCCCTGCCCTGGGCAGGGACCCCTCCCCCCAGCCCAGGGTGCTCCAAGCCCCGTCCAACCTGGCCTTGAACACCTCCAGGGATGGGGCAGCCACAGCTTCTCGGGGCAACCTGGGACACTGCCTCACCGCCCTCACAGCCAAGAATTTCTTCCTAATATCTCATCTAAATCTCCCCTCTTTCATTCTAACACCGTTCCCCCTCATCCCATGGCTCCCCTCCCTGGTCAGGACTCCCTCCCCAGCTCTCCTGGAGCCCCTTTAGGCACTGGAAGGGGCTCTGAGGTCTCCGCGGAGCCTTCTCTTCTCCAGGCTGAACACCCCCAACTCTCTCAGCCTGTCTAATCTCACTGAAAACTTTCTGGATGGATGGTGTTGTCTCTAACATCAGCTTGTTTACATGATTGTGTCACAGATGTGGCAGTGTGTGCCACCCGTCCTCCCAGCATTATCATACAGAGGGATGCTGCGCTTACCAGCAGACACTTGTGGGATGCTTGTTCGGGGATTGGAACATCTTTCATATGAGGAGAGGCTGAGGGATTTGGGTCTCTTTAGTCTGGAGAAAAGAAGATTGAGGGGGGATCTTGTTAATGCTTTCAAATAGCTGAAGGGAGGATTCCAGGGGGATGGGAGCAGTCTTTTTTCAGTGGTGCCCATTGATAGGACGAGGGGTAATGGGCACAAACTTGAACATAGGAAGTTCCATCTTAACATGAGGAGGAACTTCTTTACTTTGAGGGTGGTGGAGCACTGGAACAGGCTGCCCAGAGAGGCTGTGGAGTCTCCCACTCTGGAGACATTCCAAACCCGCCTGGACGCTGTCCTGTGCAACCTGTTGTAGGTGACCCTGCTCTGGCGGGGGGGGTGGACTAGATGATCTCCAGAGCTCCCTTCCAACCCTGACTATTCTGTGATTCTGTGATTCTGTGATTCTGTGTCATGAAATCACATGTTTAATGTAGCCTAGTCATCACTAAATTGCAAGCAAGGAGTTTTTTGTTTTAATTTTAAAAAACAGTCAATAGAAAAAGTAAAAATCTGATAAGAATCAGTGTTTTCTGAAGTGTTTGCTTTAGTCCCATTCTTCTTCCTCACATCTCACCACGCACAGTGAAATCTTTCTCCAGGGAGACCTGGATCTCTTTCTGCTCCCCTGGGGGATGGTCTCACCCACGGTCCTATAGGGCAGAGAGTCAGGGACAGAATAATTGAGAACTGCATTTTCCCCTCCATCTGTTTCTCTCGCAACCTTTGGTATTATTGCAACCTTCGGTATTACTGCGGAAGTTATGCTAACGGTACCCCATTTTGTAAAGGAAATTTATCTCATTCTAAGCGGCAAATTGTTCTTAGCAATCTTTGATTTAGTCTAAGCAATCCCAAGTGAAATGCGAGTGTAAAATAACTATTTTAAAAAGTTGAAAAGTGGAAGGTGTTAAATGAAATGCTTCTAACAGATGCACTGAGAATTATTTGTACCTCAAAAGCGAGTAAGCCGCATCCAAGCTGTAATACGACTAAACATGCTGCAGAGTGTACACGTGCAGTTTAAATTAAGATGCTTTGAAATGTATTTACTATATTTAAAAATAAACAGAGGGTTATTACACAAGAAAACATCAGTAAGATTCATCTGGAGTGCAGAAGCGCTGTAGCAATAGCTTTATTCGTTGTTGAGAGCAGGGGCAGTTGCTGGACACAGCCTGCTGGATGCAGTCACTTCTTTGGTAATGACATTTTCTGCGGGGAGGGGTGTCAGAGGGGGGAAGATGTGGGGAGGTGGCCCTGGCGCCTTTGGTCACTCTGACGGCTGCGGGCGGTTGCCTGTGGGTAGAAGTTCCAGTGAGTAACTCACCGAGCGTGCGGTGTAAAGATCACTCTTATTCCCACGAGGGACATACTGCAGGACCGCCAAATCGTGTAATTCTCGCTCATCACACTTTACACGAACGAGCCTTTTAGAGAAGGGAAAGCATCCGTTCCCTTCCCCAAGTGCTGCCTTTTCTGGAAAAATGGTGGAATGAACCATGCCATAAAATGTCACTCGAACTTTTACCTGTTAAGTCTTGAACTCGTTAGTCAATATGCTTTATGTGACCTTACATTAGTGTTTGGGTTTTCTTACAGAATGTCCTCAGAGATCTTTCTTTACCTGTACTTTTTAAATCTTTAAAGTAATCCTTTAATTTACTGGAAAGAAATATCCATTTTTCTTTTCTTCTAATGCAAATCGATAGAAGGTGGCAGATGTAAGGGGAATATTTAACACAGGTTTTCCTCACTAAGATGTTTGTTTATAAATATAATTACTTTATAGTCTGGAATTATTTTATCGTAAAAGTGTACCGATCTATTTAACACCATGTCCTGTTCTACCAGCAGTTAGCGGTGGAAGGAGGAGTTCCGTGTTGCTTGAGCAGCAGCGATACTGTTGTGTGTGTTGCTTTAAGCAATTGAGTTTTTTTCTTTCATCCTCGAGGACGGGGTTTTCAATGACACTCATCGTTGGCATATATTTCATCACATCGCTTTTAATGGGATCACATTTAGGTCAAGACTGAGAGCTTTCACGAATTCCACCTTTAAATTTGCGGGAAGGCTGTCTCAGTGGAGAGAGAGCCACCGTCGTTTTCTCCAGCTCACTGCAAGCTGGTGAAGCACACTTAAGAAAAGAGACTTCAGTTTTATCTTTTTAACCCATTTAGCCAAAATTAAGGTGTTCAAAACTAACAGAAGATAGTAGGTCTTCATATGCTGAAAAAAATGCCGTTGCATTGCAGACTCCGTGACGGTTTTGTTGCTCAGAAACACAGTTTCGCAGTATGAAGTTGTCAAAGTTGTCTGCTTTAGCCAAACACAAACTTTCTGGCCAAATTAAGTAATTGGGTGAAATTTAATAGCGTATAGGAGGGGAAACTGGATGATGTAACAGCAGTTCTGTGAATAAATCTCTTGAGTTGCTGATCTGTGGTTGAATGTCTTCTTTTCCAAAAGTTACACCACTTTATTTCTGTGGGCAGTCCTCCTTCTATAGCAACTTTGATTTTCAGAGAAGAAAGTGAACAGTTCTTTAATTAATTTAACTTTTGAAATTGGTTTCTTAAGGCAACAAGTGCTACTGGAGCACCTGTCCCTGTTGCTCTTCTTATCTATGAGAAGTTTCATTTGATTTAATGGAGGTTTGTGGTGTGATTTCATTTGATTTGATAGAGGTTTGTGCCTCTCTGAGGCGTTCATTTGCTTCCAGCCTCATGAAAACAGGCAGCGGTGGAAGGGCAGGCTCTGGTATTAGCATCCTGCCCAGGGAAAAGGCTCCGATACTGCCTCATGCCCAGCTAGATCGTAGGGAATATTAGTGGGAGGAGAGAAGGGAGGTGAAGAAGAGGTGATACGAATACTGGAGTCCGGAGGTTTCAGTTGCATCTGTCCTTGAATGGACACCAAAATAATCAGGTACGAGGGAGACAACCGTGGGGAATTGCTTGGTCCTCTGGGGTCCAGGGGCAAATTCATTTAATATCTGTGCCTTGCTCCTCATCCGTTCGGCGTTTGCTGCGGGAGCCACTAATTGCAGGCAGGCTGCATAAAGTTAGCCGTGCCTTTCCCTGCCTCCAAACGTTCGATGTGAATTTTAGCCATTTAATTTCCGCGCCTGCGGTGCTTTCCGTTTGGACTGATGTATCGTACCTTCAGGGCTTCTCTCAACATCAGCCTGCATCCAGCAGGTTGTACCCGTCAGCAGGCCAAGGTCGGTCACATCAAACTCCCTGAGGAGAAGCAGCCACCTCAAGAAACTTCCTTCCAGCTGAGATATATATAATTGGCCTCCCATTACCGCATTCGAACAAATGCTCCTTGTGCCCAAGGAATCAAACTACGCAACTGCAAAAAAAAGAACTTTGTTAGTGCATTAGCTGTGGTACCACTTCTTTAAATAAAAATGTATATTTTATTTAGCCTAATTTTACCGACACATTTCATAATTTTTTTATTTGCTTTCGCTTTTCCCCTCTTTCTTGTATCATTTAGTGGTCAGAGGAAGCATGTGCAGCACATCTTACCCAGCGGGATGGATACCAGGCTGCTACTCAAGGACAGCTGAAAGATCAACTATATCAAGAAATTATCCATTACTTTGACAAGGGCAAGGTAACAAAAGGAAGAAAAAAATCCAAATACATTTCATTGCTTTTCTCTCTAACTTACAAGTTGACCAGTAAACATAATTTGCGTCAAGTGACCTTCAGGGAGCTTTAAACTTGCTACAAGTTATTTGGAGTGCTTTGTGTAAACGGTCCACCAGCTAGCGCTTAAAGATAATACACTAAAAAAAAAAAAAAAAGAAATCAATGGTACATTTATAACTGCTGTGTTAAGGGTAAATGTATGTGCATATGATGCCACAGAGAAAATGAAAAAGTGATGCATTTAATTTGGGGGACTGACTTTTTCCTGCAGTTGCAATAGCTAAGGCAATCCTTCAGCTGCCCTCGTTTCTTCTCGCGTACACAAAATAACTCCCTCAGAGAATGGATGTCTGTGATTTGTATCGGAAGAAGGCAGAAATACTCTCAGATGAGGATGTTTCACTCCAGTCGCATCTTTTATTGCAAGATGAATTTGCATTTGACGTTGCACGGTGGGAAGGGGAGAGTGCTGGTGTTACCTCTCCACGGAGATGGGGGGGTTGAAGCTGGGCGACAGGGAGATGTAGGGACGTACCAGTGTTTGGATATTTCATGCACAAAGTCTTTAAATACAGAAGTAGAAATCTCTTTGTCAGAATCTTTCAGAAGCGTATTCTTTGTTTTTTAAAAGCAATCTTGGTTGCATAAATGTAGTGCAAACAGAAATGTCATTTTCTGGTAGAACTAGAATATTATCAAACCGGCTCATGTCTTCCAAGTGCGTTTTTAGCAGAATCAGATTAGTATTTTGATAGAAGCTTTGCTTAAAAGGTCAAATTTTATACCTTACCTGAATGCGGTATTTAGAAGTTGTTAATAAATGATGCTAAAACCATTGTAATTCCAGCCCGTGATAGAGCCGGGCTACCCGAAGCGTGGGGCTGGGGCTCGTGGCGGTGGCCTTGGTTTCTACAGCGCGCTTCTGCTGCCCAAAAAGCTTTTACTAACCCTTTACCAGCGGGTAAGGAGAACCTCGTTAGAATTAGGGTCGTAGCTGATTTAAAAGTATATTTTAATACTACGTTCCTCTCTGGAAACCGAAAGGCAGGAGTCGCATGTTTCTGTTTTGTTGTTTTACGTCTTTATGGTTTCACAATCAGTCTTTTATGGTGCAAGTATACAGGCGGTGGGAATTGCTCTTCTGAGCACCAGGCCAACGCGTTTTAGCTGTAAACTAAAAGCTGCGGCGTCTTTTAATCTATCTTGAAAACAGCCTGTCTTAAAGTTGTACCCACCCATTTCTGCTGATAGCGCTAATGAGCTGTTTATATAAACAGCAGGCAAAATACCTGCTGCTTACTTTTCAGCCTGCGCCACATTACACAGCACGGCATCCACGCTCGAGAGACCGTTGTTAGACTGAATAACCGTTCTTGTTTTTTTCCGATTTTACAACTAGAAATGAGAGGAGGCTCTGCCTGCTTTCAAAAGAAATAGCCCTGGAAGTGCTGTGTATTCCCTTTCCCTCATCGTTAGGTTAAACAAGCTGAATCTGCATTACTCTCAAATTTTTTGGTGAACAGTGATATCGAAGGGACCACGGTGATTACTTATTCCTATTCCTTTGCGTAACTCAAATCATAGGACTCCTGTGTGATTTTTTTCATGCGTGTGAGGAGATGATTCCTTTTCAAAGCACTCTTTCTGAGTTACAGATATTTCTTCTCTCATTTTCTGGTCGCTCCAGCCAGTGATAAATTTTCGTATCGTTCGGTGAAAAGGCAAAAAAAAAAAAAAAAAAAAGTCAATATACATTGAGAATATGAGCGACTTACATGAATTTTCAAATGTCAGGAAGCTCAAAGTTGAGGTTTCCACAGCAGAATTAAGTTAATCCTCTCATTTGGGATGTTCTGACATTAGGTTAAATCAACTGCTTACATTTACCCATGCAGTTTGCAAATGTAGTCCAGTGGCTACTTTAACTATGCCACTCCATGAGCAGTAACACATCTGAAATGGTATTTGCTGGGCATTTTTAGAAGACTATACTGATACACTCACCAATTTGTCTTTTTTTTACCATAATTGCCCAGCTGTGGCTTTACCTGACAATTCACTCGGGGTTGATCCCACTCCTTTGTTTTCTCTTCCCGTAAAGTTAACAGGAGATGTGAAAAGAAGGCGATTTTACCTTGGGCAGCTGTAGAGCTTTTTACAGAAGCTCAGGAGTTTCGTTTTAAAGTTGTTTTGAGACTGGACCTTTTCCACTCCAGTCTGCCTGATGGGAGCGGTGGACTTGAGAGGGGAGGTAGATGTGGTTAGAAACGTTTTGCAGAAGAAATGGAGGAGGGGGATATCCTCAAAGGTGTCCCTTTGTTTTAAAACACTGGCTTTTTCTTTTTTTTTTTTAAAGGATGGTGTAGTTCAGCCTCTCGAAAATCATGATCCCTTTGTCTTACTGGAGTAATATCCCAAGAGGAAGGCACAGTGCACTTTTCAAGTGAAAACCAACCGTGAGACTTACTCCCTAAATATTCGCATTCACGGCGAGATGAATTTAGAGGGAGGTATAATCCTCCGTACCCGGACTGGAATGGAGTGGACCTCTCGCTTCTAGACCAGAAGTGCCTGTAAAATTTGTAATTTAATAATAGGGAGTGTGGGCTTGCACTGAAAGCAGGAGCGTGGGCGTCTCATTTTGACTGAGAACAAAATACTAGCCTTCACCCTGAATAGCCCCCTTATTTGTAGTTTGAGATCCATTTAAGATTCCTCATTTTGATTTGTATTTTTTTAATATATTATTCTCAGGAAACTTGCTTTTTTTTTTACTTATATGTTCCTCTTGGTCCTTAAACCAATCTTTTGTAAAGCTGAAGCACACCTTTAGTAAATTAGCATTTTCAGATACAGCTGCTGCATTTTGCTGTTCTTCTACTTTATGGATTTGATTCCTTGTTAGTAATACTTCTCATTACTCTTCTAAGCTCCTTGTTTCCAAAATGAAATGGTGTTACTTCCAAGCTTCCCCAGTATACACATAGTTTTCTCTCCTAGATTATTATTCGTCACTGCGTTGCATTTTCCAGTCTCGTCTCCATCTCTCTTGGCTTTTGCCCTCAAAAGCCTTATCCCCACGCTTATCACGGCAGTCTAACCCATCCTTTGAACTGCTCGGAAGTGTTTGCTCTTTCTGTGTTTTGCTGAAGCTTTGTAATTTTCAACAAAGCCCTTAATCCGAGGACTTCACTGAAAATTGGTAGGTGAGAGTATCTCAGGATGAGAAGGAAAAATAGTGGCAGTAATAAAGTGATGAGGAACGGGGATGGAATTTTGCCCGTGTGGAGCAGTCGATGTTAGTCAATGCTAATGAACTGCTGAAGCCAAGATATACTCAGTGGCCTTGATAAAGATGAGATATCATTTTTAAACAGGCTTGAGTGGTCTCTGGAGACGTAGAGGAAGCAGCAGCGTTCTTATTCCTGCACGGTTAAATGTTCAAACCGCAACGTGTTTCACGTTTGCCAGTGGATGCCGCAGTCTATAAATCAGTACCTGTTTTCCACTGCTCCTTCATAAATCCGAAGCGTTGGTCCCAGGGAGAAAAAAATAAATAAATGCGCACTACTTATTTATTTCTGCTCTTCCTTTCCCCCTCAGAAAACCCTTCTACTGTTTTACTGGAGCCACAAAACACAAAATATTTGAAACTACCCACTAAATGCAATGCATTGGCTTGAAATGTTGTTTTTCCAGCTCATGGGATGGCATCAAATGGCTTTTTCTTCCTTCTAACAAGATAGTGGTGAAATTCACCTGTTTGCCAAAAAATCAGCACAAGGCTCCTGTCCAGCTCATATCCCATGTCAGATCGTACGCCTGTCCTGAGAGCTGTGAAAGACAGGGACAGTCTTCAGAGAGCAAAGATGCGGTGTTTGACCGCGTTCCAAACGAATACAGCAGGTTGTTTTAAAGGGTTTCCAACCATGGCTATATCTTGCACATCTTGAATGCCATTCTAGCAATAGAGAAATACTGTGGTTTAACATTTTATTTAAAACATTAAGCTTACATGACGGTAATTAACGCTATCTGAAATTTAAACAGCTTGGAATGTGCCTCATACATCAGAATACTTCACAGTAATACTCTTATCCCAGATTATTTCATTTTTACTGACCGTTAACTCAGCAGGAGCTAAGAAATATCCTAAGATCCTCCTTTACTGCTCTTGAAGAACCTCAAAAACTAAATTGGATGCTGCAGTTCTTTCTGGGCAACAAGCAATCCAGCTTCAAAAATAAATTACCTTGCTAGGTTTTCCCTAAAAAGATCTCCTCCTGCATCCTCAAAGTCTTTCCCATAACAATTTGCGGTTCGTGTCTACACAACTAAATTTAGGCTACACACATTTTTCTTACGCCTTCAGTAGAAAAGAAGCATTTTCCTTCCACTATCGCCAGCCTCTCTCTCTGGTGCACTCTCCAGATAAATTGTTTCTTGCATTAATGAGTTGTACACCGTACAAATCCTGTGTAGTAGCTCCCCGTACGGCTCATTCCTCCAGAAGACCTGCCATGTCTTGGGCAAACCTGGGAAACCTTCCAAGGCAGGAAATCTGTGAGGCAGCAGATTGGGAGTTATTGACCTTCAAGAATATAGATTTCATTTATCAGAATCCTTTGCCACAGCCGTGCTGTCCTCACCTGAATAAATTTGCTCCGTCATAAACAGAGAAATTTCTCGGAGGGTTGTGCAGGGGATTTTTTAAACACACCGTTCCTGCTTCTCTTTAACGACGCTGGAAAAATGACGGGCTTTGGTTTTGTTTTCAGGGACGTTGCAGATGTCGTGGTCCGGCCGCACAAACGGCCGAGGGAAGAGCCGGGTGGTTAACGGACTCCTGGAGCTCCGGAGTTCAGGACACTTGACATTTTACAAATTGAGTCTTATAGTACGAGTTCTTGGTGTTCCTTCAGAGAATTGAACCGGACAATTGGATATCAAAATAGAGATGTTGGAGCGGAGAGGGGTTTTTAAGAGGTAGTAGCAACAAAAAGGTAGTGCTTTTCTCTAAGACAGATCCCTTGGCTGGAGAGGGGCCAGGTTAGAGGCTGGCACAAATTGAAAGAATCTTTTCCCACAGTGAGGCACTTTTATCGTGTATTTGCAGTATGGTAGAAAAAGAGTAGTTTTATCTCTCAGCCATACCTGGAAGTGTTCCGTTAAAAATAATGTGACAAAATACAAGCAGTGTAACTTGTAAACTAACTTTTAAAGAATTTTTAAAGTGATTCCAGTAATTTCATCCAGAAACAGATGTTCATAGTATCTGTTTTTTTCCTGTTCATCTCCACCTACAGATAGGGGAAAGGAAGTTAGAATGGAAGGATGCTAGGGTTGTGCGATTACTGCGTGAACATTGGAGATAAACTAAATCTATATCATAATTAACTTGAGGATTCATTTTTTAGGCTCTGAAACGCTTATAAAATTCATTATTAATATTTATATTCAGTATCATCTAATGGGTTTGATCAGGCTGAGGGAAGCGCAACGGAAACACAGCCTCGGCTCCAGCATTGAGAAGACTGACAAGGGTGGGAAAGGGAAAAAAAAGTCAAAACCAAGATTTAATTCTGCCGAAGTTGTCATTTAACCGGTGGCAGTGCTGTGCTACCTGTAGGCATTGGTGTGTAGGCAGCGCCTTCGGCAGCGCAGGTCTGCTTTTAGAATCATAGAATAGTTTGGATTGGAAGGGACCTTTGAAGGCCGTCTAGTCCAATCCCCCTGCCATGGGCAGGGACATCTTCAACTAGATGACGTTGCTCAGAGACCCGTCCAACCTGACCTTAAACACCTCCAGGGATGGGGCATCTCCCACCTCTCTGGGCAACCTGGGCCAGGGGCTCACCACCCTCAGTGTAAAACATTTCTTCCTTATATCTGGTCTAAATCTACTCCTTTTAATTTAAAACCGGTACCCCTTGTCCCATCGCAACAGGCCCTGCTAAAAAGTTTGTCCCCATCTTTCCTCTAGCCCCTTTAGGGACTGGAAGGCCGCAAGAAGGTCTCCCTGGAGCCTCTCTCCTCCGCTGAACACCCCCAACTCGCTCAGCCTGTCCTCACAGTAGAGGTGCTCCAGTCCTCAGAGCGTCTTTGTGGCTTCCTCTGGCCCCGCTCCAGCAGGTCCATGTCTTTGTTGAAGTTTTGATGGGCTCCTGGGCGTTGCAGCAGTAGAGATGACAGTGACGGTCTGGGACGCCTTTGCTGCGTTGAGACCCATGGGCTGCGACGCCGCGGTGGAATGATGGCTCTCAGGCTGAGGAATACCAACACGGCGTTTCAGCCCCCTCGGCTCCTCTTCTCCTTTCCTCTCTCTCACCGCTACTCCCAAATCCCCTGCCTCTTGACAGCCAGGTGGAATTAGTTTGCGTTAAATAACAGACAGCCTTAGCCCCAAGCCGGTGCTTTTAGTTGCCAGTCGCGCTTTGGAAACGCGTCGCAATGTCTGTGCTTATCCGGGATTCGGTGGAAGAACTGAATGAGTTTGTTTACAGTGTCGATGCAAATCTAAAATTATTTAGGCTTCCATTTATTTCCAGTCTTGTTCAGCTCCAAAGCTGTTTGCCTGAGCTCATCTATAAATATTTTCACAATGGAAAAGAGAGTACAAATGCTTTGGGTTTGGGGAGGGACTGGTTAAATCCAGAACGCACAAACAGAGAACTGGGACAAGAATTATGGTAACGCCATTTTCTTTGAAATGAAAATGTGCAGAAGAAGAAAAAGAAACCGGCAGTCAAAATGAAGAAAAAGGTTAAGTGATTTTGAAAGGTTTCACTTGCTGACTTACCGAACAACTGAATATTAGTTTAGTTTCTATAAATTGGTAGTATATTGCTCTTCTGAGTCAAAATTAACTTAGCCTACTATGTGAAAGTATACCCCATTTTCTGCAAATATGCCTTTAGTATCAAACTACTGTTAATTTTTGTTTAGAAATAAAAATATGCTTTGTACCATTATTCTAGATTGGATACATAATATGGCTAAAAACATTCAGACCCTCCCATTTGCAAAAATTGCATTGCAGAGTGTAGATACTGCCTTGTGGTTTCCTGCAGACGGGATCCCTCATTATGGTGATGGTAATTAGCCATTCCGATGCGTTTTTCATCTTCAAGGCACTTTACAAACATGAGGTAACTCATGCTCATTCCAGTCCTCTTCCCTAGATAAATAATGTTACGAACCTTGTTGCAGAAACGAGAAAAATCAAGAGAAGGGGTCGAACATGAAGTGGAGCTGCGAGGAGAAGTTTATGTAGGGACCAGACTCTGCCCCTGGAGAGCATCTGTCGCCTTTCTGTCTTAAATTAGGTCACCACTCAGTCTCTGTTTGTCCGAGCATCTGCCCGTTTTTTTTCTTTAGGACTCAAAAGCTCCTTTTCGCTTGCTCAACCATACCAGTTTCTGGCCCATCTTTTCTCTTACTTTGCTCCCTTACTTTGAGAAGCTGTGGCTGCCCCATCCCTGGAGGTGTTCAAGGCCAGGTTGGACGGGGCTTGGAGCAACCTGGGCTGGGGGGAGGTGTGCCTGCCCGGGGGAGGGGGGTTGGAACTGGATGATCTTTAAGGTTGCTTCCAACAATTCTGTGATTCTAAATCTCTGTCCTTTCTCCCTGCAGCCTCCTGTAACTGTTTTTCCTTTTGCAGCTCCTCATCTCCTCCACTACCAGCAGCTCCCTGCCTCTCCAGGCTGCTGCTTTCCATCCCTCCCCTCTCTGTCTGCCAGGAGGGTCTTTCAGTCCATCCTTGGGTTTGTGGGACTGGTGCCGTCCGCTTGAAAATTGACTCCTCCTTTCCAAGGAGGAGCAGGAACGGAGAGCAAACCGATGGGACCTGAGCCACGTCTTGCTTGTGTGGCATTGGCATGTTACACGTGGGGGAAGGCTTACCGAGCATTCGGTCTGGCTGGGCTCCAAATTGCCAATTCCTAGGGGGAAAAATAAAAAGACAAGACATTGTAGGTCCCAGTCTGGTGTTTGTGCCACTAAGGCGCAGGTAGCTGTGCCCTGCCTGACTCCTCAGCCAGTGCTGGCTGCAGTTTCGGTCATACCGACAGTCGTATGAACCCTTAATGTTTTTAAATCTTCTTTTTAAATCAGCATCCAGAACAAGGGATTTTCCTAAAAGTTGGTTTTTTTCTCAACTTTTTCCTGATATACCAAGAAATGTGATTTCAACTTGTGGATCAAAAGACAGATAAAATTCACCCAACATTGATTTGGGGCTTAGAGTGGTGGGATTTCCTTTGTGCGTTTTGGTGGCTTTTGCTTTTCGGGGGGTAAAATATTTCTCACTTAAATCAGATGGGGCTGGAGGGTCTGTGCGGGGTGGATGCAGGAATTGGTTGCGTGTGTGAAGGTTTCCCCAGGAGCACCGTTCCCCTCCTCTCTCCCCATCATCCAGCTCCCACCGTCTTTGGAAGTTTTGGTGCTTCATCTCATACTCTTCGTTCCTGGGGGCGGACGTCTTTGGGGAATGGTGGGGAAATGTGTGTTCAGCCCTTCTCCTCAATTCTCCTTCGTCCGACTGCTCTTGGCTGCAGCCGCCGTCTCGATATTTCACCAGCGCGTGGAACATGTGGCCTGATGCTGAGAGGAGAATTAGGTGGTGTGGACAGGGGATTTAAATTTAAGATGAAGGGTAATACGAACGAAATGGATTTATAACTCATTCCAAATCTCATTTTTTTTAATAAAGTGAGGTCAGCAGTGCCAGCCGAATTTCAGCAGCAGAGACAGATCGTCAAGTCTGATCTTAGGCAGCCTGGTGTGCTAATTTAAGCATCTTTTTGGGCTTGGGTGGTTCTTTGTATTTAAAGTAGAAGAAAATAAAAATACACATTCACAAACATTCTTGCGGCTCCTCATTAAGGTTGTTGGCTTCTGAAGAGCTGAAGGATATTGTTAAATTTCTTTGGGTCAGTAGAGACGGCTGCTGAATTTCATGGTTGAAGAACAAGAGAGGAAAAAGAGCCAATGGAAATATAATGAATATTTGTTCAAAACAATATCTGCAAATTGCCTGTCCTGTCTAATACAGATTATAGATATTAGAGGGGGAGAGAGGTGATTATGAACTCTAATCAATCAACAACGTTTATCCAAAGTCCTAGGTTCTGGGTTTCTGTGTGGGCAGGACGTGTTTGCGCAGTATTGGCTATCTAGCTACTTGGGCCAGCAGGAATCATTTTATTTCCGAAGCAATTTGATCATTTCACTTGATTTGCCTCGAATAGAGACATGTGGGTAATGCTGCCGCAGCTATTTGGCACATCAGACAGACAGCGTTTTCAGGCATGTGACACACTGCATTTTGTTGTGTTTTGTTAAGATTTATTTTATTCCAGTGTTGTTGTTTAACCAAGGTATGTAATTCAGCTTTTTTTATTGTTTGTTTTGTGATTTTTTTTTTCAACAGATGTGGGAAGAGGCCATTGCCTTGGGTAAAGAACTTGCAGAACAGTATGAAAATGAAATGTTTGATTATGAACAACTCAGTGAACTGCTGGTAGGTTTTTTTAATGACATAAGCACTGCAACATTTTTTTCAGAATTTAATTTTCAACCTTTTAAAATTATATTGAAAATCTCTCTTATGGCGGTAGCATGCAGAAATACGTGCCCACTTTGGCTTTTTTGGACAAATGTTGATTAACTGGCTACCCCTAGAGTGCCTGAAAAAGATTGAATTTAATTTATTATTTTTAGCTGAAAGAAAAATATTTCGGTAATATTGAGCTGATTGATTTGGGGTATAAAAGGAAATTTGGGATTTAAATATAAATGGGAACATGAAAAAATCCCCATTCTCTCTCAAGTGTCTTTCCATATTCACGTTTCTTTTTTTAGGTATGAATAATTCCCAAGCATTCATGTCTAGAGTCAGTTATTTTTGCCCTGACGTTACCCACTCATTATGCCTGCACCATTTTTTTTCGCCTGCTCTTCTTGAAAGGGATAAATGGCAGCTGTCACTGTCCCTCCTCACTTCTCAACCGTTTTCACAGGAGTTGGGACATGGTTCCAGTTTGATTCTGAAAATTGTTGACTTTCGGGTTTTTGATGTATTTTCCTTTTGCCTTCGCCAGAGTATATCATCCTTAGTTTCTGTGAATTGTTTATCTGCTTTGTCCCGGTCTGTCTGAGCTGGGCATTAATACGGTGTCATTGTACCCTCTCCCTCCGCTGACACCGACGCTGAGGTTGAGGATGGCTTGCAGCCACCTCCCCTCAAGCATCTCCATTCCCGTCTCCCCAGAATCTCCTCTCTTGGGGAGGAAAGTGTGAAGGTAAATACCGCTCATCTCAATTTTATGGTTTCTTCACTCCCTTACATATTCTTCTTTGTTGAGTCCATAGTTCTGTCCTCCAGCTCTCCACAGCTGAATGTATATCCCTTCTTGAAGGTCCTCCTCCTGTGGCTTTTTAACTGTTTTTAGTGCCAGGGTGATTGTATTCGTTGGCCTAAGTGATCTGGAGCCTGGTTTCACATTGCTCTGTAGGGCAGGAGGTCAGGGATGTATTCACCGAGCATTTCTCAGGTGCTTCGCTATGCCAGAAGAGTCCTCCGTGGCCTGCTGCCTGCGCCGCTGCCAGTAGGGCTGCCTTCGGTCGGGGATATTCTTCATTTCAATATAAAAGGAACCTGGTAGAGATTGTTCCTCAGCTGGAAATGATTCTCATGTGTCAGATATGATTATTCACCAGTGGGTAGCTGCTCTACGAGAGTCCCTCATTTTTGATTTTCCATCTCCATTATGCTTGCACATGGCAACATGAACAGCTTTGTCATGGAAACAACCACTCTTTGCTTATCATACTGTATTCATTTTTGGAGCAGAAGTCTGAATTTGAACTTCGTACATTGTAGCTGACAGCCGCTAATACCAAGCTATGTATTTTTCACCATTTTTTTTGCACAGTAAATATGTCATTATTTACATTAAGTGACATAATTACAGGCAGTGGTATAAACCAGGCGTGGAAATGGAGGTTTCTCCCTCTACGAATAGGGAGAATTGGGAAAAACTTCCAATTCTCAGGTCAAACAGCTGAGTTTATCTGCTTTTTATTTATGAGACAGGAGATACCGAGAGAGATGTCACAAAAATTAGTACTGGCGTGCATTGGGCATTCGTCCCTCATAAGGCAAAGACCAAAATCCGTGCTCTGGTGTGAGTCAGGTCTCATACCCCATCAGCTTTTCTTACTGCGATGACTGAATAGCATCAGCATGCTAGCGCTTCTTTTTTCCCCCCACTATAAAATTTAAATATTTTTTTTGTTTCTTTCTGTTCTCCCTATTGTCTCTTTTGTTCAAGCAATATTAAATATTAGACTCTAAGACAATTCACAGCTGACAAAATAGTTTCGCTACAGGTGAATTGAGAAATATACGGCAGATCTGGGTCTTTGTAGTCTTCTTGCCATTTACTGTTATCCATCGTAGGGGAGCAGTAATAAATCTCCCCTCAAATCAGAATTCATTCTCTTACAGAAAGTAATACACTCAAAATAAGTTAACAAACAGATCGTCTGAAGCTGCACATTTGTTATTATTTCATCATTTGAGATAAAGAAGGATTCCACTTCAAAAACAGATGGTGTCTGACATGTGTGTATTTATTCCAAAAGTTCTATTTTGCTGCAGATCTCAACTGCATGCTTTCCATATGCAAATAAAGAGTTGTAAATATGGAAAAAAAAGTAGTAGAAAAATGTCATGAAATGTAATAGCCAGAAACTGAAAAGTCAGCAGCATGGAGACGAGCTGGCTTTAGTGGTGCAGGCTCCATCGGTCCGGTGTTCCAGCATTGGCAGTGTCGCAACCAGGAATTTAGGCTGCCTTGCAAGTTCTTGAACTTCATCAAAATTGAGATATGGGATATGGAACAGTCAGGTTCACCAAGATGAGGATAAAAGCCGTAGCTACAGAGTCTAATATTTCAAAATGCTAGCATATATCTGATGGAAAGGTGAAGAAAAAGGGGGAAATGAAACATGTACATCTTTAAGTTAGAGATACGCATAAAAGAGATCTAGAGCTCAAGTATAGGGAAACTCCTTAAAGCTTAGATCATTAAAGTTTCTCCTATTTATTTTACAGAGGAAGCAAGCCCAGTTCTATGAAAACATTGTGAAAGTGATAAGGCCAAAACCAGACTACTTCGCTGTTGGATACTACGGCCAGGGATTTCCGACGTTCATAAGGGTAAGTGTCCATCTTTTTCCACAGATGACAGCAAGGTTTCTTGCTTTGGAAATTTCCCTCGGTTGTAGAAAAAAGTACATTATTGTATGTCTGTGCGTTATTTACAATCTGCCTAATATTGACGGTTGACTTTTAGGTGTATGAAACAAACGTTGGGTTTTCCTTTCCAGTTTCTAATACAAAATAGTTGGATTTTAGTAGAGAAGCTTTTTCTTCAAACATATCCAATACTTGGTACTCCTTCAGGTTATCACTAGAAATGAAGATATACCACCCAATCCATAAATCAGGGTAATAACCAGCACCATCTGAAATGGTGACATTTTTGCCTGACAGGTATATATAGATATAGATACATGAGTATGGCAGAGAAGCCTTTTGTATGTGACCACGTTTTCATGTGAGTATCCTTTCCAGCATAGCCACTAAAACGAAGCTGAATATCAGAGGGGTGTGTGATACCTTGAAAAGCAATCTGTTAAAGCATCTGATTTTCATGAGTCGTGTGTCAATTTGTAACATATGTCATTTGGTTGGTGCCAGTAGCGTAAGTCAAATAATATTTTAGATTTTTTTCCACTGGTACCAGGATTGCTATGGAGTTGAATGAGTGGCTGAAGAAGGGTGGGGATTTGACACGTCTGAATTGCACCTGCGTCGTGATTCTCTGGACTCTGGCACTTGCCAGTTGGTGACATGGAAATAACACGTCAGCTGTTCAGCCGCTGTGCTGCTCGTATCTATCTTAAGAGCTGAGGATTTTCAGTTTGGAAAAAGCCTCTCTCAACCCCCGTGGAAGAGTTACACTAGATTAAGGCAGTTCAAGAGACAGAAGACTAAAATTATTACTGTTATTCTCAGATTATTCTCTGAGTCCAGGAGACTCCGAGAGATTTAGTCTCAGGCCAGGGGCTGGTAGTAGGTTTCCTCCTGGAAATACTCATTTAGGAGATGAGTCTCTGGTTGTAACTGAGTAATTCCATGTTAACTCTCTCAGATTACACCATAATAAATACCAGGAGCAAGCCCAAGCCTTTGCTGAAGCCCAGCTCACTGAGTAAATCCAGTGAATGCTGGTTAAGCTGGTTTTCTCAGGTTACGTGCGGTTGGCTGGTCTCACATGATGTATTAAAAGCACATGTAGAATATGTGTTTATGGTGCGTTGCGAAGAAACAAACATATGGTGATTTCAGAAAAGAGTTGTCTTAGAGCGACTGTCTTAGAGCGACTGTCCCTTAAAGGAACCTTATGATCAGATACGCAGACAGAAACTTGAAAAGCATTTGGAGCAGGACGGAGAGGCTTTTAAAAATCCCAGGAAGTAAACCTCAGGTGTTGGTTTGGTAAAACCCTCCTTTTCCACCAACTAACTAAAGCTCACGTAAAGACATCGAAATGCTCGAATTATCCCAAGAAGCAGCGAATGTGTGTGGCTTTTCATCCACCCTGGGATGCTGTATTGCAGGTGTACTCGTACCACTTGTACCTGCTGAGAAGTGCATCAAATCATCAGTCCTTTGCAGCTGGAAGGAATGAAGCTGACCCCAGGCAGTTCCAGCCAGGCTCAGAGTTTAAGTTGCAGCATCCACTGTGTGCAGACCCTCAAACAAAACCTGGGAGATCACAGAATCACAGACTGGTCAGGGTTGGAAGGGCCCTCTGGAGCTCCCCCAGTCCCACCCCGGCCAGAGCAGGGGCATCTCCAGCAGTGGCACAGGACAGCGTCCAGGTGGGTTTGGAATGGCTCCAGAGTGGGAGACTCCCCCACCTCTCTGGGCAGCCTCTGCCACTGCTCTGCCACCTTCAAAGGAAAGGAGTCCCTCCTCATGTTCAGACAGAATTCCCTGTGTTCCAGTTTGTGCCCATTGCCCTTTGCCCTGTCGCCGGGCTCCACTTGAAAAGAGTCTGACCCCATCCCCTTGCCACCCGCCCTTTAGATATTGGTAAGCATTGATGACATTTCCCCTCAGCCTTCTCTTCTCCAGGATAAACAGCCCCAAGGCCCTCAGCCTTTCCGCATAAGAAAGATGCTGCAGTCCCCTCATCATCTTTGTAGCCCTTTGCTGGACCCTCTCCAGCAGTTCCCTGTCCTTCTTGAACCGGGGAGCCCACAACTGGACACAGCACTCCAGATGTGGCCTCCCCAGGGCAGAGCAGAGGGGGAGGATGACCTCAGTCGCCCCGCTGGCCAACGCTCTTGTTAATGCGCCCCAGGATGCCATTGGCCTTCTTGGCCACCAGGGCACATTGCTCTCCTGTGTTGGCCCACTGCTTGGTCTCCAAATTATGGCTGGAGAACTCGTGCCAAAGAGACACTGAGCATGCAGGAAGCTGGCAGCATCATTGATGCCCCGAGCTGCCCTGAAGCCTGAGAAATGCCGTTCTGCAAACTGGCAGATGTTAGTGACAGAGGCAAAGGCATGATGGTGTGCAAGCTACCGTGGGTATCAAAAGGTCTGCTCTATAGAGATGCGATGCGGAAAAACTAAGAATTGTTCCCATGTTTGAAATACATGTAGAGTAACGTACATGCAACAGCTTTTATCAAGCGTCAAACAGCGAAAAATGTTTGTGGTACATTAAGTAAAAAAGCTTTAATAAGATTTTTGTTAAATGCTTATTAATAATTTCTTAGGCTTTACCAAGCAAAAAAATATTTAATACCCATGACGAAGGAGTCACTGTTAAGACTGACCAACCCATTTCTCTAGAAACTGATTAAATTAATCTTTTATGATATTCTTATAGGGAAGTCTTGCATTATCGGGAGTCTTCAAAACAATGAATATATGATAAAGTCACTGCCAACTTTGCAGAGGGGATCACGGCTGTCAGTTGTCGTGAAATTTTGTCACACGCACCGTCACTCTCAACAGAGTGCACGTTATCCTCTAGGAACACGGGGAATGGCCGCTGATCCAGAGCTGCTTCGCAGAGAGGGGCTGCGCTGGGCGAGTGCGTGGGGTAGCCGTGGGTCAGCCTGCCTCCGCCTCGAGCCTGGCCGTCTAGAGACACCCAAAAATGCCCAGAGCACAACGCCGCCTTCCCGTTCAGCGCTCTGTTAAACTGAATAGTCAAAGGGATACAATGAAGTATAGTGTTAATCTGAGATATTAATATTGAAGGGCTTTTTCTCTTCACAACTGAATGGGGTTTTTTGTAAGCATGGGAAAACCCTTACCGTGCTTTCCAAAAGCCTGCTGGATTGGTCAGTTTGTAAGAAGTGAGTGATAAAAACTCTGAAAAACAGGTTATGAAGTGCCTTGCTGACTGAGAAAATCCTGAATACAAGCTTTTCCTTCTGTTGCAATTTTTCCTGTGAGTTACAGCTCGATAGACATGAATTACAGGTATATAGACACTTCTTAGGCTTTCTGCCCTTTTTCCTTTTCTTTCCCTAAATAGAATATCCTTTCATCGACTCCCCTTTTCAAAAGGCGCAAATGTAAACTATTTCCATTTTCTACGCCAAGTCATCCCCTTTTCCTCCTAAGTGCAATTTTTTCACCAAGTGTTCGTTTTGAGATGAGTAATGAGGTTAAGCATATTCAGATGCGTTACGTTCATATCAAACCTGAGTTTAATATGTTTGATCAGTCAAAAATATGCAAGTTGTCTTTTGCGTTTTTCTTTAGAATTTAATGTGCTTGTTTGTTATATAAATGGACTGTGTAAAATGCATCTTAATTTTCTATATTATTAGAAGAAGAAACCGATACTTAGAAATACAATATACTTAATTTAAAAGGTACGCTGTGTGCAGACAACTGTACAATGGCAAAAATCTAACAGACTAACATGAAGTCTAGCCTGTATTCATCTTTCTAAAAGGGTCAGTGGTTTTGGATCTTCCTCCTAAAGTTGGCATTGTTTTCTGTTTATACTTTGCTCCTCTTGCTTGCTCACATCAATGCCTTCTAATAAATGTTGGTGTATAAAAAGCCCAATTCTGTTTACTTACATCCATTCCCCCGTTAGCTGTGGGAGGTGGGTGAGATGAGTTACAGAGGGAGATCCTGGATTTGGTAGAGGACGTGATTTGTCTTAATAGATTTTCAGCGGGTGCCTATTGTATAGATCCTTGAAATCATGTATTTGGATCCCGTTGAATTTAGTGTGGTTTATACACGTGCCTACAGGTAAGCGCGTGCTTAATGATCTCAGTCCTGAACTGGAGGTAAGGAAATGCATTTGGGCTTTATTGAATTGGCTTAAAATATTTGTGAACTATTGATTATGTCCTAGTGTGAGGAATGTAAAATTTCTCACTTAACAGCATTGGAGTCGACACTTCTGAGATCCCAGTTTGTTGCTGGGGTTACGTTTTCACCTCTCGATTTGTTTCCAGAACAAAGTCTTCATTTACCGGGGAAAGGAGTATGAACGCCGCGAAGACTTCGAAGCGAGGTTATTGACTCAGTTTCCAAACGCAGAAAAAATGAAAACGACGTCTCCGCCGGGCGATGACATTAAAAACTCCTCCGGACAGTGTATCCTTCGTTCACACAGCGACTCCTGCGAGGATTTATGGCCGACATGAGCAGGAGACTGTTGCACTTCTGCCTTTATGGGTGTGATACGTGAATTTTGTTGCTCTCTCCTTTCTTCGCGTTCCCCTTGAGCTGCCTGTTCTGTGTGATTGAAATTCGCTTTTCAGTTCTTAACCCCGGAATTCAGATATTCAGTGCTTTACTGTAAAGCCAAAACTGGATTTACCGTCTAAATTTCACAGGCCAGTGTCAGAACAGATCGTGAGGTGAGTTTGGGTTGGTTTTGCGATTTTATCGGTCTCCTTTATAGCACTTAAACGGGGTCTTGTTGTTGTATAACAAATCTGTACACAGCCAAGGAGGGCCGTAATTACGAGCGCATTCCATGGGTATTAGTAATATTAGCAGAGACTCCATCCAACCCTCTGGAAAACAGTGATCCCATAAGCATTTTATAGTTATGCATAACCTCATTTTCTAGTACTAGAGTTTAGCAGCAATTCCTAAACAGATGGCGTTTGGTTTTGATTGTGCTTTTCCCTTTTCTCAGCTTCTATAGGGTGAATGAAGTCCAACGATTTGAGTATTCACGCCCTGTTCGTAAAGGAGAGAAAAACCCAGACAATGAATTTGCGGTAAATAAAAAAGAAAAAGAAAACAGAGTACTTTGGGGGTTTGCTTGTTTATTCCCCTTCATTTTGAGAGTCTGAGTCGTTATGTTTTGGTTGTTGAAAAATAATCCTAAGTTTAAATGTGATTATTTTTCATAGAAATTCAATTAAACCAATCTACTGTGTTCTGGTTTATAGCAGTAGAAAAAATGGAAAAAGCTATAGTTATTTTGTTAAAAATCAACTATTTTGAGAAAGACGTTTAAATGGTTATACCAGAAAAGGTAGATTTCTCTTGCCAGTATTTGTCTTGCCATGAAGATCCTAGTCAGGCATCTTTTAAAAATCTTTTTTGCAGCAATTCCTTTTTTTAAAACCTTTTTTTTTTTTTTTTTTGCTAAACCATATGTTTCATGTACTGGTCAATAAAACTCCCTTTGAGCACAGCTTGTATTCATCAAAACGTTTACAACAGGTTACATCAAGTTGATTGCCTTTTTTTTCCAGACACAGTTTTATTCACAGGGGTTCTAGTGGGCACAGTTAGTAGTAAAGTAGTAGTAGTAATTAAAGTAATAAATTAATGCATCATTTCTTGAGTGAAAAACTTGGTTTTCTGTGTAGTAGCAGGCTCTAATCAATGTGCCAGTAAATACTGAGTATTTGGTTTCCTACAGCTAAGACTGGGTATTCATTCGGAGACTCCTTTAGTGTCTCTGGCTTCTCGTGGTGGCTGTTATATCAAAAATTGCTAATTTGCTAATCTACGTGGGTTCAGCTGAGGAAGCAGGAGACCCTCTTTTTCTAAAACAGTAATGTTAGAGAGCACTGGAGTTAATATGGTTTGGGTAGAGAGAAAAAAAATTAGGTATATCTAAATCACTTTGAAAGCTCTTTGTCTGTTAATGGAGGATGTAATAAACAATTCTGTTTTTAAAAAAGCCTCACAATAAATGAGACAAACTACCAAAATATACCGGTCCTAACAAAATCAGATCAAGAGGTGCCTTTGACCTTGGTTATGAAGGGCTGCACGCATGCGAAGGCAGAGATGTTAAATTGCATATCCTTAAATTCAGACCAGTAGGGAGAGGTTACAGGAGGGAGGTGCTGGCGTTCACAGCTCAGGTGAAATCACAGGATCACAAATCCGGGTGGGGACCTCGGGAGGGCTGACGTCCCACCCGGTCCCCAGCAGGGCCAGCTCCGGGCTCGGACCCGGCTGCTCAGGGCTTTCCCCATTCAGGGGGAAAGCCCCAAGGATGGGGACGGCGCAGCCTCCCCGGTAACCCGTCCCTCCGCTCCTCTGCCCTTCCGGGGGGAGAAGCTTTCCCTCGAGGAAGAAGTTGTGGTTTTGTGGAGGATGGTCCTTAAAAGCTCTCATGGGATAGATGGCAGTCCAATAAAACCGGTGGATCCTTTACCTGGTGTTCTCCTTTGGTAGAAGAGCGGCTGTTCTCTACTAAATCATATATCAGATTTAAATCAGCGCCGCTCCATCATCTCCCCAAGCAGATACCGTTAGAAATTTCCCCCTGGATTCATAATGTCTGCGGTACTGCCATTGCTTTTCCTGATGCTAATGTTTTAAGGCTTTGCTTAAGATAAAAAAGCTATCAATCTGATAAGGTGATGTTTATGTTATATTTGCAGAATATGTGGATTGAGAGAACCATCTATGTGACAGCGTATAAATTACCCGGGATTCTGAGGTGGTTCGAAGTCAAATCAGTTTTCATGGTAAGATCAATTTGGCTTTATTGAGATTGCATAAAAGAATGGGGCTCTTCTAGAGCCAGGCAGCATTTATATTTCTGTATGGCTGCGCTTCAGTTCTGTGAACAAGCAATCAATGGGGCTATATCTGGCGTCCTAAGACAAGGGGACTTGCTGAGAATGCTGATTATTGACTGAGGGTGACTCAAGTAATGCTTTTCCACTCCTGGGAGAGGGAAATGCGGGCTGACTCTTCCAGCCCTTTAGGGCAAGGTCCCATCGAGCGCTTGAAGTACTTTATAAAAGTATTTGTGGCTTTCAGCAGGTGAGCCATTACACCCCGTGGCGTGTCCCTAAAACAAAGAGAGCCCTGAGGTGGTGTAGGGGAACCCTGCTACATCAGATTGAATTTTGGATAAGAGGATTTTGATATGCAAAATACACCATAAATGGAATGCGTTCTATGTGTCTGCATCTCTTCTCTACTTATCGTTTGTGATTAAAGGTTGTTTTTGTTTCTTCTCCATACTTAGCCAAAATATAGCCCAGCAACCTCACAGAGTAACTCCAAATTACGTATTTCTCTGTTCTGCCATTTAGACTGTTTAGATAAGACGTATCCATTAAACACCTTTAAGATTAAATTATTCTTGTGCAGCTGTAATTTTTAAGTGGCAATAAAAACATTGTTACTGCAGTTTTTAAATCTCTCTTGTGAGGCTTATTTTTAAAGGAAAAGAACAATTTGCATATGATTAATTAAAACCTTTTTCATTGCTCCATTGAGGTTATGTTGGACAGTTGTATTTAGATGAACAGAAGTAATGCAGAAAATTACTATGGTATCTATAGTAACAGAATATGAATGTGATGTTTGACAGTAACAGGCAGCTGAATAAAACACATTGAATTGTTAATGAATTTCGTATTTTCCATATAATCCCGATAGCAAAGATTGTATTTATCTTCATGATTGCAAAAAGCGTTGTTTATAAAGGCTGGCAAATCTGATGAAAGTCTCTTTTCCTTACGAGCGAAGAGCAGAGCCTGACAGGCTGCTTTATGCAGGCAATTTGTACACACGCACCTTTAACGCTACGCTTGTCATCGAAACGTGCATAAATCCTGGGAGAGTGCTTTCTATAAGCTTTTTGTAAGTAAGGATTATATTAGTCACGTAGCTGAAAAACGATACCAGAATGGAACTTAATAGTATGTGGGAAGATGGCAACAGATAACTTTTGCCCTAGCTCCAGCATACTTACTACGAAATCGGTATTGACTTTCTTCAAGATTCCTGTCAGCTAAAATGCTGGAAGCGCCATCACGAGGTTTACATCCCTGTAATGCTAAATTTTGATTATGGATACAGCTATTATTGATGTTTTACTAAACACGATGAATTAAAGGAGCTCCGCACATTTCATATTTTATTGATGGAACTAGAATATCTTTGAAGGAAGAGGTGAGATCATATCAAACCAGTGCTGGGAGAGAACTGAGTGATTTAATAAATGCGGTGTCTTATGTTACGTAACCCACAGGAACATGCATAATTTCCTTAAATCTATTTGCTTTTTAAATTCCTTCTGAGTACTTTTGCCCGAACCTTTTCAATCTGCTCATTATCTGCAAGGAATTTGTTGTACACATTCATTATTCTGTACCTGATTTCTTTTAGCTGGACACAAGTAGTTGTAGGGGAGAAATTTGCCGGGGCCGGCCAACGAATTAGAAACTGGATTTTGAATTGCACTTCATTTTTAAAAAAAAATACAACTACTAATCTCTATTTTGGTTTGATGTGTAATTTTTTAGTGTTGCGAGCGTCGCAGGAGTCCATCATTCCTTTTTGCCCTGGATAGATTGTGTGGCGTCCAGAGTTAGCAAGCTACTTGGAACAAGGCTCATCATTTACAAGTATAGATATTTTTAATAAATAGCTCTCAATAAAATTCAAAGCAGACTTTGTAGTAGTAGGGCGGGAACTGCAAGTCTCTATCTGCTTTTAAAAAATTAGAGGGAGGATTGTAAGAGTAGTAAAAGAGAGGAGAATGAGAAAGAAAGCCGTGATTGCTGATACAGAAAAGTCAAAAAAGATGTCTGTCAGCTCAATGAGTGCTAATTTCTGTAGATATTCAAGAGCTTTAAAAGCAATGGTTCATCAACAAATTATTGCTTCGCTATAAGCCCATTAATACAAATGACGGAATCCTAAATTTAGCATACGATGTTTGCAGCAGTTCCTGCCGAATCACATGTTGAACAATGTCGGACTTTGCCAGTCCCAGTTTCCCTCGTAGCAGATTTCGGCTCTGAAGGGCGGCCGTCGTCTGTCCGTCTGAGCCGGGGCTGCTCCGCGGCCGCAGCAGAAGCGTCAGCCTCCTTACCTGCCTCCCGGAGTAATTCGCCAGGCGTACTTTTTAAAATGCTAATTAAAACATCCTTGATGTAATCAGATGGCAAGTGTAAGAGTAACAACTAAAGAGATTTGATTATAAGTGGTTCTCAGAAACATGGTAAGCGACTGATCGCCAGGTAGAAGTGCTGCTTTGTTTATGTAGCATTTATGCAAATTAGGCTGTAATCAAATATACACTTGCATTTTCCTCACAGGCCTCAATTAACCTTCTTTTTCTATTCCTACCACATCATTTTTTTAATGTAAGTAGACTGTGTCTTCCAGTGAGGACTCTCTACACTCTGGGTTGCTACAAGTCAGTAATTTTTAGCCCATTCACAACATGTACATATTTTAGCAATATTTTAAATATTTTAATACTGTTTTTTCAATGTGAGCAACTGCCATTCTGAAAGACCCAGTATCTGGTCATAAATAATAGTTGGAGATGAGTCAATTAAAATAAAGCACAGTGTAAGAGCTAATTCACCCCATGAAGACATCTGAGGACCTCTCTTCGTTAAAGTCCAGGTGATGGAAGGAAGCAAATTTCTTCCTTCAGTTATCAACGTTCAGATGGAGAAGACATGACCTCATGGGAAAAAGCATAGCAGATAGCTTAGAAGTCATGTCTTCGACATATTAAAGTCCATTTCCTTGGAAATAAACCAAAATAATCACAGCAAAATCATCTTGATTTTTGAGCTGCTTAGGATTACATTTTCCATCAGAAAATCCACATTAGGTTATCATTTCTTTCTTACTATTACATTAAGCTGGATCTTCTTTGTATGGCTTTGTTACCGACTCGTAATCTCTGATGTTCTCTGTAATCCCCCCAAAACCTCACGTGATTTCTGTCAGAGCCTTTCTAAATGTTGTGTTGTTGTGCAGAGATGTAATCCCTCCTACAGCAGTGAAATGCATTTAACGTGCTCCACCGATACTGATGATCGTATTGGTTACTGCACTATATAGATACCGAATATTTAAATGCCTGAAACCACCTTTTCTCTTACTCATAGACTAATAGAATGGTTTGGGTTGGAAGGGACCTTGAAGATCATCCAGTTCCACCCCCTGCCCCGGGCAGGGACACCTCCCCCCAGCCCAGGTTGCTCCCAGCCCCGTCCAACCTGGCCTTGGACACCTCCAGGGATGGGGCAGCCACAGCTTCTCGGGGCAACCTGCGCCAGGGGCTCACCACCCGCACAGTCAAGAATTTCTTTCTCATATCTCATCTAAATCTCCCCTCTTCCAGTTTGAAGCCATTCCCCCTCATCCTATCACTCCATGCCCCTGTAAAAAGTCCCTCCCCAGCTCTCCTGGAGCCCCTTTAGGGACTGGAAGGGGCTCTGAGGTCTCCCCGGAGCCTTCTCTTCTCCAGGCTGACCCCCCCAACTCTCCCAGCCTGTCCTCCCAGCAGAGGGGCTCCAGCCCTCCCAGCATCTCCGGGGCCTCCTCTGGCCCCGCTCCAACAGCTCCGTGTCCTTCTGCTGTTGGGACCCCCCGAGCTGGAGGCAGCACTGCAGGGGGGTCTCCCCAGAGCGCAGCAGAGGGGCAGAATCCCCCCCCTCGCCCTGCTGGCCACGCTGCTGGGGGTGCAGCCTGGGGTGCCGTTGGCCTTCCGGGCTGCGATCGCGCACTGCCGGCTCATGTTGAGCTTCTCGTCAGTCAGCAATCATTAATCGTTGGTTAAAATACCTTTTGTTCTGAAGTTCCATAAATGTTTCTAATTATGGTGGTTTGGTGGGTCGCCAGTTCTGTGGCAGGTTAAAAACTCTGCTCCTTGATTAAAACTGCCTTTTGTTTTTGTTTTAGGTTGAAATTAGTCCACTGGAAAATGCAATAGAAACCATGCAGCTAACGAACGATAAGATCAACAATATGGTTCAACAGCATTTAAATGATCCAAATCTACCCATTAACCCTCTCTCGATGCTTCTTAATGGCATTGTGGATCCTGCGGTCATGGGAGGGTTCGCCAACTATGAGAAGGTAACGTCAAAATTCTCTTTCCCATTTTGGGGGGAAAAGGGGCACTCTGCAGTGCCTCACCTTTTCAGCGTGGCCTCTCCCGGAACGCGGCAGGACCTGTGTGTGCGTGTGTTTGTATGTAACCACCGTGCGAGTCTCCCCTCATGCGTGCTTGGTAGAACATTGCTTAAAGCTTACCTTTTTTCATGTCTTTCTGATATTTATGGATGCATTTTTGCCTTTTTGAAGTAAGAGTTGGTAAGTTTAGCAACAAAAGTATTACTGAAGGGACGTGGTGGACAATTGCTTCTGAGAGTCTCTGGGATGCTGGTGGCATTCCCCGCGTGTGCTCTCACGCGCTTGGACATCGGAGCTGAAGCAGGAATTTCTGGGTGAACTTCAGTGATCAAAGTAACCAACTGCAGTTTTCACCTTTGCTTCCAAGTGCCCGAGTTTTTAAAGGATTCGTCAGATGGTAGAGACTTCTGAGACCCCAGTCAGAGGCAAAAAAAGTCTAAATAATCTCATAATGCACATTTACAACATTAGCTTTTAAAGTTATATGGGATAAGACATAACATTGGGGAACTATAAACACTATCGATTATTTACACTGTGAATATTAATCATAGTAAGCTAGCATAGACAAGCAACATATATTCTGTAACATAAATGGAGAAGGTGCACATTGACTACTGCCATGTAGCTGTATCCATCAGTTTATGTCCTTCTGCAACTCTCACTCATTTCATCTACCAAAATTTCTTGTGTCCTGGGAGCTGCTAGAAGGATGTTTCCAAGATGTGCCAAGTCCTCTGCGGGGTTGCCTGTGAGATTTGGTCTTGATCACCGTGTGCTCATCTTCCCCCTTACGAAAGACTGATGTTTTAATCTTAAGACATTGTTAAACGCAATATATCTTTCCTAGGCTTTCATTTGTACTTGTAGCCATTACTGCTACTTTGCAGAACTTTTGGGTTCATTCATTGATCTTCCATGGTAGGTGTCGATTCATTTTCTTAAATAACTGCTCATTTCTCTCTCTTGACTAGGCTTTTTTTACTGAAAAATATATGCACGAGCATCCAGAAGATCATGACAAGATCGAAAAACTAAAGGATCTGATCGCTTGGCAGGTAAAAAATTTTAAGTCAGGCTGGTTGGGGCCAACTGCTGTACAAAGGCAGTTCAGTGTCACTTTTGAGAAGATTCAGACATTAAGCTATTCACCCTGTGTACACTTCTTTGCCATTTAAAACTGTCTTGGAACTTGAGCTAAAGTTCATCTTTTCAAATCTGACATCATTTGTCGTTTGATAAACCCACAAGGAACAAACATGAGCAATGTCTTTTTTTTTTCTTCGGTAACCGTAATACAGTGACAATATCCCACCTGTATCAAATAAAATATTTTTTAATAATGTTGGTTAGTAGTATTGGCGATTTAGTTTGGCATTTTAATTTTCCAAGGCTGATTTCAGAAATTCTTCTCAGACAGTGGGATGAAATGCTTAACCCTGACCCCCTCCTCCTGCCTGCCTGCACTGGGACAGTATTTCTTCACATAGTCACTTCTTTCTTCAAACCACATTTTCCATTTATTAAACTTTCTGTATATACTGATAGTACCTCTTAGCACAGAATATTAAATGTAAGAGTTGCAAAAATTACCTTGCATGCAAAATATTTAGTAAATTCATCACTGTGAAACCTTTGCTTCATTTGCAGTGTAACTTACCATGGTACAGAAACATTACTGATTGGGAAAGCGTGTGAGATTACCTGGTGGTTTTATGATGAAATATTAGAGCCGAAGTCATGTCAATGTAAGATCACAGGGGAAATATTTCCCGAACCAGGAAGGGAACCCAGGTTCCCAGCCCTGTGCCGGAGACAAAGCAGGAACCCTCTCTTGCAGGAAGAATTGTGTTTACGTGTACCAAAGAATATTTTTCAGGGCTAAGAAGAAACAATTCCAAACTTGTTTCATATCACATACTGGACATTTTCCAATGGTCTCAAGATAATTTTATGATAACAAAAAAAATACAGATATGATGGGAAGTGTTTTTCCCACAGAAGAAGAAAGTGAATCATGGCCTTTTTATATTAAATTTTGTCTTTATTATAAAGGGAATAACTTACATTTCTATAGGTTTCAATCTTAGAGGTAGTGGAACTAAAGATATCGAATTCAAAAAATAAAAAAAAAACTCTGAAGACCATAAAACTATCACTGAATAAAAACTCTTCTGGTCTGAAAAAAATTTATGTATTTATTTATTTACTGTGAACCTTTACAGAAGATTAGATTTTAGGAGCTTTAAGTTTTACTGAGGAAAATAATTTGATCCCAGAAGACTAACTTCATGTCAGCTCTCTGTCTTTGCCTCTGATAGTGATACTTCAAATGAATTACAAACAGACTTTTCCTCAGCAAAGATTCGCTTTGCTGACATTTGTGTATTAAAATAATATTACTATTTGAAAATATGTATGGCAGCTAATCACATTGTATTTTAATTATTTGGTGGTTTTAAATACATAATTTCCCATCAGTATTGTAGTTCCAAAACAATAGGAACCAGAAAAATAGAGAAAAGGGATCAAAACGTAGTTTTATGTCTGAAAATTCTCTTCACGAAGGGGTCTGGCCATTTCACGGTGGAAATCAGTGCTTTTAAATTACCTTAGACGTTTGATATACATTTAGTGTGTCCTAAAACTTAAACGTCTTCTCAAATTATGGCAATTTTCAGAACGCGCTCCGCGTGAGGAGATGGGAGCGGGGTGGGAGCTGATGCCGGGTCTTGGCTGGTGTCAGGAGGGGGAGTCGTTAGGAAACTTCCCGAAGAGGGGCAGGGCTCAGAATTCATCACCGCCTTGACAGTGATTGAAAGCAAAAATGAGTTTTTTCAGTAATGTGAGGCTTGGGGTTTTGTGATCACACGGAGATTTTCTTTATGCTGTATAAATCAATCTGGATGTATGAAATAGGAGCCTGACAATCATATTATCAGCTGACTAGTTAAATTTAATTTTTTTTCTATCCCTTTACCTTACCTTTGTCTCTGTTGTGCTCTGGAATTCATGCTCTTTAGGATAATGTCCTTTTATAATTCCCATGAACTTTAATTACACGGGTTTTTTTCTGTCTATTACTTTTTCAGGTAAATATCATTAGAAAAGCAATGTCCATTTTTGTCCATCTTAGTGCTTTTTCAACTTTGAAAAGAAAATGTTTCCATGCAACTACATCATTTCAAGCTGATCTTTTATTTTAACATGAAGATAATGAAATGATTGATTGAAATGATGGTAATGAAATGAATGATTGATGACATTAGTCATTCTGCATTTAGCAAATGTAGTTACAGCATACCAAAACTGGTATGTCACCTAAAAATCTTGTGCTACTTCTGCATAGCTGAAAGAATTGTAGCATACAAAACTAAGTTTTTACGATCATATTTTATGGTACCATTGTTATGAAAGATTTTCTTTTAAGATTTAAGTTTTTATATTAATTTTACTAATTCAAATGTACGTAGTTTTTCCATTCTTTTCAGCCAAGCAGATCAAGATCTTTAAAAAAATAAAAAAAAATCAGGGAATAATTTTAAGTTGCAGTGGAACTTTATAGAAGTTTTAAAACAACAAAGAGTAATGCAGTAAGTGCTGTCTTGGGCTGGTTTTCTTTCTCATGCAGCTCATTCGTTTCTAGCTCAGCTACTTATGTTACCTTTACTTTTTCATTCACCTCTCCAAAGGTGAGGGCACCCTGTAAGGTCTTTTGAAATAAAGCCATCAGCGAACCCACCCCTTGCTCCAAAGGCAAATGAATTGGCAATAGCATGAACGTGGCAAAATTCTGCCTCTGTCTCCACATTCTACAAAGGTTTAAAATACAGATTTAAAATTCAGTGTCACTCATCATAGAATCATAGAATCATAGAATCGTCTAGGTTGGAAGAGACCCTTGGGATCATCGAGTCCAACCATCTACCCTACTCTACAAAGTTCTCCCCTACACCATATCCGCCAACACCACATCTAAACGTCTCTTAAACACATCCAGATCATCACCAGATTTCCCTGTGTCAATGTCTGGAAAGGAGACGGAGGAAGAATTTTGAAGTCAGTAGAAGGTGGTGAAGCAGAAGGGTAAAACAGTCCAAAGATTCTTTCTGTACTTGATAAATGTTTAAAGGATTATGTGGTCTTGGACAGGGAGACCAAATATCCTGGCTCAGAAATCTCACACAAGTGCTGTAGCAAAGCCACAGGAAGTTTATTAAATTCAGCTTCTCTTAAGGAATAACAAACCTTTCCTTCTTCTTCTGTGGGTTCTGGTCTTCTTTCATTCCCTTATAGTTGGTGCTTCCTCTTGCCTGTTCCTCGACCTCTTGACTCCGGGGTTACTGTACCAGGACGCCACCACCCTTTAGGTGCTCGTGTCCTCCCAACCCAACCAACACTCGCTCCAGCAGATCTGGCCATCAACCCTTCTATTATTTTGCTTCTCCAAGTGCCAGAAGCTCTCCACGGCTGGCTGTACGCCCCTGGCGTGTAC
>VZSZ01007661.1:181618-219118 GCA_013398815.1 Ibidorhyncha struthersii | reverse complement strand
CAAGCGGGTGGAGGCTTCCTTATGAAAACGCCAAACTGCATGGTTGCCCCAATTGGAGTTGGGTCATCATTATTGGAGGTGCTGCGTCAATTCATGTATGTATCGAGGCAGATAGTACTTCATGGGTTCTGTTTTTGAAGGTTATCTCTGCAGCCATGAGGCTAAAAACATCTGCAGTTGTGGTTTTTGCCTTGTACCTGAAAACTCAGTGTCTAAAGCACAATTGCACAGAGAGGAGATCACAGAGAAAATAGTGCCTCCATGCCCTTTCTGCCTTCCCATCCTTAAGCCCTCCAAGGCAAGAATATCAGATGGGAGCTCCATCACAATCTAGCCCTTAATAAATGAGAAATAAAAGATTGAGGTATAGAAAAAAGTAAGAAATTAACAACAAGTTCTCAAATTTTACTTCTGCCCCTACTTGAGCAGCAGTCACTAAACCGATTCTGAAAAGAATGAAGCAGCCAAGATACGGCCGAACAGCCTTAAACCAGCACGTTCTTCATCCAGTTCTGACTGGGGTCACTAGTGGGTGCATGCCATGGAATTTATGGACCTTATGCCAATCACATCGATATAAAGAGGGTGTGAATTTGTTTCCAAATTATCTCTGGAAAATCCCACAGATATTTATCTGAAGAGCAGGTGATGCGGGATATGGTGAGGCAGAGAGCTTCAGCTCTCTGCTCAGTGAGATGCAGAGCATCTAAGGGGGTGGCAAGAAAGATGCTGCAGCAGGCACGGGCAGCAAAAACATGCCAAGTGACGTTCGAGTGCCCAAAGCCTCAGTGGAATAGTACGTGTCACAGGCCTTCCTTCAGAGATTCATTTTCACTTGTGTCTTTAGCGATGACATTTGTTTTAATGGGAACACTGAGATCTTACGGGGAAGGTGCCAGCCTTTACGGTATTCTTCAAAGTGGTGTTCCGTTTGTAGTCCTTCAAATCCCATCGTGCTAATATATTTAGGAAGAGAAAAGTTCAAATAGTAATTTATTCCCAAGGAGAACAGAAATAATTGACATTAATGATACTTGCATGTCAGTCACTTCAATAATATACATTTACATCATCGGGGAGATGACTGGAAAGTCAAACGCAGGTGGTGTTATCTTTCTAATTTCACTCTACCCACTGGTAAGACTTGTCAGGATTGATGGAGTTTTATCGCTTCTGTCTTCCTTGTACAAGGCCAATTTACCAGTAGTTGACAGGGTGGAAAATATACCTGTAATTAAACAGCATGAGATTCTTATTTGTTGACTGAAAGAGTTCAATTATTTTATGCATATATCAGTTATTAATGACTAACAAAGCTTGTATAAATATTCAGAACTCTGAAATTGTCTGAAACAAAAAAAAATCTTTCATATATTTTCTTTTTAACCTAGATGTCTCTCTGCAAATTGGTTCTCTTGACATAAAGTTCCTCATAGTGGTTTTTTTTTCTTTTTATTTTGTTTTTTAAAAACTCTGTTTCATTTAAATATACTGACAGGGCAGTCACTTCAGTTGCAGAGATGGCTTTAAAAAAAAGAAGTTTCTTGTAAAAAGCTCCTTTTTAAGCTTGGATGTAAAAAAAGCATGTAAATTCCATAAAGGCAAATGAATTACTGGAATATATTTAAAATTATACATATTTCCTCTTAGTCCTTTAAAAGGATTTTCTTCAGAACTTTTTCCTTTGTTGTTAAATGTGATGTGTAATTAAATAATATAAAATCCCATATGGAATAAAAACCATCGAACCTTTCTGCATTTTTTCGTATGCAGCCAGATGTCAGCTACATTGTGATTTAAGAAGTAAGATCTTATATTTCTTTATTGCAGCTCTCAAGCCTGGATGATAGACGAGGCAGTCGGCCACGGTCTATGGTGAGATCCTTCACGATGCCATCATCTTCCAGACCCCTCTCCGTTGCGTCGGTGTCTTCCATCTCCTCCGACAGCACACCTTCTCGACCTGGCTCGGATGGGTGCGTAAAAAATAGTCGTTCAGGACTTATCTCTGTAAAGTGTGATTTGGTGTGCACATTTATAGGTTTTGAAGATTGTCACCACCCAACTCCCATCTCAGTGCTGTCACGGCGTTACTCCGTCCGATCCTACGGGGCCCTGTGTGGCAGTGTGACATTTGTTTGATCTTATAAGGAACTGTGGGGTTTTTTAGTTGGGTCTTCTCCCAGTGTATTTTATTCCAGATTTAGTTCATCATGAAACCCCACAAACGTTAACGTGACACAACGATGTGAGTAACTACTGTGGGGGGAGGATGGTGCTTTTAAGTGACAGCCTAATATTGGGTAAACTCCCCACCTATATAGGTATTTATCTCAAGATATATTCCTTGTCCTTTCATTTTAACTGAGATAAATGTAATGCTGCTCTTGGTCCTCTTTAAAACAAAGTTAAACAAAACCCCCTAAGCATTCAAACTAAAGACCCCAGACAAAGAGGAGATAAATTATTCCCTTTTAGAATATTGCAAGTGTAATAGTTCAGAAGCGATCTTTTGCAAAGTCGGTGATGAGGCATGTGTTCGGCCAGCCCTGTCGCGGTAAGCAGGTGGAGCTGGGGAGAAGGAAGGGATTAGCTAACTGCTCAGTCATTTCTTCTCACTTTTGCTGCCAGAGGAAAAGCTGCTTATGGCAAGATTGTACTTCAAGACTTATCAAGATATTTCACATGAGAACTGGGAATTCTGTTGATAAGCCCTGTCTCACAGTCACATCCCTCAAAAGAACAAGATAATCTGTTTTCTTTCTGGGGCTTCCATGCAGCCTCAGAAGTCCCATCTCCCTCTTCCTCCCCCGAGGCATTCCCATAATCCAGAAACTCAATATTTGACCAAGGCGGCAGTTTTTTAAAGCCTCCTGTAGGGCTGCTCACTTACGGAGGTGTGCTAGAAACGTTTGTGTCTCTTGTGCACCTTCAGAGGGAGTTATTACCTGACTAGAGAGTAAAAGCATTGAGTAAAATTAAATACAGCACCTAAGGACCAACGTGATACTTAACTTGATTACAAACAGTTTATTTACCCATTGGGAAGAACTGCAAACAGCACAATTCAGCTCTCGTCACGTTACCCTCTGTAACGTATACACGGTGAGCCATGGTGATAGAAATGTAGGACAGCAGAGACGATAACGTGTTTTGACTAATTCATCCACAAAAGTTGTCTTGCTGGAACTTGGGGATAACGACCATCCCGGGTTAGTGGGCAACTTAATTTTTTCAATAAGAAAGAAGAATACTCATTCTTTCCCTGCCTGCCTCTACCTCTTTCTCCTTTTCCCTTCAAAATCATTATATGTGGTTTTCTTTCTCCATTGGATGCTATTTTCCTAATTTTTGCATCTCCATCCCAGCTTTGTTGAGATAGGTGTCACTCAGCAGTTTTTTTAGGATCTCATGAGTCTACTCATTATATATATTTTTAAAAAAATCACAAAGATCGCGGTGCAGCTCAGCTCCTGCTCCAAGCCTGGGGCAGTACAGCTGCAATACATGTGAGGAAAAGATAATGAGCAACTATCATCACTGAGAAGACCTGAAAGAAGTGCTCATTTGCTTGATCAGTGGAGCAGGAGAAGAAAAATTATCAGATGTAAATAACATAATGAAACACCTCAAAGATTCAAATGACTGTAAAAATCATGTGGGTGGTTTGTCGTGACTAACTTGGAAGAAGTTCACCCATGTACCTACCATAGTTGGTTGGGTTTACGGTCAGTTGTCCTCTCCTGCTTTCCATTTCTCCCTTCTTCATATGTTACCTCTGAGATTAGAGGTGAAGCTAAGAAAAACAATTAAAAATGGAGCTGACAGACCATCTTGCCCAGATCACCCAACTTACATTTTATATCATCTCCAGCTTCTCCTGCTTTGGAGCTTTTAAACAGTACAAACTCAAAGCAGACATTGACACAGTAGGTGTTTTACAACTCCCAGCTCTATGTATAAATAAAACTCTGACTTTAAAAAAGGACCTTGGGTTTATTCACTGCTTAAAATGGGACTTAGAAGTACAAATCTGAGCACTTAGAAGCAATGGTTGGGAGTGGGGAAGTCCCAGTTTGCCTCGGGGTTTGCCGTATGTTGGAAGTCCTAATGTACTTCGAGTAGGAGCACGGCACATTTTATCACTGATACGTTGTGTACAAATAATTGACAGTACTAATAGTAGTAACGCCTGGAAGGGAAGCAATTAATCATCGTCTGAAGAACGGCAATTCCCCTTGTAAACTTGCCGTCAGCCTGCGAGGCGGCTGCCCCTGCCCTCCAGCCCAGGGGAGCCCGGCAGAAACGGCTAAAATACCCAAATCAGGTGGCTAAGACACACGGTGTCAGGAGAGTCTTTGGGTCTGGGCTTTGTGACCGGTGCGCTTTGTGGCCCTGGGCAAGTCACTGCCCTCCCTTTTCCCTATCTGGGAAATCTTTTCCCTAAATGGGATGAAAAAGCTTCGGTTCTGTCTCCCACCCCGTGGGATTTTGGCTTTGCTTGGGCGGGTAATGACACAGGGGCCGCTGCCACCGGTACTGATTTGAGCATCTTTCCATCGAATGAGCTAACTTTGGCGGAAAACTGAAGGGCTTTTAGTGCTTCGTACAACAACAACAAAATAATAATGTTTGGATATTTCTGCTGGGTGTCGCTGTTAATGGCGATGATTAGGATAACTTCACTGCAAATTCTCTGAAATATGAACCCTCCAGTATTTCACAGCAAAGACTGTGGCCCGTCCACGCAGGCATCGCTGTGGCATAGTAAATACTTTTCCAAAGTTACAAAGTAAGCTGGTTTCATTTGTTTGGGGGTTTTTGGTTTGGTTTCAGTTTGTAAGGTAATGATTTGAGACATCCTCTTAAAATCTGTCACTGTAATTTTAACTAGGGTGTGATTTTAGTAGTTTGTTTAGTTTATAATTTAAAATAAATTATAAAATACTCTGTCTAGCTAAGAATATTTTCGCTCGTTATCAGCAAAATATCTCCCTAGCTTTTATTTAAACCAGTCATTAAAAAAGGTGAGATAAGATGCCTTTAAATTACTGAGAAAAATTAGCTAAGAAGAGTTCCAGTATTTCTTAGAGTGTTGCTTTCCTGACAAAATAGAAACTCGAAAAAGCGAAGGTTTCCTTGAAAAGTTCGTTGAACCCTTAAGATTTTTTCCTTTGTAGCCAGAAAAAAAAATAGTCATGGACTGTAAAAATTGCAGAGCTGATGGTACTGGTATATCAGCCTTGCCTTTAGTCACAGCCTTGAAGCATTCCAGGTGGGAAAATGCTTTTTGGAAACTAAGCTTGCCCTTCGTTATTATCCTACGGATTCTTGAGTTTATCTGTATCAGAACAAGTAAGCTCAGCCTCCTGGCTCCCCCTCACCAGGGCATGCTGTAGGGGAGCAGAGGCGTGGATCTGACAGGCTGGGAGAGTTGGGGGGGTTCAGCCTGGAGAAGAGAAGGCTCCGGGGAGACCTTAGAGCCCCTTCCAGTCCCTAAAGGGGCTCCAGGAGAGCTGGGGAGGGACTTTTTACATGGGCATGGAGTGATAGGACAAGGGGGAATGGCTTCAGACTGGAAGAAGGGAGATTTAGCTCAGATATTAGGAAGAGCTTTTTCCCTGTGAGGGCGGTGAGCCCCTGGCGCAGGTTGCCCCGAGAAGCTGTGGCTGCCCCATCCCTGGAGGTGTTCCAGGCCAGGTTGGACGGGGCTTGGAGCACCCTGGGCTGGGGGGAGGTGGCCCTGCCCAGGGCAGGGGGTGGAACTGGATGATCTTCAAGGTCCCTTTCAACTCTGTGATTCTGTTATCTGTGAGTGTATATGCGCACACTTGTATGGAGATATGGAACCTCAGGCACGCATGCAAAACCAAACCTACACACACAGGGTGGTGTTACAGACAGGAACGGTGCTCGTGTCTGTGGTTAAACCTCTATGACTCATACTTTTGTGCAACATAGAGGTGTTTCCTTTGCACTAAGGGTGATATTGTTTGCTTTTCTGCGCAAAGGCACTGTGATTTTGATGAGTTACAAGGCTTAGAAAACGTTTTATGTTGCGCGTGTTCAACAGAAAATCACTACACCTCTGCAAAACAATTTCTCAACTGTTGTTCCTTCTCTGGGGAATAAACACATCCTCTGTCTCCACCAAAACAAAAAAAAACAACTCCAGGAGGAATATGGAGATCTGGCTATTTTTTAAGAAACCCTGAAAGCCGTTGTGGACGTATGGCCTGCCTCCACGGCGCAGGGGAGATAGGGCGGACTTTTCTTTATGGCGTTGTACAATTACCCGCGCTCATCCAGCGCTCATTTCCACTGGAGTTCCCAGGTGCCTGCTGGCACGCCTGCCGTGCTGCCCCAGCACATTCAGTGGGAGCGCTGAGCGAGAAACTCATTTTTATGTAAAGCACATACAGTGGAACTCAGGAGTTTGTGTAGCTGTAAACCAGTAAATTTACTACAGAGCAGGGAAATACGCAGCGCCGGTTCTTCAGCAGTTCTGCTGTAAATTTTATTGTAAGACAATTATGATTGTTATGACCTTCTGCCCCCTCCTTTTCTCTCTAATGAGTTTTCCTGGATTAAGAAAGCATCGTTAACCCAAGTGAGACTTTGGGAGATATGTAAATGAAAATTAGGTGGTTTGAAAATAGTATTTTATTGATCTAAGCAACAACAATTTTCTTTAGGTTTGTGTTGGAGCCTCTCCTGCCAAAAAAGATGCATTCTAGGTCTCAAGATAAATTGGACAAGGACGACCTAGATAAAGATAAGAAAGAAAAGAAGAAGGAGAAAAGGAACAGCAAGCATCAGGAGATATTTGATAAAGAATTTAAATCAACTGATATTTCTCTGCAGCAATCCGAAGCAGTGATCCTTTCTGAAACGGTAACTTTATTAGCAAGTAATGCTTTATCTAATTCTGAGCTGTGTTCTTTCTCTTTTTACATAAAAATGGTGATTTTTACAATTTAGGGTTTTTTTAGACCAAAAATAACTCAGGGGGAATACACTACAATGTTAACATGATAATGAATCAAAAATACATTTTTTATTTACAGTTTAAAAAAATCATTTGAAAATGTTACCAAAAGCTGTATTGGATAAAAGGAACAAATGGTATATCCTAAGTAAAAGAAGTGCTACCATTTTATCAGCCTTTTGAATTTATGGTTCCCAATAGATCATGATGGGTTTTCTCATATTTCAGCTGACTCCTGCAAGACACTTTTTGGTGGAAATGTTACAAGGTCATTTTGTGCACGGCAATTACGTATTCTTGAAAGGCTATTTTGCGCAGAAAATCGTAGGCAGTTCCACTGGTGGCTGTGTGTAAGAATATTAACTACAGCGCATATCTTTCTTAAGCCCTCTCTTCTTGGCATATATTTAATTCACTGAAACTGTCCTAAAGGCTTACTGGAGAAGTTTTAGCTCTGAAATGGAAATCGAGGCCATTTTAAGCTGGAGCAGGGAGTGCGTGAACTAAGGGTAACCTCCAAATCTCTGCCTGGACACCTGTTTTGAGGCCAATAGTTTAAAACTTGCCCTCCAGAAATAAATGTAATGTTCTTTTAAAGATTTGCACAAGTACTTGTAGAGCCAGCTTTTAACTCAGCAGAGATTTTTGTTGGTGGCTGTGTCATGTACATTGGGCTTTTGAAACAATTTCCCTCTGACCTGTGGTGGCTAGATCCTTTAAGTCTTTCTGTTTGGTGTTTGTAACAGAGTATTACTTAGATGTTCAGCCATAGTCCCTCTGTTTTCTGGATTTGCTCCTCCTTTTCCATCCAGAGATGAGCTAATCTCTCAGATGTGTCTTCTGACATCTTGGAAGATCGGAGTTGTTTTGTCTGATGTGGCCGTAGGCCCAGTATTCACTCAGCAAAAAACTCAGATAAAATCCCTTTTGTGCGTCTCGGGCTTTTCACCCAAACTTATTTGAAGCCAGTCAGTTTTTCTATTGACTTCAGTAAATTTTGGATCAGCCCTGGTGGGTTTAAATGGAGATTCCTCCTGCCGAAGCCAGCCAGGTGAGCATCACTGGAGTGTTTCCAGACAGAAAATACGTTTTGCATAGCTTTCCATGTGTCTCATCTTTTTGATGCAATGCGTTCAACTCTGTGCATTGTAGCAGTCGTATTTTGCCTAAGCCTGAACATTGCGATGGCGAGGCTTGCGCTCCCATCTCCCAGATCCCCAAACGGACTAGCAGAGCTTGTGGGAGAAGAGCATTAGCCACAGCAGAAGAAAAATGTATTTCAGGGCAGCTTGGTCAGTTGGACTTGCAAAAATCCATGAGACTAGATGGGAGGCGTCCAAGGATGCTGGAGAGCTGGTTGATGTCACTGCACGGTCACTGTCATCTCTGAGAGGTCTTGGAGATTGGAGAAGATTGCTTATGACTGGAAAAACGCAAATGCTGGCTGGAAAGGAGGACATGATAACCCTTCAAGGCGTATTCCCAATTGTCATCTGAAGAACAAAAATGAGCAAAGCCCAACATGGTTTGACTCAAGTTTTCCACTCTTCCCAGTCAAAAGCTTTCAGTGGATGACTGGTATGACTAATTTTCCCCTGGTTATAGAGAGGGAGGGCAATTAAATGTCAAACTTCATTACTTACAGTTACTTTGAGCTTCTTGAAATCCACAGATCAATAATATGAAAAGGAGTTTACTGGTGAGAGAAAACTCTCCCTTTTCAGTATCTGCAAAGGACTTGATGAGCTCCAAAATGAGCAAGTCGATTTTTAATGCGCGGTGTTAGTGTGGTTCATTTTCTCTTGTAGGTGAAAGAGAGGAAGCACTTTTGAGATTAGTTTACAAGAGTGGTTGTACAATTCCCACTGCCATCTTCAGGAATTTTGTACAGATAATGTCAAGAAGTTAAAAGATAAAACTTGTCTTGAAATTTTTGCACTCTGGAGACATATGTCCCCTATTAATGATATAAAAGGGAAATTGTTATCTTTTGTGGGTAAGAATCCAGCTTTTCCATTGTTGTGCTTTCATGGGCTGCACTGTGTGCAAGTTCCCTTTTTACGTTGAAATTGCTCCCAACACTGCTGTGTTTTATGAAGGAAAAGGCACTTTGATTTATCTTGTGCTAGGACCTTGGAAACAGAAAATTTGCAGGCTTCAAAAAAGATGATGATGAAATAGAGAGGGGAAAAATTAAGGATTTTTTTTTCCAAAGAAGTTGGAATCCAAATTCGAAAAGAAAAGGAAATTAAAATAAAGATTTAAAGTGAGATTTTAGTAGTAAACTACTCTTGGTTATGAGATTTTTTATTATCATCACTGGATTCCTTCTGTTGGGAATTTTAGAACTCACTTGTACCATCGCTAATTCGATTACAAGGTTTCAGTTATTTGGTGAATTTTCCAATGGATTCTTAGTTCTGACTTCTCAAATATTTGGGGGTTTTACAGCAGGAGACAGGCTTTTCTTTATTACAATGACAATTCATAAGTACCTTCAAGAAAACGAATGAAAGAATAACAGCCAACTTGGATTTGTCAACACCGGATCGGTCAAGCCCTTCTTTCTTCTTTCTGCGACAGAGGAGGAGGCTCTGGGGGTAGGAACGATGTGGCAACACCCTGAGGGGCTGACTTTAGTACATCTTTGGGCATATCTTGAGGTACTTGGTACTTGAGGATATGGTTTAGAAGTGGTTTTGTCAGGTTAGGTTGATGGTTGGACTCGATGATCTTAAAGGTCCCCTCCAACCTTAACGATTCTATGATTCTATGATCTTACACGATGTTCTCCTGAGCAAGACTGGGCGAGGAAGTCTGGTCTAAGGTGTTGCTGAAGGATCCACAGCAGCCTGGAAAAACCACACTCAATATTATCACGGGCGAGACGCGGTAAATGAGAACCCTTGATGGGTTCAGATAGTGGGATATGTCAAAATAATCGATGTGCAGAAGCACAGTGCGTGGTCAGCCTCTTAATCGCAGGCTCTGTCTCGTGTCTGTTTATTAAGAAGAGGGTTCGGTGTGTATCACTTCTGTTTCATCCAGGTGCCACCGTAATTTACAACCAGCCCATGCCTGTTGTAGCTGGCAAATAGCAGGCTTGTGCTTGGCAGTTCAAAAGTCCAGTGTCCGATATTCACGCCACACACACGCTCACACCCACAATTATCTGTTGCCTGACAACACCGGTATTTTATATTATTCTTCGCCCAACACAAATAGGTAGTTGGTTTGCTTTCACGAGGGAAGGATGCATCAATAACCTTATGTATGAATCTGTTCTGGATCCTGTGTTATTCGCTACTAATTGGTTTGTTCAATGTAATTGTAAGCACGATACCAAATGTACAGAGACTATCAAGCGAGAGGCGCAGCAGGCATGTCAGACAGCAGTCATTCCCCTCTCTGCGGAGCTTCTGCTACTCTCTTCAAAGATGATGTCTAATGAAATGAGTGCTTCCATCACTGTGATGGACTTCCTTATATAGGAGCTTCATTTTTTACCAATCAAATGAATCCTTGTGCAAGAACGTGAGAAGATTATAAAACTGCAGAATTATTTCCTGGAGCTTTTGCATTTTCTTTAAAAAGGAACGTTCTGAGGCCATTTTGTCTAGTGGTATGGGTTAAATACTTTTTTCCAAATTTCACTGTACTCATAATGAATTTATTGACTGATCAAAATCCAAGCCCTAATTACAGAGATCTGGTACTACTATGATCTTATCAGAAGATAAATGAAGCACTTTGGTATGTGAAGATGATCAGTAATGTCTTTATAGTTTTCCAGAGATTTATATCTTCTTTTAAGTATCGCATAAACTTCTTTAACATAAATTCTCATTATTAGTTCTTTGATTCCATGAGCAAACCTAACACTGGAGCCGGGTAGTTAACAGACCACTTGAAAGCCTGGGTAAGAAAACAGAATAACAGGCTGTACGTTTTATTGATTTAGTGGCATCTAACATCACTCACTATTGATCCTGCTTTCATTAGACCCCAAAAAATTAGCGATGGGTTATTATGGATTAGTGGTCTCCAAAGAGTTCATATTCCCTAACAGAACCGTGATTTATGTGAAGCTTTAAGAAGAGGACCAAGCTTGTCACTCACAGAAGACGTTAAAATTCATTTGAGATAAGTAGCTACAGAGCAGGTTAACTTGGGAACTTGAATCTAGTTGTTGGGTTTTCTCTTGATTCTGGCACTGCAGCTTTCCTAATCAATTAGCGTGTTTTCCGTAGTTGCTTTTTTATAATTATATGCCTCTGAGAAAGTGATTACTGTGCCTATCCATTCTACTAAAAATATGTTTTAAAAGATCTTGAAATAAGAAACCTTTGGAGTCTTTAGGACGTGAATTTTAGTATCAGGCAAATTTCTGAAAGGTTACCCTGAGGTCTTGATGAACGTTCAAAAAAAAGTTACATGCTTTGCGGTCATTCATTTCTCATAGAAGGGTCTCAGAGACACAGCCTTTTATGCAAACCCTTTTAAGGTTTGTTTTCTGAAAATGAAAGGAAGCACTCATACCTCATTTTAGGTTTCTCCTTCATAACATACTTTTTAAAAAATATTGTGAAATGACAAAATTCTGCAAAAAAGCATGAGCTGCTGCTGGGGGTTTTCTGTTTTGTCCTAATGCAGCACCTTGGATATAATTCCCCTCTTCAGACTGCTGCTCCATTTTCTATCATCTCCTGGAAATAAAAAATTCCTTTCTTCACTATGATGACTGGAAATATGGGGGCTGGTGGATGGGTAACAAACAGTAGAGCTCAGAATTAAAGTCAGTAAGGGAATCACCTTAACAAAAGCATTAGTTGCCCGTCCGATTACCAGTATCATTTCAGGGTTTCTGATGGAAAATATAAATGGACTATGAAGCAGCCAGAGCAAAACAGTAAGGATATTTCAGTGAATTAAATATAAGCACAAACATGCACCATCCAGAAAGTGTTTCTGGACAGATTATGTCTTCCTCAAAAGAAAGTTTGACCGTGCAAATAATTAAAGAAATAAATAATAAAAATGGAAGTAGAGCCACATGAGAATAATGAAAAGATTTTGAATGCTGTATAATCCTGTGTAGGACATAGACTTCCTTAGCTGTTATTAAGCAAGTGTTTGGGGAATTGGCTCATTGCTTCACAGAAAAATATGCCAGGCTATGGGAAGGTATGTGTGTTAAGTCTCGTCGGGATTCCTGGGAAGAAGGGAAAAACATTTGGAGCTCTGAAATACTGCATTAAATCAGAAGTATTGTAAGTTATTATTGCCCTATTACTGTTCAGGAGGTAGTGGGGAGAATGCAGCAATCCCAAGGTTTGCCGCTCAGTAACAACGTGTGTTCCTTTACTGTCTCACCTTGATGAGCCGTGATGAGCGCTCGTGCCGTGCTGCAGTGAAACAGCTAGGATTGTCACTGCTTTTGTCCCTGTGCAGATCAGCCCGCTGAGACCACAGAGACCAAAAAGCCAAGTCATAAACGTCATTTCAAGTGAAAGACGTTTCTCCGTCTCGCCATCACCTCCCAGCTCCCAAGTGACGCCACCCCCGATAACTCCACGGGCGAAACTTTCTTTCAGCATACAGTCCAGTAAGTGTTTCATTTTAATTACGTTTTATTTTCCTAGAATATTTTCTGCAAAATAACCTCTGGTGAGGAGATGGGTTTCCTGAGCGTTGGATTACACCTTGGGTTGAGTTCTTCGAGTTAGTCTTTCTGCCATCACCATGGGCTGGTTCTTGTTCTTGCAGGAACAAGAGCTTACCTCTGAATGTCATGCTCCTTGCATTTGCCAGCAAAAATTCTTTCAACCTTTTACAAAAGCAAGCAAAATTGTGACATCAAAAAAGTTTTGTTTTCCTTGTCAAGTAATCATTAACAATTACATAGGCATGGAGTAACTGTCAAAAATTAGTGTTGGACTCGATTCTGTATTGGATTTAGGATATTTCAGAGCATAAAGGCTGAAAAAATAATCTTTCAATGTAATTGTACCTTAAAAGAACTTTCATTTGCTATGTAGTGAGTATAAGCCAGAAGGGGGGGGGGGGGGGGGGGAGGGGGGGGGGGGGGGGGAGAAGTCAGGCTTCTTGATGTAATTTTTCTTCGACGTTGACATCTATCACTCAGTTTTTCAGTAAAATATCATATGTTTGCCTCATTCTTCAAGAAACTCTATTGCAAAACTGGATGTAATACAACAAGTATTTCTTTTAGAGTGCTGTTCACCAAAATCTGGTATTCGGAGTTTTCAGTCGCTAGCATGCAACACGCGCCAAAAAAAAAGATCCTTTTGATACACGCGCCCAAATGCCAGCACAACAGTCAGGAGGAGTTCAGTGCTAGTAACGAGGATCAGCTTTAAGAAAAAAAGCTGATCAAGGATCAGCTTTAAGAAAAAAATCTTGTTTGATCAAGGTCCTTTTATTCACTTTGTTTGATACTTAAAAACTTTTCCCTTAAAGAGTCAGTGTTTTGGAAAGTTCTTGTTGCCAGCTGCAGATATACGTCCTGTGAGCAGGAATGTGTTTATTCTACAAATCTACAGCAACGGGATTGCCTTCTAAAAAGGCATTGTGGCTTTCTTTTAATGATTTGAAATTGTTGGTTGCAAACATGTGGAAGAGGGATGAGCAAGCGCAAATCAATGCAGCGTTTCCTTTGCGTGGTCAGACACCCGTAACAAGTATTTTGATAATGGTGAACTCTCTCCTTTCTTGACAGTTTTGATAGCCAAAAACTACCAGTAAGCTAAAAAGTGGAAATACAGAGAAGTAGAGTATATGTACTCCTGCAAAAAAAATTAAAAAAAAAAAAAATCTTTGAATTGGCTTATTTCTTCCTGTATACATTTTATTAAAACTTAACTTGATCTCTTTTTTAAAAGAGTATCTGAAACTCTGTCATGTATTTCAGAGAATGTTTATGTCTGTATGCTGGAGATTTATGGGTGTTATGAGAAATAGGTTGAGCTTATTGAAAAATCCACGGCACTTGTCCATAATCGTCTGAGGAACTGTAGCGATAACATTTTTTAGGAATTCCAAGGATAAAGAAGTTCCTTCAGTGCACAAATTGGCTAAAAGCACTTAATGGGTTGCTAAGCAATACTGCTTGCTTGTTAGCTGGCAGTTTAGGAGAATGGAGTGTAAAATTTGGTCATTAGGTTAAGATGAAAAAAAGTCATCAAACTGATCTCTTGCCAGCTCAAAGATATTCTCAGTGGCACATGTCCAGTAAAGAATAAATATTCAGAGCATACTGGTCCGATGAAACACCTTGGATAATGATAGCAAACCAGAAATTATGAGTAATGATTTGTAGAGTGGCTGAGTTAGTGAGGTGTGTTTCAGCTGAATTGAATAGGGGAAAATTAATAGATCTGTATCAAATAGATCTTCTTGAAGCACGACTGAAAATTACTGAAGTTTGTGTTCGATACCTGTTTGTGCAGTAGGATAGATGACTCGGATTTCATGAAACTGCGGGAGAGATTGGCTAGTCAGGGCAAATAATTTTTTCATTATAGAATATTGTTGTTCTGCTAAATAGTTTGCCAGACTGAATGCAAATATGTTGTTAATGTATATTGTGAACTGTTAATGTGGATGGAAATACTCTGTCCACATTTACAGGGATTTATTGCTGTCTTGCAAAAGGATGAGGTTGTGAAGGTGCCACACACAAGCTGTAGGAACACAGTGGGGGCTGCAGAAAATTAGAGCTGTAACAGGAGCTGGGGAACGTAGGGGAAGGGACAGAAGCAGAGCAGGACACAGTGGCACCGACAGTTGGTGAGCATCCAGGTTGTTCAGAGTATTGCAGATGTTAAAGGAGAATCGCCTCCAGACATTGTTTCCTCTGCAGCCCTGGTGAAAACATTGCTCACCTGCCTTTCCGTGGCTCTTCCGAACGTCAGCCTTGAAGAAACGAAGGGTTTGTGTAACTCATAGCGCAATTTGTCTCACCATCTTCTTGGCAGCACCTACTAATCAACATGTAGTGGCTTAGATGAAGTTAGTAGATACTGTAATATCATGTAAGGTACAAAGATCAAGTGTTTGGGGCAGTTAAATCCTCTTTATCTTTTGGTACTAGTGTGTTACTGTACTCATTTCCAGTTTCCACCAAAGGAGTGTATATGGGGAGACCTAAAAACGTGGCTTGTTTACAGTAATACCAAAAGAAGGTTTCCCTCTCTGAAGCAGGATTCAGGGTTCTGCTAAAGTTCCAGCTAAAGCTACAACTCTAAGGAAAATGCTGTTTTCCAAATATCTCCCAGTATTATCCTAGACTGCATGGAAAAAACAAACAAATACGAAGATAGAGAGAGAGATAGATGGATGGATGGATGGATGGATGGATGGATGGATGGATGGATGGATGGATGGATGGATGGATGGATGGACAGATGGATGGGTGGATGGATGGATGTGTCGTTGTGCATGAGACATGTAGGATGTAAGTCAAGGAGCTGTTTTGTGAGATTTATGGTCTCAAATGCCCATGATTTTTAGGTGTACAGTATGGCCGGGAAATTCATAGAAAATGAACAAGGAAGTTCATTCACAACGTCAATGTTTAGTTGCAAATGCGTAGCATTGTTTTCCGGTTACATGTTTAATGACATGAGCTTAGCAGAAGTAGGTTCTGATGGGGGTATTTAAAGGAAAGTATTATGAATTTTTGGGGGGAATGGAGAAGTCCTGGAAAAGGCAGGCTGAAAAACAGGAGCAGTGGAAAAAGCAATGAGAAATTCAGGTCCTGGAGGACAAACAACGCTTTTCATTCTGATGAAGAAGGAAGCCACTGAAAGATTGAAGTCCCAGGGTGGAAAATATTATTCTTCCTGACATAGTTGAAAGTTCAAGTGAAAAGATGAAGAGTAAAATTACAGTTTTCAGTGACAAATCAATACAGCCACCTTACAGTTAAATTGTGTTAGTGAGAGGCCATTTTAGAGAACAGTAAAAGGACATTTTTTTGTAAGATATCGATAGGAACCTTGCCATAAAAATATCTGCATAAACAAGTCCTCCACTTGTTTCACAAATCACCCCAGTAAAATAAAAATAAGCTTTTTTTCATTTCCTAAATGAAAACGCTTCCCTAATTTATCAAAAATAAATTAAGTTTCTTATCTCGTAGAGCTCACAGTGGGTTTTTGCCTGTGTTAAGATGACTGAATTACCCTGAAATGCACCGTGGGTGGATTTCTACACAAAAACCTATGTATCACTCAGGCCTCAATAAACTTTATTGTCCCTCAGGCTATTCTCCTTTACAGCACGTACCTGCTAGGATTTATCTACGAAGAAAAGGGAATTTTCTACCCAGCAAACAGTAATAATAAATGTTTTGTACTTTCTCTTGTGTGATTTTATTTACGCAACCACTAATGACTGCTCATTTATTATGGTTACCTGGAGTTTGATTTTTTTTTTGTGATGTAGTTAATTATAGGCTTTCATTTGTGCATTTTATTAACAAGAAGCTTTTATTTTACTGGTGGAAAGTAAATAAAGCTTAACTTTGTTATATTTTCTTACTGTGTTTACCAAAACTTCTATTGTGTATTAAGGTAGAAGGTGCAAATGCAAGATCGTTCAAGTATTTTAAGCGTATCCTAAAAATTAGCCCAACGTGACTCCACAGTGCATACTTCCCGTCAGTGCGGGGGTTGGTTCATTTGTTCTACTTTCCTTTAAAATCCCTCATTAGATGAGCTGCAGATAATTATAGAGGCAATGAAGAGCAGACAAAGATACCGCATGTGCAGCATTATCACAGCATCAATGCTGTAAGAATTGGCGCAGTCGGGATCTTTGGATTCGATTCAGTTATTGAAGGAGTTAACTCAGTGTTGATTTTTACAGATCTGGAGCTGAACGGTATGTCCAGCTCCGACATCCCCGACGTTCCTCCTCCTCTGCCTCTCAAAGGGAGCATGGCCGATTATGGGAACATTATGGAAAGTCAAGACTTGATCAGCCCGACGACCTCCCCCCCTGCCCATCAAAGGGTGAGTCCCAAAGAGGAGGAGCATTTTCTGCAATTTTCTTTGCTTTTGTGCTTTGAACAGTCCACCACGAGATGTAATGCTGCTCGTGGACGTGCCAGCAGATCCCAAGATCTCTGCAGTTGCACACGAGCGTCTGGAGTATGAGGGAACGGCATCGCTGATGAGGACCAACCTGAAGGGAGGTTGGATTCGTTCTGGTGGGGAAGACCAAGCTAAATGTTGTTAGCTGTGTTGGTAAGGGAGCTTAAACTGGCAGGATAAAGTCTCAGCAGCAAATTAGATTTAATAGCCTTTCAATCCTGTCTCAGGAAAGGAAATAAAATATGTTCCTGACATCTTTCCTTTCTGGAGCTCCGTTCTGCCGGCGTTCTGTCGCCACTTGTATCCTCGAGGCAAGCACGCGTGCCCCCTTTGAGGGAAGGAACTCAGGAACGCTCTTCATCATCAACAGGGTTTTCAGCTCTCTGAAGAAGACACACTTTTTCAACTTCATTTCCTGTATCCTGGAAGCTTTTAAAAATAATTTGGTCCTTTTCTCTAAAGCAGCACTTTTGAGAAAGACCATTTATTTCCTTTTGGAAGAAAAAAAAACATGTTTAAAGAGGTGTTCTTTTCTTTGACTTCGAAATGTGTAACTTTGGCCAAGCTGTTATTTTGTGGAAAAATTCTCAGCAGTAATGATTCTTTTTTGTTTGCAGAGGTATCTTCCAGGATTTCTATGAAGTTCATCGTTCAAATGAAATTCTGTTGATTAATTTGCTTTTCAGTAAATTCCGTGGTTAGAGGAAGCATTTCTAATCTCAGCAGAGGAAGAGCCAGGCAGGAAGTTAGTTTTAACTCTGGGAATAATTTTGTTTAACACAGACTATCACAGTGCACAACGGTACACAATTCTGGCTTTTTCCATCGTTGAAACTGTAACTGTGTTGCAGGAATTTAGTGTTTTCAGGCTAAATGGGGGAAGAAAACCCAGATATATGAGTAACTTCAGGGATGTGAGTAGTGTTATTCAGAACATCGTGTTTTACTCATTCTATGCATGTACTGAAAAATTCTCTATTCCCATCCTCTCTTCCATAGTTCTTTCCCATGGCTGGATGGTTTTAGCAAATATTTTCCCTAAATTTCTTTGCGAACCCTTTTTCTCTAATTCCCGTCGAAGTATACTAAGCTCTTACCCATTTCCCTGGCTCTTCTCTCCGGGGCCAGCTCTCGCTTGACCTGAATACAGACCTCTAAGTGGAAAATTACAGAAAGTACAGGAGGGCTGCCAGGAGTTTTGTCTAAGGAATCCATCTCCACGAAGAAACCTGAGAAATTCAAATTAGGTTTCAAATTTCTTGAACTCCTTCCTCTATGAGCTCCAGAGTAGTAAATTCATTTTTGTGTGATACACTGTAAGTTTTAGGTCACGGTAATAGCTCAGGATCGATAACACGAGTTCAATTTTTAGCTAAAAAGCATTAAACAATGAGATGATAAAACATGCAGTGAGGAATAAAAATCCCTTTTTCCGTTCCTCGTGAGGCTGTTTGAAGGGGTTTCCACTGAGTGGACAAACGCTGGGTATTTACTGTCCTACTTGCAAACGCCGCCGTGCTGCGATGGTTCGAGCCCAGACCTGAAGACGACTCGGGTTCCAGCCTAGGTCTCGTTGCTCTTGACGATGTCACCTCGTGCAGGTCCCGTACCTGTCATGAGCAGGGTTTCCACGTCATTAAGTGGAAGTCCATAAAAATAGTAGCAATATGCTCCCTTGGTTTTTGGCAAAGGCTTATTCAGGTCTTAGTATTTTTTTTCTCTTTACAGTCTTCACTGCTCAGACTCTTTTTTTTTTTTAATATATTTTGCAATTGTAGAAATGGGCCTCATTCTTCAACATCGAGTGTTGAAGGAGCTCGGGATTTAAGCAGACCTTAGAAATGCAATTAAATATAATCAAAATTTTCTTCAGCACTCTATTTTTATAAACTTTCCAAGACAACGGAATGTAGTTTCAAAGTCTGAAAAATGAATCTAAAGCAGATTTGTCACACAGCCACCTCTATGAGTCTTAGAATTAATTTTTAGGATTAAATTTAGGAAATTTTAGTCTTATGACAATCACTCTGTGCCTTTATTTCATCAGCCTTGTAGGAAGGAAGCTGTTAAAGAACATAAAGAAAATGAGTAGTGCTGGGCATGAAAGATCAGATGGGTAAATTCTTATTACTGCTGTGATTAAATCCCACTCCACAGTTTTTAATGCCGTGTGTTTCACGGGTCAAATAGCTACGTAATTCATAACTTTACAATTCTCTGCCTAGTAAACTGATCATCTTTTAAATTACACATGCTTTGTACCAGTGAAGAAAAATCAGTAAAAAATATTATAGATAAGATTATCTTAGTGGCTTTCAAACTAGAAATATCTCCTTCTATGAGAAGTTACTCCAGGGTTCACTCTGGTTGTCCTGCAGTTACGAAAACAAAAAAAAAAGCGCTGTAGTGAACTGAAAAGCATGCAGTGATAAATTCATCAAGAGATACTTCAAACTGCAGGCGATAGTGTTATTTAGTGTCTGAGACGGTAATCTTAGATTATTTGGAGTCCACTATTAACTTGGTCTCCCTTCAGTCTTTTATCCGAGTGGTCATCTAATTATAATTGTCTGATTGTCCTCTTATTCCTTGTTAACTGCACTACCCTTATATATGTTTTCTTGCTCTGTATGATTTGTTCTGCTAAAAATGTTCTTAATAATATATGGGAACATAAAAAAAAAGAAGCCTACGACTTTTGCAAGGATTATTATTACATCAAGGGATTCCTTTAGGCACTTCTCATTCTTTATGGGTTCACCCATACCCTTGCATACAAATCAACTGGCTGCTTAGTATTCACAGCGAGAAGGGAAACTCAAAGAAAACAGACAAAGGAGCACTTAGATTTATAATATCGGCTATAACGCTTAGGAAGCATCAGATAACGGTTTGGATGAGAAGATCTCGATCAGTCCAGTGTAGGCGGAGAACCTGGCAAGGAGGGAGAGCAGTGCGTAACGCCAGGACCCAGTGGTCTCGCGTGGCTGACGGCCACGGCGCTGATTTTGACTCTCTGGGATCCTGTTGCACGAGGAGTTATTCAGACTGGTTATTTGGGTAGGACGGAAGCGCTTGCACAGTAGGAAACATCCAGGGGCTTTTTCACGTGTTGCGATGCCTGTGCTGCAGTGCTGATGGTTATCTCTTAGGTTAGCCACAGCGAGCCAAAAACAGCCTTAAAAGCCTTCAGCAAACGTGCCGTACTCCTGCGGACAGCTGGAAACCCAGCTGAAACTACGGAGGCAGCGGGTAGTTGGGGAGCGCTACTTCAGGGTTCGGTATTGTTTCTTCTCTGATGTGATTTCTCAGGAGAAAACCCCTTCCTTCCCAAAGTGCCTCACGCAGCCCCCTGGCACCATTCCCCCCGAGCTGGGGCTGAAGCCTCCGAGCGTCCTGGTGCCACCTCCCCAAGACCCCCGCTGCTGGTTTGGTGGCCCGAAGCTTGCCGCTGGCTCGGTTACTGCGGCAGCGGGAGGACAGTCATGAGTGGCATTATCCCGTGGAGATTTTTGGAAGAAGTGAAATTGGAAAAAGTGCATTATCAATCCATTATATTAAATTAGAAAGTTGACTATGTGAGCTGCATTTGCTCACAAATGGAAACAGATGTCTCCTCTTCTGACTGAGCCTCCAAATTTTCAAAAAACAGGCTCTCTGACCAAAGCCTTTCCATGATGCATAGAAGTATATAATGTGCCCAAAAGAAAAAAAAAAAAAAACATAAAAATTTGTTGTTTATTTACCATCTGATCATGATTTTTGCCTGCTGGAGGTAGGAAGCATCGCAAGCCCTTCCTCCAGCGCCCAGTCTCTGCCGCCTCCCGCCTCGCCTGGGCTGGGGTTTGCTGGGTTAAAGGCTTGCCGAGCAAAGGGGTTCTAAAAAGCTCACAGTCACTTTTTAATAAGTCTCAAAATCAATGGGCTGCCACTGCTTATTACAGGATTTTGAGTGAAAAATGTGTTGTTCTGCTGTCTGCCCGGAGATGGAGAGCCCGTGATGCGTCCCTCAGCAGCACCCTTGATTCTGTTTGGGACAGGGTCGTGTCGCTGCCCTCAGCGCGGCGCAGGACCAAGCTGCGGGTTTCGCTCTGGCCAGTTGCTGACGCATTTGTTTATCGCTCTCGCGGGGCCCAGACCTCCACTAAGAAATACAGTTTCGGTCTGGAGTCTAAACCTAATTCTGAGGGTATTGCTCATAACTCTTGGGGTCTGTTTATGTACGGACCAGAGCAGAAAAAGTGTGCTTTTGAAAATCGAGTTAGCCAAGGCGGTCTGAAATACTAATAGCCTCCGCATGCAGAAATGTGGTTCGACAGAGGGAAAATCGCATTAGCTGTGCTTTAACACAGCTGGCACGCACCAGGAGCAAAGCCCTCCCCGCATGAGGGGTGCAAGAACTCTGCTAGGGCATAGAATCATGGAATGGTTGAGGTTGAGAGCGACCTTGAAGATCATCGAGTTCCACCCCCCTGCCCCGGGCAGGGACACCTCCCCCCAGCCCAGGTTGCTCCAAGCCCCGTCCAACCTGGCCTTGAACACCTCCAGGGATGGGGCAGCCACAGCTTCTCGGGGCAGCCTGGGCCAGGGGCTCACCACCCGCACAGGGAAAAAGTTCTTCCTAAGATCTAATTTAAATCTGCCTTCTTCCAGTTTGAAGCCATTCCCCCCTCGTCCTGTCACTCCATGCCCCTGTAAAAAGTCCCTCCCCAGCTCTCCTGTAGGGCCCCTTCAGGCACTGGAAGACCGCTACAAGGTCCAGCTCTCCCCTGCGTCCGCTGCCGTCACCCCTGTGGGAGCATCCTCCAGGAACATCCCACCACTGCCCCAGCCAGGGTCCTACCAAAAAAAAACTTGAGATACCGATCTGGAGCAATTCGATGTTGCCCATTTTGAGGGATCTTTCACGAAGGCCAGGTTGGACGGGGCTTGGGGCAACCTGGGCTGGGGGGAGGTGTCCCTGCCCAGGGCGGGGGGGTGGAACTCAATGATCTTTAAGGTCCCTTCCGACTCTAACCGTTCTGTGATTCTACGATTCCCGTTGCCCGCGGAGGGTTGCTCAGCACCCAGGGGTGGGAGCACACAAAGGGCACCTCTGCAGGGGCACTCTGAAGATTAGTTTCTCTTACCAAAGTGCACTCCAGGAAGGGCAGCTAATGGCTGTGATACAAAGTCAAATGAAACCCGAATAGATGAAGTATGACAACAGAGTTTAAACAGTCATTTTCCATCGGTTACCTGCGGTATTTTCCACATAACTTTGCTCCCTGGGTCAAACAGCCAATTAGCTTAAACTGTCTATAATTTGATTCAAATTAGCGGAGTTGGGTTGATCTCTCCGCTGGCGCATCATCGCTCTTTCAGAGTGGGAGCGTTATTTGTCCAAGACCTCACATTATGTGTTATTTTTCGTTGCAGATATTAAACAAGCAAGTTGCTGCTTCTCAGGCGACCCGGCTTCACTCTAAAAACAGCGGGGCAAGCGAGAAGGAGCAATTCCGAGCTCAGTGTTCAGGAGCGTTTGCACAGTCCTGTGTAGTTGCTAACCTATATACATCTCGTTTCCACTGCTTCTGACCTAATTACATCTGTTAATCCTTCAAACTAAAGTGTTTTTGATTGGATCTCCATAGCTTGTCATATTGATGACCGTTTAATTTCAGAAGAAAATAATTACACAGAAAGAAATCTCGTACAGTGTCACAAGGACCATTTTTGGGAATCAAATCTTGTTTGTTGTTTTTTTTTTTAATGGGATTTTCTGATTGAAAAAGACATTCTGGTATCTTATTTTGCTTCTTCACAGAGAAAAAAAAATGTATTTTTTCATCTGCTTTAATTGATTTTTATTGCATCCTGAGCATGTATAGTGTAGTGTATTTTATATCTCTAAGAGAATGGAGACAAATGTTTGAAGCCTGATTCTTTTCTGTATCAGGAAAAAACAAACAAACGGGAGCAATTTCATGTTTGAAGCAGAAGGAACAGATTGCTTCTGTGTTGCAGATGTGCCTTTTACATAAGGTTTCTGCTTCCCCTGAGGTACCCGTGAGTCAAGGATTCTGCCCAAAATAGGTCTGAATGTGAACCAGCAGTCTCTATCATTATGTCAGAAAGTGAAAAACATGCTTCAAGATTCGGCAGGTTCGCAATTAACCGCTGAAATACAAACGCGAACTCCGCAAAGCAGTTCTTAATGAAATGTAAAATCAAGGGAAACTCCATTTTGTATTTCTAAGTTTCTAAGGGCGAGCGTGGCAAAATGAACTTCATAAGCCTAATAATGATTTTCTGAATATGATATTAAAGGGAGAGGGAAAGTGTGCTTGAATTTCTTCCTGCGCTGGAATAAAGGGAGCGCGTACTGGCCCTGGGAGTGATGGCTCCATTTGGAGTTGCACCAGTTCCATATTGGCACGTTTTGTCGTGCTGATTTCTCAATAACGCTGCCCTGACGAGCATTACATGTCCTTCTTAATATATTCATTGGTAGCTTATTATATAAATGAACATGTACTAAATTTATCCGACTTTCTAATGGAAATTGTAAATTCAATTATAATAATTATCTACCTATCTCTGTTATTTCTTGCTGCCTAATTTGCTTGCAGAATCTAAGCTCTGGTAGGTTTTGAGCTTGTTATTTATAGCGTATATATTTAGCTTACTCTCATTGTATTTGCATCGTATCTGTTGTTCAGAAGCAGGTTTTCAGGGATAATTTGATTGTTCTCTGATCAATATGAAGGGCTCATTTGTTTGAGAAATGCCTTTGATCTAATTGGATTGAGAAATATTGCCAATATCCTGTTATTTAAATTCAAAATGGATTTTTACAAATGATGCTATCGGCAGAGTTAGTTTTTTGTAGTGATAAATATGAGGTTAAAGATGTCATCTGAGAGCAAAGCACTGAGGGAATTTTTATGTTTTGTGATGTATTTTAGAGGGGCACCTGGCTTATTTAGTTCTGAAATTAATGTCATCTCCGTGAGGAGTTCTTGCGTGTTGTACGCTGACGTTCTGCAGACCCACCAGCATCTCCCAAAGTTTGCCCGGAGCTCCTGCCTGGATACGTGCCTGCAACCAGGCACTTCTTTAAAGATCTCGGAATCTGCAGGTCTCAATTGAATGCGTGAGGCTAAATGACATTGACAGTCCAGCTCTTCGTCAGGTGCTTATTCAGGGATTCAGGAGCTAAAACTTAAGAAGAGTTTTTCATAAAATCACAGAATGGTTTGGGTTGGAAGGGACCTTAAAGGTCATCTCGTTCCAACCCCCTGCCCTGGGCAGGGACACCTCCCACTAGACCACGTTGCTCCAAGCCCCATTTGGTCAGGTAGAGGAAATATTTCATGGTTCTGACTGTAATAATTAGAGACAGGTCAGCAGCGGCATTTTATTTAAAAAACAAAACAAAACAAAACAAAAAAAAACAAACCTAGCTTCAGTTTTGCATTTAGTAAAATAAAATCCTTACTTTATCTGCTTTTCCTATCAGTCTGTTGACTTAGTTTTCTGACTCGAGGATCACTGTGTCCCACGGTAAGTCAGGAATAAATAGCGCGCAGTTTTGAGCCTGCGCTGGAAAATGAGCACTGCTTCCCCAGCAGGGTCTGCTTGATGTGCACGTTTCAAGCAGCACTGCCCTTTCGAGACTCAAAGCTTTTAATAATTTGGTTATTTCTTCAAAAGAGCTGGGATAAGCTTTAACAAGCCTTCAAAGATGAAGGTCTTCGTTGCCAAATATGTTCGGTCCCATCCTCATCGGTGAGCCGGAGGCTTCCCCTGGCAGAGGGGGGCTGCGGGTTTCCACCCGCCGGCTCCGGCGCCGTGCTCTGGGTCCAGAGTTTCTTATCCAGTGGCAGATGAAACCCAGTGGATCCCCGAATTTGGTAACGAGGCGTTCTGTGGGCAAGGAGGGAGGTGGGAGCGCAGGCAGCGCTGCGGTGGTGGTGGGTTGGTTCTCTGCGTCAGCTCTTTGGGACAGTGGCAAAATGGAGAGAGAAGCTCAGGGCACGGCTTCGCCAGCGACAGTTTGGGATCCGTGTTCGTTTGCCGCGCGGGAGAGCCGGGAGGAATGAGGCAAGGTCTAAAACAGATCGGGAAGTACTTCTTTCCGGGAAAAATACTCCAGCAGAAATCCAGCCTTCCTGGCTCTGCCGGTGTGCAGCCATACCTTTTGTTTTAGTCTATGATTCGTAAGACTATCTGATAAAAGCTCTGCATTTATAACTTCATGCTGTCTTAAAAGCTGCTGTGAAGAGGGCACTCAGTTACCTTAAGGATAGTTTTTTCCTCCTCGTGTGACTCAGCTCTGAGAACTGGCCGTCACTACACTGCGGGAGCGTTAGGAGTCTCCTGGGCTGCGTCTGCCTCGCGGCAGAAGAAAGACTGAAATGTCTCAGCGTCACCCTGAACCGCGCGTCTGTTTGGATGGCAGCTTTGGGTATCTTTTAAAAGGAACAGGCTTGTTTTGTGCCCGCTTCCACGTGGTTTATCAGTTACTTGTATACTAGTTTCTTACTGTGGTTGAGACATCATCGGTTATTTTCTCCAAGGCATTAATAACAGTTGGAATACGAGTATCAAGGTTGCAAGTGCAGTACACGCGAGGTAACGCTAAGGCGTTTCAGAGGTGTGAACTGGTCTTGTAGCAGCGATGAAGGAAATTTGGCAAGAGTCGGGTGTGTGTCGCAGGGTTTTCCATGTTCGCGCCCGGAGCCAGCGGTGCGGGGTGGGTAAGGTGGGACAGGTACGCTGGGACACCGCAAGTGACGATGCAGAAGCATCGTTATGCATGGAGGAAAATGAAAGGCAGTGGTTGGCCGAGCACGGGAAGAATCTTAGGAAAAAATAAACCTGAAGCAGCATTTATAAGGCGTGACACCGCGGTACGGCCTCAGTGCAGCGACGGGAGAGCTAACGGCTGCACAGCCAAAATGCGGTAGAAAAACAAAGTGTGTGAGCAAATTAAGAGGCTGTCTGGGGAAGGGGTGGAGTCGCCACCCCTGGAGATATTGAAAAGACGGGCAGACGTGGTGCTGAGAGACATGGGTTAGTGGTGGTTTTGGCAGTGTTGGGTTAACGGTTGGACTCAGTGATCGTAAAGGTCCCTTCCAACCTCGACGATTCCGTGATTCTATGATATTGCAGTGTTCTCAAGCTCTTTCTGCAGCAGATTTTATCATATATATGATTGAACATTATGAAAAAAAAGCCTTAATTTCCATAATGACTTTTTTAATTTGTCCAATTAGCTAGTTGAATCTAAGCGGGGGTGCTCTTGTTCTGTTGTATGATGTACGAAGTAATTTAAAATACGTATATTTGAACAGTCTGGATCTCTGTTTTGACTATTTTAATTATAACTGAATGCGTAACAGTAAATTGCAAGTTACTTATCTCTTTAAATGGCTTCCCTTTTTTTTTAATTATTTGTGTTCTAAGTTTGAAAAATACAGAAATAATGGAAAAGCAATGAAGCTGTTGCTTCAACTTGGCTTTTAAGCTCTGTGGTGCGTAGAGGCTGAGGGCAATCGATACAGAGCAAGAAATCAATATCCTATCATGATATAAAGTGGGGAATTATAAACTTCTCCAGTGCTTTCAAAAGATTTTTTCCTGAAATACTAAGCTAACTAATCATGAACCTTTGAGAGATTTTTTTCATTGTCAAAAGTAAAAGTTGTATTTTAAGCTAACGGCCAAGATCATTTGGTAGTATTCATAGTAGCAAATTCTGCAGAGAAGCTTTCAGGAGTCAGGGCTACAGACTTTCCCACTGTCTCTCGCAGTTATATATGAACCAGCAAGTGATGCAGAAATCCATTCGCTGCTAACACGGTCTCTTCAAAATTGGTTTCTTCCAGCACCTGCCGCCTCCGCTGCCCAGCAAGACTCCCCCGCCTCCGCCTCCGAAGACAACTCGGAAGCAAACGTCTGTTGACTCTGGGATTGTCCAGTGAAGAAGGAAGTGCTTTTTCCAAAGATAAAGCTGTAACAATTCATTTACCTAAGTATTTTATGGTATATAATGTTTACCTCATTCAGGCGTGCAGTATCTAACATGTAGTGCAATGACTCTTAACTCCGTAAGAAATCCGTTTCTAGCTGTGTGTCGGAAACAACACTACATCACCCCTCTTTCTGGGGTTATTCCCTCCCCTAACGTGAAAGAAATCTGGATTTCTACTTGAGACCGGGAGGCGTTCATCAACTGACAGTACCCTCTCCCTAAACCTTCTCCCTGCTTCTTCGGAATAACTTCAGGCACGTAGGTAGCTGTGGAGATTAAAATGAGAGTTGAATATTTTGTACCTAAAGCGTTTAGGTAGCTATTGGAGTTTAAAGTGAGCTGAGTATTTTGTACCTAATCTCAGTGTATATAGGAATGGATGACGATATTCACATTGAATTTGGTGCACGTGGGAGTAGGCTTCACAGTAAGGAGAAGCTGCCGTAGGATTTCCCCAAATACCGGTTCTGCCCAGGGCTAAAAATCAGACGTGGGACTTAGTTGTGAAATGTGCCTTCCCTTTAATTGGTCTGTATTACAAATAACCGGATGGCTAATGGGCTTTGTAAAATCGGCTGTTGGTGATCAGTGGTTTCCAGTTTCACTGAGTTGGCCCTTCTTCTGGGTGCTGCTCAGTGGGTGAAGCAGAGGAGCCTTTTAGCTGCTGATGGGCACGAGCGTGTAGGAAAAGAAACAGCTTAGGCAGATTGGAGACCCCTGGTCGTTCCGAACCTGGCGGCTGAGTACAAGAATGGGAACAGTTTCTTCTTTTCTTCTTTAATGTGTAGTATTTCATGAGGATTAGGATGAACTGAATGGAATCACTTTGTCCTTGTGCCATCATTCTGTACAGCGTTTGTATATATGATGGTTTTTAGAATGTTTTAATTTTTATGGTGCCTGCTTTTCATGTAATAATGAATTAATGTACCTGCAAAGAATGCCTTACGTATTTTTAATTTCCTAATTGCTGAAAGTGTAAAAAAAAAAAAAAAAAGCATTTTTTTCCAAATATTAAGCTCTGAGAAATATTGGGCAATGATGGGGTGGGGTGTTGGGAGGGAGGAAGGAAACTAATGTTATACTCTAGCATTTTTTATTGTCATCACTCTTTCGTTTTTTTTACTATCTACAGTCTTTTTACTCTTATGGTAGATTGTTTTTAAATATACCACTGACTCAAAAAATAAAATATTATTTTAAAAACTTGTCTACAAAAATGAATACATTTGCTTGGTGGTTTTGATCCTCGTTGCAGAATTTCAGGAGCTGTTGCACTCCATAGAGGGCTACATGTGCACTTACTTTCTTTTTTTCTGAACAGTTTTGAGGGAGCCCGTGATAAAACTGCCGCCTTTCATCGTACTGGTGTAGAACTGCTTGTTCCTGCATGTATGTAGTACTGAGATGAAACACACGTCAGCGCTAGAAGCATCCATCTTTGTGTGTTGTCAATATTCGTGATGAGAGCTTACTTATCTTTAAGTTATAAGTTATCATCTGTTGCTGAACACTTCAGGAAACTGATGAGAACACTTGAGAAAACTGGTGAGTTTTAGGTAATATTTTCTACCTCAAGTAGCTGCTACGTGATGCAAGTAGCAGCAGACGCATGACTTACACAGCAGTAAAGCAAAAATGTTGTTACAAAGGCAGAAAGATTGCCCTTCTCGTATTTAGGGACTCAAATGATTATATGTTCTCATAATTTGCCTTAAACCATTGAGTTGCTTTCGATCAAACAAACACGCTTTTTCTTGCCATGGGAGGTAACATCAGCTACCAGAGTGTCTCAGAATTTACTGTTTGATATTGTCCTATGATTCCCTATTTGTTTTGGTAATAGTACAATCTCCATTCAAGAGGAACAAACTGGGAAGGATTCTTAGCTACAGTGGATCAGATATTCTTTCCGTAGATGATCAATAACGTATTACAACTTTAATTCTGTAAGTCTTTCATTTAATCGAAAATTGCTTTAGAGACTGCTCTTGTTACTGTGCGGGAGATCGTGCTGGGATGCTGGTGAGTTTTCCTCTTTTCTGTTCCATTTACTTTCTAAAGGATAGGAAGAGGCTTTCACGTGGACCTTTAACTGGATACTTGTAAATTGTATTTCTGAGAATGTGTTTGTTTTCACGCGTCCTTAGCAAATTCCTGTGCTCATGCAAGTGTTATAATTTGGCCCTGCAAGACTCCTCAGACAAGAAGTGCGCTTTCAAATTGGTCCTGCAGTACAAACTCTAAATCTCATACGTGTGTGTGTTTTACAAATGTGCAAGCAGAGACTGGGAATTGAAAATCAGACTCTGAGATTCATTCTCAGACCCAAATTGTCACCGTTTTTACAATCTAACAGCTTCGAGGCTGTAACTCGTATAAAAACCAGCCAGAACGAATCATTACCCTCCTCAAAGTGTTGTAAAAACACACTTCAGCAAATCCAGAAACTAATTCAGTTACAGTCTCTAAGCAGTGAACAACCCTGCGAAGGCTGTTATTTTCCTGCAGTATGCTCTCTTCCTTTGTACTCGTTGGCGTGGTATCAGAGCATCCCCGTGCAATATGAATTTCTTGTGACATTTTTCGCAACAAAGCTGAGCCAGTGTAGACGAGCTTGATATGAGACAATACAGAAAAAGAACGTCATTTAATTTTACCCAAGGTGGTATCGCTTACGCTTATTCTGTCATGCTCACATCCTCACACTGGTGGCGGCACATGTGCCCAAGGACTGGGTCCGGGGTTGCTTGCAGTCACATGGAGGACAAGAGGTGCCTGCTGTGAAGCCTGCGTCCCGTCTCCTGCCTTACTCTGAGGTTGGTGAACAGGTGCTGGTGTGTTGGATGCGCCCGTGGTTCCCTTTGGGAGTTGGCGGTAACTGTGATCTTGTGTCTCTTCAGTCTGTCCTACTTCCGTGGGAATTTGTTAGGCAGCACTCGATGGTTTTGATGTCTGTTGTCTCCCTGCCTGGTGAGGATGCTGTGCAGTTCCTGTTCGCTCTTCGTCTTCCCACCATCATCCCTTAATGGCCTCAGCCAGGCTTTTGCTTTCCCCACCTCGCTGCCTTGAGTAGCTGCACGTGGATATGGTGGGATTGGCATGACCTGGTCCAGCTGCCACTGCTTTCTCCTCCTGCCAGCTCTCCTGATGCCTCCACGCCCAAAGGTCCCCATTCAGACTTCCATTCGAATGGATATTTCTGCTACAGGAGGCCGCTGAAGGAAAGCAGCGTGCTGAAAGGTGACCCCTCCATGTCTGCCATAGCAGACCGTGTCCGGGGCTTCAGCACGATCCGCAGGGGCCAAGTTTTCACCATTTAAGACAAATGCTACTGCTCAGGGATTAACCTCCCCCCAAGTGCCATCCTTCACACGGACTTGAGAGCAATGCCACAAGGCTTTGCATCACAAATTTTCTTGAAAGATGATTTTTGGAGGTATCAAGCTTCAAAATAGTATGAGAAAACAGATTTGTAATGGGCAGTGATTTTTGCTTCTTGAAAGTTAGCTTGAATTTACTTACTGAAAGTTAACTTATGGTGCCAATATAAAGAGGAGAAGCCCTTAATACCATCTCTCTGAGTCTTAGCTTGGGAGTGAGAGGGTAATTTTTGCAGGTGCACACATCAATTCCCATCAGTCCCATGCAAAACCGCAAAAGGTTTGTTGGTCAAAGGTTGTTTGTTTTTTAATCAAATTTATTTTCAATGGGAAGCTCAATGCAAAGGTCAGTTCTTAAGCTGGTTTCAGTAATTGACATTTATGATTACTGAAATGTCTCTGATGGTATCACGAATTCTGAGTGCAAAAATATTTTTAAATTCACTTTTGTCTTAACACAGGTATTTTTCTTTACTGTGGATTTTCTTTCATATGGATATGTGACTTTATGGAGAAAAGTGATAAAAGTTTGCAGTGCATATTATATGTTTATGATGTATGAATACGAGATTTGTGTGGGTGTGCATACATATGTGTAGGTGTGTACATGCACACACATCTAAACACACATTGTTAAAATCTCTCACTTCATTGACTTGTTGAGATGTCCACCTTCTTGCTTCACATTAGGCATCACTCCTGTCGATTCTTGTGACCCATTTGGGGACCATTCTGTGCCAGAAACTCGAGGTAGTGTTGATGCCAGCTGTCCCATGATGGATGCTCACAATTACCTATTTTTAGTAAAGGTCCTTTGGATAAGTTAGTCATTTCTTGTATACGTATTTGACACAATCAGATGAAGTAAGCAGAAAATTTTTTTTAAAGGTTACAGCTGATTTGATGTTTAAAAATATGTAGACCAGATTTAGACAGTACATGGTGTAACAGGAGTCACCTTCCTCTTCTGATCTGGCAATTACCACCCTGCACTGGGCTCTGGAATGTTTTTTGGATGACGTTTTGAACAAAATCAAGAATTTTATCCTCAAGCTGAAGGTAGAGGAAAGTAAGGCAGAAATTGTTTTTCCTGGACCTGTTACATTACACGTGCGTTTGCTGTGTTTCACAGAGATGCTGCTGTTCATTGTAACTGTCAGAAGTGCACACCACTGGGAAACCTGTCACCAGCTGCTCTCTCCATGGCTGCTGCCTTTCAGCCCTTACTGGGAACACATGAAGCCTTGTACAGATTCTCCCTGACTCTTCTTCAAGTTCTCTGTGGTTTTGTAGAATGGTTTGGGTTGGAAGGGACCTTAAAGATCACCCAGTTCCACCCCCCTGCCCTGGGCAGGGACACCTCCCCCCAGCCCAGGTTGCTCCAAGCCCCGTCCAACCTGGCCTTGGACACCTCCAGGGATGGGGCAGCCACAGCTTCTCGGGGCAACCTGCGCCAGGGGCTCACCGCCCGCACAGGAAAGAATTTCTTCCTGATATCTAATCTTAGTCTCCCCCCTTTCAGTTTAAAACCTTTAGGGACTGGAAGGGGCTCTGAGGTCTCCCCGGAGCCTTCTCTTCTCCAGGCTGAACCCCCCCAACTCTCCCAGCAGAGGGGCTCCAGCCCTCGCAGCATCTCCGGGGCCTCCTCTGGCCCCGCTCCAACAGCTCCGTGTCCTTCTGCTGTTGGGACCCCCCGAGCTGGAGGCAGCACTGCAGGGGGGTCTCCCCAGAGCGCAGCAGAGGGGCACAATCCCCCCCCTCGCCCTGCTGGCCACGCTGCTGGGGGTGCAGCCCGGGATGCGGGGGGCTTTCTGGGCTGCCGATGCACATTGCCGGCTCATGGTGAGCTTCTCATCCATCAGCACCCCCAGGTCCTTCTCCTCAGGGCTGCTCTCCATCCATTCTCCACCCAGCCTGGATTTGTGCATGGCATTGTCCTGACCCACATGCAGGACCGTGCACTTGGCCTGGTTGAACTTCATGTGTCCACACGGGCCCACCTTTTCTTGCAATAAGAAATGTTTCTTTTGATTTTTTCCTAAAGTAAATGCAGGACACCTTTCTGGTTGTTTGCTTACTATTAATGCATCCTTTGAGGTGCCGCATTGATCGATTGCCTGCGGTTGTGCTCAATGTATTTAAATTCCATGCAGGACACGCAGGGTGCGCAGATGGACTAGAGCCGCGGAGACAGCCCCGGGCTGGAGCAGCTCTCCCAGGAGGATGGGTGGTGAAGGCGGACGTCTCCGTGCCCGCTCAGCACCGAGCTGCCGGGGGTCGGGCTGGGGCTGCCTGCATCCCTCGGCACAAACTGGGTAAGGCATTTTCCAGTTTGCTTTCACCTCACCTCGTGACAAAGCAATAAATCGTAGCGCGTGTAGAATATGCCAGTGAAAAAAAAAAAAAGACCAAGCGCTTGAGTGATGGTGAACACTGAAATTCAGGGGTTTCCTTTATCCTCAGCTTTCGACATTAAGGCGGTAATGGGAAGCGTGAGGTCCAGCTGGTCTGACATTTCAATTTCCTCTCATTCTCCCTTTGTACTTTCCATGGATCTAAACTGAATTTCAGGGTTGCAATTGCCATCTTCTTGGTGATGCAGAAACGTGTAGATCAGTATAAATACTTGGGTATTGTATAGGATCTAACCAGCTGTTCTGCAGTGAGGCTATTTATAGGATTTTTAATTTCCCTCAGTTTTGTCATATGTATTCTGCAAACATGAATAATTACTGTAAATTAGGTTTCTCCATCAAATGGCAGACTTAATTTTTTTTTAATTTCCAGTGTGTGTGGTATTGTACTCGCACTTTAATGCAAAGTTGCTGAATTAAATAACTCATTTCACATCTAACCAAGCTGGCTCTGGACCAGCGTGTTGAGGACACGTGCTGACCCGCTTGTGAGACTGAGTTGGGACAGTGACTCCATTCCATCTCATGTTGCGTTTAGCCAAGCGGTTTCCATTCCCTTACGCCGTCTTGTTACAGCTACGAGGTGATGCATGGTTGTCGGAATCCAAGTTGACCATCTCAGATGCATTGCTACCCAAATTCCCTGTCTGCTCTCCCGAACTTGCAGAGATCTTATGGGTGGTGAAATATTGCTGGTTTGGGTTGAACCCATATTGTTTTGGCCATCCACTCAGCTTTTCATTGCACAGTTTGGCTCTGATGCTGTTGAACTTCTGTGTCTGCAGCCCAAACTCTTGCAGAGCTGGAGAACTAAGCAGAGGAACGTTGGCTGTAGCACATTAATGCTACAGATGCAGTGATGAGACCACACTTTCTTCACTGACACCTTATGTTTAATTTGCATTATTTGCGACTTATTTTTATGAAGCTTCCTCCAAGTTGGAGCTCAAAGCGGATTTCCATAAGCTGCCCATACCAAAACATTCTCCTGGTAGTTAGCCTCCATGGTAGACACTCCCATTTCCATTTTTCAGATGTTTTTTCTCCTTTAAAGTGCAAGAAACCCGAATGGTGTTTGAATCTTCTTGTTTGTCAAATGATTCCTAAAAAACGCCCCTGAAAAGGTTTTTGGGGCAATATCTGTTTGGTCCCCAAAGGCGGTGTGTGTGCTGCCTCGCGCTTTGCCTGTCACAACAGAGGTGTCCTCCCTGTGAGCAATGCCCGGTTGTGTGCCCCCGCGTTCTTTGGGTGACTCACCTCACATCATTAAAAAAGCTTGGAGCCTCTAATTGTCCTCTTTATCAGCAAAAGCAAGCATCATGGGTTGCTCACCCATTTCCAGACCAGGAGCTCTAGCTGCCTCACAGATGCTTGAAAAGATGCTGGTCCTGTTGTTGAAAGCCGTGGCCTTCTGCCAGTTTGCATCAGAGGGGAATATATGGTGTCATCAACATTTGAGGGAGTCCTTCCCAAAGAGAAAGTGTGGACAAAACCAAATGTGGCACTGTTTTCCTATAGATAAGGCATTTTTGTGTGTGTGCTCCTGTTGTTGGCTGCTCTTCCAAGTTTTATATTTATTCTCTGGCCTTGTTTTCCTGTGGCGGTGCTCACATTTCCTCAGCACTCTAATCCCAATTTAAATTGAGTTTTCTTTCTCCATCATTCCTACGAGCAATGACGGATCACTGCACCGACAGTGGAGAACCCAGAAAAAGAACTACAAAAACCATCTCTACTGAAATAATAATAATAATAATATATTTAGCAGAATATTAAACAGCCTGTGGAAATGGATATGTACCCGGGCACCATCGTAGAGCAGTTTGACACACGTGCTGTGTTGAATTGCAGACAACTAATGCAGAAGTGTAACAGTTTGAGAGGTAAACCAACCCCACCAGTTCCAGTCTAGGCAAAACACTTCTTATATTAGCATAAATTATGCAGCTTGAAACGCTTATTAACATTTAACTTAACATTAGGAATGTTGGTTTGGGAAGTGTGTTCTTGTAGCAAGAGAAGAAGCCATCGCAGAGTGCAGGAAGTTCACTTAAGCTGTAATTATTGCTCCGCTGAAAATTACATGTATTTTCCTGCATTTTGATTGCATGTGCTCAAAATCTGTCAGCGAAAAAATCCAAATAAATCAACTATAAAGTCAAAAATTTCAAAAGAAAAATGCCTTCTTTCCAAAGATGAGGTAGTTACCCACTACTTACTGGTGTTACGGGAGGCCTGTCCTGAGGTAATTTTAAAATCATGTTGAGACCTGGCTGTCCATAATGTCTCAGTCTACTGGGTATAAACTTCCTTCCATGAGTTTATTACCGTGTACAGTTGGCAAATCTATTTGTTATCGCTGTTTTATATGCAGCACATTATTGTTAACTCATTCCTCAGGGGAAAATAATAGAAAAAGCCTGAAATAGAAGATTTTTTTTCATAGAAGTGTTCAGTTTGTGTCTTTAATTACTGCCCTCACGGTCCATACGGAGGTGAGCAGAGGTCTGTGGAAGGTTATGCCATGCTTTTGTGCTGGATCGTCCTTCCATGTCGCGTGTGGCGTCTGAAACAGGCACTGGGGAATGCGAGTATGTCTACAAACACAATAACCTGCGGGAAGGGGCACGCACTTCCGAAACCTGGATCGGGAGAGAAAGCAGAGTTCGCTCTTGTCGCAGCTGCTCCGTGGGGCTCTCGACGGGGTGGCACAAAAGTGGCTTCGGGAAAATTAAATTCCTTTCTCTGGTGCGAGGTTTTCTGGGGACGTGGTGTTTGTGTAAGGTCCGTAGCAGAAATCATGTCTTAAGGTAGGTCGGGTCTCTTAAGGACCTGGACAACGTGAAGTTCTGTTTGGTTTGGTGGGGAGCGCGGTATTGCTCTCACAGCGTTCGCGCTTCTCTTCTTTAAAAGCAAAAAGGAGACACTGGGGGCTAAATTGCCTCAGCTCTGCCAAGTCCACTGAAGTCACCCCTTCGCAGGTATCACTGCAGGCAACACCCAGCATCCTTTTTACTAGTATTTAATCAGTGTAAAGATAGCGATTAACATCCTCGGGATAACGAAGCTGCAGGGCTAGTACTGAGTTCATGCCCACAGCACTCACACACACCATTTCTGTATCGCATTGTTATTTTTCTTGGTAGAGATGTAATACTTCTGCTGAAGGGGGTGAGACAGTTTTTCTAAACTGTTGGTAGATTTAAGGAGGTGATCAAGAAGGACAGGGATCTGCTGGAGAGGGTCCAGCAAAGGGCTACAAAGATGATTAGGGGATTGGAACATCTTTCATATGAGGAGAGGCTGAGGGATTTGGGTCTCTTTAGTCTGGAGAAAAGAAGATTGAGGGGGGATCTTGTTAATGCTTTCAAATACCTGAAGGGAGGATGCCAGGGGGATGGGAGCAGTCTTTTTTCAGTGGTGCCCATTGATAGGACGAGGGGTAATGGGCACAAACTTGAACATAGGAAGTTCCATCTTAACATGAGGAGGAACTTCTTTACTTTGAGGGTGGTGGAGCACTGGCACAGGCTGCCCAGAGAGGTTGTGGAGTCTCCCACTCAGGAGACATTCCAAACCCGCCTGGACGCTGTCCTGTGCAACCTGTTGTAGGTGACCCTGCTCTGGCGGGGGGGTTGGACTAGATGATCTCCAGAGCTCCCTTCCAACCCTGACGATTCTGTGATTCTGTGATTCTGTAATTCTTGCCATAAAAGCTTAGTTTGTTCCTCCTGTACACTATAACACTATAGTGTTACACAATTATTTTTTCACATAAATGATCCTTAAGCACATTTACAATTTCCCTCAATAACTAATACTCATTTAAGAGTTATTCAGACAAAATTACTGCTGGTATCAGTGGGCTATAAAAAATGAACTGCTTGCTTTATTTTATTTAAAATAAAGGACTGTTCTCCAATAAATTAATTCAATGCCCAAGTTACAGGTAAGTGTAGACAACAACAAAGTTTGGTTTAGTTTTAAAAGTCAGCTTTGAGTGATGATGAGTCGGTTCTAGATGATGATCAGTCTCGATCCCTGGCGCTTTGTATCCCGTTATGGGTAATATTGGGGTTTAACTGCAAATTGCCTTTGTTGGAAACCATCTAAGATTAGAAAGTGCTTTACCCTAAAAAATAATAATTTGGGCATAATGGAGAATCAGGTTGCTTTCAACTCAGCTGCAGAGACTTACTGAGGTAACTGGAAACAAAACAATGGTTATGTGTGGAAAAGGTGAACCCACGGTAGCCACGAGCTGAAACTCCCTGGCCTCAGGGAAGGCAAACTAAAGCAGTGGCTGACTGTTTTCTGTCTTGTTTTATTCAGGAAACAAAACCAATTAGTTAAAGGAATTTGCAGTGAAAGTATCCAGGGTCCTTTGGTCTTCTCTGGGCTGGGGGTGAGTGGTGTGTGCCCCCCCCCGCAAGGGTTTGGAAGTGGGGGGCAGGACAACCACCGCTGTGGCAAAGGGGTTTATTTCCACCCTGCCCGACGTGCGAGGTGCCCACGGGGACTGCTGCAGGTACAGGGGCTGTTCAGGGACGAAATCAGAGAATGGTTAGAGTTGGAAGGG
>VZSZ01007661.1:116032-181317 GCA_013398815.1 Ibidorhyncha struthersii | reverse complement strand
GCCCTGCAGGGGGGTCTCCCCAGAGCGCAGCAGAGGGGCACAATCCCCCCCCCTCGCCCTGCTGGCCACGCTGCTGGGATGCAGCCCGGGATGCTGGGGGCTTTCTGGGCTGCCGATGCACATTGCCGGCTCATGGTGAGCTTCTCATCCATCAGCACCCCCGAGTCCTTCTCCTCAGGGCTGCTCTCCATCCATTCTCCACCCAAACTGGATTTGTGCATGGCATTGCCCTGACCCACATGCAGGACCGTGCACTTAGCCTGGTTGAACTTCATGTGTTTCACACAGGCCAACCTCTCCAGCCTGTCCAGGTCCCTGTGGGTGGAGGCAGCTGGCAGCACGTCGTGTGTCCGTCCTTTTTCTTGGGGAGTGTGGTTAAATCCTATATAAGGCACAGCAAGAAACCTCATCCTTTTTCTCAGCAGGCGTGGGAGAACAGAGGGTGATGGACATCGGGGTAAGTGACACTCTTTCCAAGCGCTACGGGGCAGTCCTGGCCCTGCGAAAGCAAAGGTCCAGACTCTCGCCTGCCCTCTCCCACACCGGCAGTAATCCAGCCCTCCGTGCCCGCTCCGGCACCATCGGCTCCAGCAGCGGGAGGGACGTGCAGGCAGGTTCGGGCAAACGGGCATCGTCCCTCCCAGACATGTAGCTGCCCTTTGGGAGTGATCAATGCTTTGCAACACAATAAATGTGAGCCCAGTGTTTGAGCCCGACATCAGCCCAAACAGGGGAAATCCAAATGCAAACGGAATAACACCAACATGCCTGTCCAACTGTAGGGAAAAATGGAAGTCCTCTGAAGGAACTTTGGAGAAACGCAGGTTGCAGTGTGGAGCCTGAGGTCCATGGGACAGACCATGCCTGGGCAAAACCCACCCATGGCCACGACTGCTTTCAGCAGAGGCATCTCCCCATGTATTTCATTACACATGATAGTTTCACTATAATCTTCAGTTGCTTGACTCCCTTCTTTCTTTCTTCACCTCCTGAGCTGCTTGCCCCTGGTTTTCGGTTCAGGGTGGGGTGTTTTTTTCTTGGTACTTTGTTCACCAGGGCAGCGCTGACTTCCACACCAGCGCCCATCCCTGCAGCACACGTAGCTGCCTTTCCGTCGTGATTTTCTCTCCCGCATCCTTGGTGCCTGCGAGGGTCTCCCAGAGCAGCGGCAGGACAAGTGCCGACCCCGTGTTAGCGGGGAAAGGCTGATCCCAAGGCGAGAAACTCACCCTGGCGCGTCGTGGGCAGGAGGGGGCTGCTTTTTGCTGGGACCAGAGCTGTGCCAAGCTCTGGCAACGTTATCTAACGCAGAGTTACCCGAGTTCAGCAGGGATGCTTTCCTTTCCTGCAGGCCATTGTAGTACCGTTAAAAAACCCAAAGTCTCTGCGTGGAACTTATTTTTCTCCAGTGCTCCTTGTTCCTGGCTGACAGCAAGCATTAGCCGGTGGTACGAGCTAATTGGAAGTGACCAGTGACCGCAAAGCCCCGTGTGGGAGCGAGAGCCTGGCTTCCTCTTTTTTTAAAATACTGACGTTTGCATTTAAGATGTTCTTTTTTTCCCCCCCTCTCCTCTTTCTCCTTCCTTTCTCTCCTCAATTTCAGTCTTTTAATGAGGGAAAAATTGTTAAAAGGAACAACTGGAAGGTGTGTTTAATAAGAATGAGATCGTGCGGTTTCACCCACCCCTGTTACCCTCTGGAAAGGAGCGTGGGGACCTTTGGGTTTCCAAAGGATGCGTCCAGCTCTGGAGCCCCCAACGTAAGAAGGACATGGACCTGTTGGAGCAGGTCCAGAGGAGGGTCACAAAGATGCTGCGAGGGCTGGAGCCCCTCTGCTGGGAGGACAGGCTGAGAGAGTTGGGGGAGTTCAGCCTGGAGAAGAGAAGGCTCCGGGGAGACCACAGAGCCCCTTCCAGTCCCTAAAGGGGCTCCAGGAGAGCTGGGGAGGGACTCTGGATCAGGGAGGGGAGCAACAGGATGAGGGGGAATGGTTTTAAACTGGAAGAGGGGAGATTTAGATTAGATATTAGGAATGAATTCTTTACTTTTGAGGGTGGTGAGCCCCTGGCGCAGGTTGCCCCGAGAAGCTGTGGCTGCCCCATCCCTGGAGGTGTTCAAGGCCAGGTTGGACGGGGCTTGGAGCACCCTGGGCTGGGGGGAGGTGTCCCTGCCCAGGGCAGGGGGGTGGAACTGGATGATCTTCAAGGTCCCTTCCAACCCAAACTGTTCTGTGATTCTATAAGGGATGAGCTGTCTCTGCCTGGCTCTGCCCATGCTGGCTGCCGTGCCATGCTGTGCTCTACCATGTTGTGCTGTGCCATGCATCATCCCCCTGGTGCCATCTTGCCCCGAAGGAAGGGCTGAGCCCACAGCATGGCCCCACTCTGGGTCCTTCATCAGATTTGGGACTGGCAGCCCCAGCGTGTGCATGGCCCAGAAGCCACGGGGACCATCCCAGTGGAGATGTGGGGCTTTAGGAAATTTTTCTTCCTGGCAAAAAGTTGATGTAGTAGGGGGGCAGAGGTTCAGGGGGGACCTCAAACTGCATGGAAGGGGGTTTTGTCATTCAGACAAGGATTTATGCAGGCGTATACAGTATCACAGGATACTCATGTTACACTGTGCTGGTAATAATAAATCAGTACACCCATTGCGTTTTATTTTCACGATAAGAAAAATGAAAGGGAAGAAAGCCAAGCACTTACCTGTTTTACCAGATAATTTACCTGTAGTCGAGCTATAAAATGAATGTCGCTTGCATTTCTCTTCTCTCAAAATGATGGAGCAGAGGAAGGCACCTTCAGGCAAGAGCAGAGCTAGTGGAAAAACAAAGTAGAGCCCATGCTCCCGTTGTGTTTGCTGAGAAATGATGTGAGCGTTTGGCAGCTCCCCGCGAGGTGCTGCGGTACCCACGCATTGCGAAGGGGAGCGGGGAAGGATGGGCAAATGGGGAGTGGGAATGAACGGCTGCTAATTGGGAGTGGGTAGCAACACCTAGCCGGAAAATTTATCTATTTTGTAACTTCTGGGTTTACTTGCAGATGAGGAAGTCGAAACCATAAGGTTTAACTGTAGGTTAAAATTTCATTTGTTTTGCAGGATTTCTGCCAGAGTGCTGTGTCTCTCATTTATAATGAACTGGAAAAGGTGGGAGTGCACCATCCAAAGCACTTCATCGCTGCTGCTCATCATGGTCTTTCAAGCATTTGGCTGTGTCATTATGATGATGGGTCAGAAATTACCTATAAAATAATTAATGCATCATCCACTGCACATACAGAGGAGCTTTGGCAATTCAGTGGATTGTATGTGCTATAAAACATTTTGAATATATTATGTAAATTTTTGCCCACTTTCTTGTCTTCTGGGTAACCCCATCTCTGTGTATGTCCCTGTCACGGCCTCCTGTCCCTCCTTGGGCTCAGCCACTGGTGGGCAAGGAGCCAAGCTCTGGGGCAGCCTAGGATTTCTGAGACAAGATCCAGCATTCAAGAAGAAAGAACACTTGCATGGAGAGGTATAAAATCCTGAAAGGAAAAATAATAACAATAAAAAATCAACAGGGAAGGGGGTTGGGAGTCACTGGATCATCGAGTCCTTGGTCAAGGTGTCAGTGGCTCGGGTCATGGGTGCTACCCAGGTGTTGGTGGTGACAAATGATGGCAACTCAGCAACATCGAGGATGCGGTTGCTCTATCAGGGATAACGGCTGTACCTTTGCTTAGCTAAGGGGCTCTTCAAACGCAAGCTGTATTCTGTGTGTCAGCCAATAAATAATTGCTGTATCATTTAAATTGTGAGCTGCTTGCAGAGTCTTCGTGCATGTGGCTGGAGAAGCTGAACAAATCGTAACTGGTACAATGAGTGTTGTCAGAGAAAAGAGTGTTCACTGCTTTTTTTTCCTTCCTAGAAATTGGTATCCAGCTATTTTTCTCTGAATTTGTTTGAGGGAGAAAAGGTTTGAGAGGATCAGGTTGTTGCTGGTGTGGTCGGCGCAGACCTCATGGGATCAGCTGCCTGAAGTTCCCACCATCATTGGGTGGTCAGTGTTTAAAATCTCAGTACTTAAAATGAGGACTGCAGTAGGAATGTGCTATCGAGGGGGTTCTTTTTACTTACCCTTAGAAGTACTGAAATTATAGCTCCACTATAAATAACTGTGTTTTGAATATCAAGTATTACGCACAAATGAGGGGGGAAGGAGGCTCTAGGATTACAGACATTGTCATTAGGAAACACCACCAACGAGGTCTGGGTTTTACTTGTATCGTAGAAACTACCACCTCAGTTTTCTAGATAATACTCCCCTAAAAACTAGTGCTTTTATTGCTTCTTTCTGTTCAGTCTCCAATCTAAAAGGTGCCAGGGTAAATGTAAACGGGAGCTAAACTTTTAAAACTATTCTGAAATTGGTATTGGCAACTGTCTTGCATTATTTGCCTGTGAACTAATACACAAGATCACATGCCAGTTGTTGTTTGGTTGGGTTTTTTTTTTTTAATTTTATCTAAACTAGCCCATCAAAATAAACAACTCCAACTGTGGTATTTAAGTTTTGGTAATGACACAGGTATGCATATCTTCTATACTGCAAAAGAAGATAAATGTATATAAATAGTGCCATTTTAATTCTCTGGGGAGCACGTTAGCTGTCTTACTGCTTAAACTTTCTATATTTTACAGTATGCTATTCTATGTCTTACAGAACTCTGCTTCTCAAACCTCACTAAAATGAGCTGGATGCAGCAAAGTAGTGCCTGGATGATGTGTGTGTTAAGATCTTGGCCTCCTGAAGTCAATGAGAGTTTTTCATTAACTTTGTTATTCCTAAGGCTGTATTTTAGCTCAGGTTTGTTTGGGTTTGTTTTCGTTTGTTTGGTTTTTTTTTTTAATGTCTATAAGGATTTTTAAATCTTGAGTGTCTAGCTCACAAATGGGAAGGATTTACAGAGAGGGAAGTCTGTACATTTTGCGGTCCGAACACCGGCACGCATAGAGCTGTAGGAGATTTCAGCCCTTTGAAAACCAGGTCCTTTCCCTAGTTCATCCCATGCACCCCCGAAACTTCCCAGGTTTGGGCACCTCCCCCATCTTTCCTTCTCCAGCTGAGCCACCCAGGGAGGGCGAACATCCCCCTGACCCGAGGAACTGGATTACTGGGGACATAAGTGACGATGACGCTTTCATTCTCTGTAGCTTCACAGCCCACTCTTTGCTCTCGGTATGGTCTCTAGTTTCTACGGCTTTCTGTGACTTTTCCTGTCTCTTTTCAACTAAATCAAGGTTTTTAGTCCCATCAGCCCTTAAATTCTCAGTGCAGAGCTCTACATCTGCCTCTCTGCTGCACAGAGAAGTTGGCAATGCGGTAACTTACGTATAAGGTAGATTTAAAAGCATTTTCACTTAAATGGATTTGATTTTATCATTCTAGATGACCTCCACTTCCTAAAACGTTGCTCTTATCAGACACACTGTAGCTGTTAAGAGAAATGGGATTCAACCATTCTGAGAAAGTTAAGGGGAAAACTTTGCATTTTGAATATTTTGGGTTTCGCTGTAAGAACCACTTTTCCTTTGCTCCTTTATTGACAGGGAAATATTTGTTTGATACTCTCCTGATAAAAGTGCAATGCCAACTTAGCGTTAAAATTCAGAATCCAAAGTGGATCAATCTTGCAATTTCTCTTTTAACTTTAGGCTTGTCAGGCTCTATTATTCTCAATACATTTTGACAGTTCTAGGTTAAAAAGACATCAATTACCTTTTGAAATTACCCTCTCCGCTATAGGATTAGCCCTATTTCTGCTGACTTTGGAAGTTCGGTGTGCATAGTAGATATTTCGGAGGGGGGGTGTGCGTGCCTCCACATGCTGCTTATAACCGTTTTATTGCACTTAACGGCTGTGGCACTTGGCTGCAACCGAGTCTTACTCCTTCTTGACCACATTAGGCAGTCGGTTTAATTATTAAGAAAAACTGGCCTGTGTGGGTTTACTGGTGCCATTTCACTACTCTTGCAATGTGTACAGCCTGTAAATCTGGTGCTTTGATATTGCACTTATTCTATTAAACATACAGAAATTGAATCAGCCCCAAAGACTGTCACTGCTGCATAAATATAGGCACTTCTGCTAGTCATGGGCTGTGCAGAAAATCACTTTCCTGTTGCAGAGGCGACTTCAAAATTTTTCTCTTCCCCATTANATAGAGTAAAACTAGGGGAGAGTGGGAGAGGAGCAGAATGGACTTCTCCAGGGGACGGTTCAGCATTACACATTTCAAATTGTCTTCTGGAGGAACCTCCCTCTGGTGCATCTCCTGTGCCTAAAGTGGCTTTATTAATCAATACCCCTTTGCTGCTGTGGGGAGGTTAGGTGGATAACAGAGACAAAATTTCAGATTTTGTTTCTGACAAGTAATTAGTTGAAGAGGTCTGGGTTTGAACAAAAGCCAGAAGTTCTCATGTTCCCCCATTTCACTTGTTCAAGGACTGTATTTGACCTGTATCTAGCACATTCTGCTGTTACAACCTCCCCTTTTCTTCCCAAACCTACTCAGCCTTTTCTGCATATTTTCAGTGACAGGGGATGAATTGATATTAGAGATGTCGCCATTTAATTTATAACTAGAAAACAGAGAATGTGACTGCAAAGCAAATATTGTGACCCAACAACAGAACTGTCCTAGATTCTCACATCTTGTTTTGAAATTTTATGACAGCCTTATTGCCCAAGGGTACAACATAATCACTTCGCAGTTCACTGATACGCTTTCTTTTAGCATCTGTACTAAATGCGTTTTTATCCCTGCTGCATGTAAGAGCACTTTTTAATTCTTCAGATGCAAAGAAAAAAGCCCATCTCAAAGTGTATAATGGCTAGAACCACATTTATTTTAGTTTTGGATGTAAATATGCTTCAAAAATTAACAATCTTTCCACCCCCTCACCACCCAAATTCTTCATTGATGATACTGTTTTTCCATCTTTCATAAGCATTAGCCCTGGATAACACCATCACAGCTTACTCTAATGGAATATATGCCAAGAAAACTTCTGAATGTCTGAACCACAGGGGTCATATTTGCAAACGTTACTGGTGGCACCAGGAGAGGTTATGAGGGGCTGCGGGATCTTCCTGGCGTGAAGTCAGGTCCTGCACGGAGCATTTTGGGTGCTGCAGTATCAGGCTGATGGGGGCTGACAGTGTAGATATAGTAGACTACAGCTACATGTTCCTATTTACGTGTGTGCGCGCACATGAAATAAATGGATATTGCTCTGGTTTTCCCTTGAAGTCATATATGCAAGCTCTGAAAATCGGTGTTTCAGGTGACTAAAAATGTAGTCTTTATCCTAAAAGGTGCTTTCAATGGCACATTTTTGAATCGAATTAAACAGCTTGGCAAAATAGCTCAGGAGCTGAGTGAAAAAGAGCTGTTCTTACTTTGACTCTTGTCTCCCCGAGAGCCGCGCTCGGATCTTCCAGGAGCACTTTTTGTGCTCTATCCCTCTAAAATCAAACTGCCTTTCACCTCGATTTCGATGAAACTCTGACCGCAGTTGAGTTCCTCTAAACCCCCACTGCCGCCTGCGGAGCTGATGAAGAGTGAAACGGACTTTGCTGACAATTAGGAACACCGTTCCAGAGGACACAAAAAGTCCCGCTGCATTTGCTGCCGAGATCGTATCTGACATCTCTGAAACGCGGATGGTAGGAAGCGACACGGTGAGGTAACATCCCAGGAAGACCTTTTTCTCCTTGTCCCGGACAGACCTCCACAGAGCCTCTCTGACTCTTCCTCCTCTCTTTTCTGGATGATAGATTCGACATTTGCCAATATACTGTTGTGTGTCTCCACAGTGCCCCTGGCTCTCGGCGCCGTGACAGCCTTGGACAGGGGTTATAAATGAGCTGTGTGCCCTGAATCGTTTCACCTGGCTATTACCGCATGCTTCCTAAGTCTGTCATCGAAGAGAGACTTTTATGTCTCAACATTTCTATTTTCTATTGCCTTGAATAAAATAGGTCCTCCACATGCCCATGGCCAGCGTAGCATTTTGTCATCTTTTCTTGGTGATTCTGGAATCTCTCAGTGATTTGCAGTAAGTTTTTTGGGGGAAAAAAATGTCTTTAAATTAATAAGCAGAAGATAAGTCATGAAATATTGTATTTGCATGGATAGGTATTTATTTTTTAATCACATCATTGCTTTCATTTATGAGCGCTCCGATTTGAGGAGCATCACCAATGCAGGCAGGCAGAGCACCACTCTGGAAGCCCCTTTGCTGCAGATTAATGTCCTCGTATGCTGAAACAGCTCATCTAAAAAAAGTAGACCTCCTGTTATAATACCAGAGAAGTAATTAATATAAAGAAATGGGAGACTAGAATGTTGATAATCTCAACCTTTTGTATTTCATTATGGTCTTAAGGTTTCCTAGCTATGGTTTTAATGGATCAGATTGTCTTACAGCAATTAGATATCTCATAATTTATCTGAATTTCTGACTTTCATGTTCTGGGAGAGGGGGTGCAGCTGTTATTTTTCGTATTCTTTTCTTTCTGCCTTTTTTTTTTTAATATCTTCGTTTCTTTTTTTAGGCCACACATTAATACATGATTTCCTAGGAAGTGTGGATCTTTTTAAATTTTAACCTATATATACTATGCCTTGATTAGTTAGGAGCATTAAAGTAATTTTGAATCTTCAAATTGGCTCTCAAATTGCATACAAAAAATTGAAAATGCTTTTTCTATGGCCTTCTCCTACAAGGCAACATGAATCCTGACAACGATCTTTGCTCCTGGAACATAAGGAGCAAATTTAAAGGAAGATCCAAAGCACTTCCAAAAAACCCATAAGCAATCAGAACGCCTTTCTCTAGCTACATGAAAATAACCCTCTTTCAAGGGTACTTATTTATTTATTAGGAAGGATTCAGAGAGGAGTGAGTTATTTATCATATGTAAATAATTATTCTAGTGCTGAAAATGAGACCACACTGGTTTAGCTCAATGAATGTTTTAGAAACTTTCATCCTGCATAGCAAAATTTTAAAACATTTTCCCCCAAATATTTATACCTGTGCCTGCATGTTGCTATTGCATGTGCATGCTTTGATACTAACGGCAACATCATGCAGTTATCGTATCCTAAATAGTCCCATCCTGAGGTATGTACTGCATCCCAGCGTTTTTGAAGCTTTCCACTTTAAAGACATTGCGCTCAGATAGTAGCCTTCAGATTTATTTTAGTTCTGTTTTCTTCATTTTGCACTGCATTTGATCAGTTTTATACTCTGCCTGCACTGCACTTCACATTCGTCTGTGTCGCATGGACTGCTTGCTCCACTTACTCAAGAGATCAGGAACCTGTTGAGTAGTACTTGACTCGGCTTGCAGGGGCAAAATTTCACTTAGACCTTTCTATAGACAAATATCATCTGGTTTAAGTAATGAAGCAGCTCTGACCAATTGTCATGTTTCAGGCTGCATCCCCAAAGCATATTTCTTACCCAACACATGATCAGGAGGAACAACCATGTCTTTCTGGAAATCAAACTAAACAGTTATATATGCACTGTCGCTGCCGTTCTTTCAAACCCATAGAAATCCAAGGTGTTTCATTCCGGTTTTGCTCTCCCAGGCTGTTAGTACATATGAACTATTTTCATTTTGCTTTTTGGTGTTGTTCACATTGTTTTTGATGTCACAGCCCTGGAAGTTGATGGTCGTGACATAGGTTGCCATGCAATTTTGAACGCAGTCAGAAGAGACGCTCGTGCAACCTCTCATTTATACACTGGGTAAATACCACCTGCGTGCTTCAGCTCTACATGACTGAAATCAGAAGAGGTTTTCACATTAACCTCAGCGGGAGAAAAATCTGGCTCAGAGTGCTCCTGCACATATATACATTCAGATGCATTAACTGCTCATGCACGTCTCGGATCCACCTCCCCAGTACTGCAAAAATACCACTTTTGTATGTTATGTCTGAAAACCAGTGACTGTAACTGCTCTGGCAGAGGCATGGAAAGGGCATTTTGACTGCTACATTTCATAGCCTTCACTGATGTCACTTAAAATTCTGACTTTTTTCCACCACCTTGAAAATAATGGTGCATATTAAAGTGGCTTGGGTGGTCCTGGAGCGGCCCAGGGTCCGAGCACGCCGGCACCACTTGGGCATAAGAGCTGCAGACATGGGTTGAGAGGCAGCAAAACAGTCTGTGTCAGGAGGCACGTGGTTTACTCACTCTAAACACATTTATAAATTAGTATTTGGATCTGCACTCCTGCGGCCAGGCAGCAGCACTGCGCACCACCGCAACCAGAGAAAACCCTCGACAGCACTGGTGTGACTGAACCCAACTTGCTCTGAGACCATCTGTCCCTTCAATAATCCATGAAGCACTTCGGTGTCCGCTCCAGAGCAACAGACTTCTGTCATCTTGAGAGAAGCTGGTACCAAGGCAGGCGATGGCTCGGGAAGAGCAACTGATTGCAGAGGGAGAGAAGGAGAATGAAAAAAAAAGAAGGAATTGGGGTTTTCCACCCCATACCCATTTCTGGCAAGTTTGGGCCTGAATACTACCCTAGAAAAAAATAGGGAGCTATGGGAAAGCATTTTCCAGTTGGGGAAGAGGTTACTGGAGAGCTGTAAAGCACAGGTGCTTTGGCACAAAAAGGTGAGCTGTCCTGGAGGAGGACTGTTAATGCCGAAGAGAGGGAAGGAGAGGTGGTAGGTCCATCACGCAGGTGTCAGGAGAGGAAACTTTGCTGGGTGCAGAAACCCATTTATAAATAGGACCATACAATTTTGACTGACTGGGCTTCTTCCTTGTTGTGTGACACCTGGATGAAGAAGATTTATCTCTTCAGTGAGATTTAGTTCCTTTTTCTGTCTTCATTCACCGTGTCCCGTGGCATTTTGCTCATTGCTACCGAGAAACGTCTCCCAGGAAGGGAGATCCTGTCACGCAGACAGGAACCACGTTGGGTTTGTTGTGCCCTTTGGTGAAAGCTGGCAGGAAAAGGGCTATTATCTGCGGTTGTCTGATGTTAAAAAACGTTCCTCTTCAAACTGCAAAATAATTATCATTATGATCAACGTTCATGCAGTGCTTTGTTTCTGGGGACACCTGTTTTTTGACAGGTCCTTTCTCAGGAGCGTGTGCTGACAGGAACAGCTTATGCTATCCTCCAAGACGATCAGGTACAGCTAGGGACACTTCTTCTTATTTCTTATAATGCAAAGTGCAGGCCGGTCCTCGCACCTGATCAGGATTCCCAGGCACGCTGCATTGAGATAACGAATAACGATGGTACCAGGACAAGACTTCATCAGGTGGCAGCGAAACCCCGTCCCTCCTGGGTGCTGCCCTTTGCATGCTGCCGTGCGGAACCAAAGCCCCAACAACGCCGCTGGCTTTGCTCCAGCCGTGGCACCGTTGGCTTCATTACTCCGCCACACCATTTCCATCACGTCGCAAGGCGGTTTCAGGGCATTTACACCTTAACTCACTCTCATATGTTAATACTCTGTTGGTCGTTAACTGCAACACAAAACAGATATTAGCTTTTCCTGATAACGCCTCTGAAATAAACCCACTTATTTCATCCATCATTTCTGTCCTCGTTGTACTCTGCATCTTGGAATTTAATCCTGGAAGGGTTGAAATATTGCGTTGCAGTCTCTGCCTTGTTGTTTCTCCACTTCTTCCTCATTTGCTGTGTGAATTGACTTGGGAGATGTCTACCGACAGCAATAAAGACCTTCCGACACTTCGAGACAAATTCCTGTTACTACAGCAAAGAGCTGGCAATAGTTCTCAGCTCATGGAAAGCTGTCTGGAAGTCTCATTTTTGTGTCTGCAAACGGCCACAGACTTTCTATATCCGCAGGCTTTTGTATAGCCGACTTCACTGCAAACATGTTGCGAAAGCACACATTTGGCCAAGTAATTAAAAGTTGTGAACGCTTTATGACTGTCATTGCAGGTAGCGTGTTGTGCTATTTGACTATTTCATTCAGTCACTGCATGCAACACCCATTTTCCAGTGCTTCCTAGAATAACAAATGTTATTGATACTGATATATTTTGAAAACTATCTTTATGGACATCCTTTTGCACTCTTTTTTTTTTTTTTCATTCTGTTTTGTTGGAATGAGTGTATTCAGCACAGTCCCATGCTCAGGCTGTTGATAATGATAAGCTGCACAAAGAAATGTAAACCAAGCTGATGCAAATATTTAAAAGGACATCCCTGCCGCATGTTTACCCGAGTTTGGGCAAAGTATCTTTTATTTCTCATATGAGGATGTTTTTCTATGACAATGCTTTTTCTAATTGACTTTCTCATTGTAATGATTTCTCTTAAATTACTTGATAGGGAGTAAAAGTCCAGATTATTGCCACCACTACTGAAATCCTAGAGTGTTCCATCATCATTGAACCTGCAGCCAACTAAACATCACCTCAAAAGTCATGAGCTCCCACCCTGTACTTGTCTCCCAGAAGCTGACTACTGTTCCAGAAGAATACTGGAAGAAGACTGCAAAACTACACTTTCCAAGGTAATCACTTTAATACGTGCTTCTTTAGCTGACATCTCAGACAGAAAACACGTCCATCCCCACTGCATTAGAGATGGATAGGAACGGTCAATACCTGCTTGCTGCAGACAAATGGAGTCCTTCATGGGACCTATTCTAGGAATAGGTTTAAATTGGTTCTCTGAGGACATCTTACTGTTAAAACTGATGAGCTGAAGTCTTTGCGAGAGTCTGTTTTCCAGTTCTCTGCCACTGCAGGACAGGGCTGTATAAAATGTGGTTGTACTGGCTCAAAGAAATTTCAAGTAAACAAAAGCAAATGTTATAAACAAAATCAAAACACTGCAATGATCCTAATTATGAAAATAAATGTAGGCTTTGCTAAGAGATATGTACCATTGTAAAATAGATGATAGAGCGCAAGATAAATCACACAGTCTTAGAAGCAAGTACAAAGGACTCTATAATAAAGAAAACCTGTTTGAAATTATAATCTCAAATAATTTAGGCACTTCATTTACAGTTGCATAGTGTTTTCAGACGTTTCCCAAAATTCTTGAAGTTCTCAGCTGGAAAAACTGTGAAAAACAAAATAATCTGCTTCATAATGTGTCTGTAACTTGCATACCCATTCGTCTTTTGACATAAGCTCTCTCTGGCTATTGAAACTTAATCCTTTTTGGGGTTAAACACAGGACTGTGATGTGCACAATAAATATTGACTCCTATTTTCCACTTAACACAGAATAAGTTAATTGTAGAAAGTTCTAAAGTCTTAATGGCTGATGGATTTTTCCAGACAAAGGGACACGCAGAGTTTTCCATCAGCATGCCCCAGGGCAGCAGCATCACCATGTTTTTTTTCCAGGGGTGTTTCAGTCCAGGCAGTTTCTGCTCCACAAGCAGTAGAACAGGAGAGGGGAGCAAGAGATGTGATGTAAAGGAAACCGGTGAGTTTTTAGGGTTTTTAACCAGCATCCAGACTTCTCTCCAGAAAATCCTGATGTCTTTGACCTGCTAACCCTGGCTGCCTGGAAACTGGCACAGATGGCTTCTTCATTATTGCTTTATGTTTCACTGCCTCACTCTGCCTGACAAATGTGTAGGGAAGTTTATTTGCAGAAAGGCTGAGAAAAACACGTGGTTATAAAAAAAAAACCCACACCAACTATAGCTTGTCCAACAATATGGGAAAGTCTTTTATCTGGTTACACAGAATCACAGAGTCACAGAATAGTCAGGGTTGGAAGGGACCTCTGGAGATCATCTAGTCCAACCCCCCCGCCAGAGCAGGGTCACCTACAACAGGTTGCACAGGACAGCGTCCAGGCGGGTTTGGAATGTCTCCAGAGTGGGAGACTCCACAACCTCTCTGGGCAGCCTGTTCCAGTGCTCCACCACCCTCAAAGTAAAGAAGTTCCTCCTCATGTTAAGATGGAACTTTCTATGTTCAAGTTTGTGCCCATTACCCCTCGTCATATCCAGTTCGTTTACTTGCTAAGCTTCATCACAAAATTTTTCATAGTGAAACTGAAGAACTTCTGTCACACTTCACAGATTATTTGTTTGGGTTTTTTACTGTTTTGCACGGGATATGGTACTCCTGGGGAAACAATCATTTTCTCCTCTGTATTGGAAAGCTCTTCTCATGAAGCTTTCTGGTGAGATCCATTCTGCTGGTGGCATGGAGCTCTTGCAGGGTACTTCAGCTTTTGCCTTCAGGAAAAAAGAAGGTAGAAGTGAATTGCTGGACTCGGCTGCGACTGTGCTCCTGGCGCAATGATGTTGCAGTATGAACAGAAGTAGCATGAGTTGCCCTTGCAGCTGCCTTGGCAGTGGCCGGTGGTGCTCGGTGGTTTGCTTGGAGTGCCTAAATAGATGACGGAAAAATAACCACAGGATATAAGAGTTGGTTAGGTGGCATCATCAGCATTCCTGCATCATGATAATGTCTTAAAGCTGTACTTGTTTTGAAAATGAGCCTTTAGAGCAGGTTGGGTATCTCCAGGCACTGGTTGCTGGATATTGATTCCCTCCCTCCAGGTGGCTAATAACAGCTCGCCAGCCCTTGTCGATAGTGGCTCTTTGATGCCCAGCCTGAAATAGGTTTTCTCACCTACAGGAAAGAAATCCACGTCACAAGACACCATCTCGCTAAGCGCTAATTTGACAGCCTTATTGGCAGCCCTTGCCGCGAGGCCAAGGAGTTGCCGGCACACGGATGTCAGAATTGCTATGCCAGCCCCTGGACGTTGTCCCTTCCGTTCACCATCGAGCACGCTGGCAGCAAGGTCTGGCAGCTGCTTCATCAGCCTCTGTTGGCTGGTCTGTCAGGCTGGCACTATGCTTACTAAACGTACTGAAAATTAATGCTAAAACCAGAAGAAAATGTACAAAATAGAATTTTCTTTTCTTTTCTTTTCTTTTCTTTTCTTTTCTTTTCTTTTCTTTTCTTTTCTTTTCTTTTCTTTTCTTTTCTTTTCTTTTCTTTTCTTTTCTTTTCTTTTCTTTTCTTTTCTTTTCTTTTCTTTTCTTTTCTTTTCTTTTCTTTTCTTTTCTTTTCTTTTCTTTTCTTTTCTTTTCTTTTCTTTTCTTTTCTTTTCTTTTCTTTTCTTTTCTTTTCTTTTCTTTTCTTTTCTTTTCTTTTCTTTTCTTTTCTTTTCTTTTCTTTTCTTTTCTTTTCTTTTCTTTTCTTTTCTTTTCTTTTCTTTTCTTTTCTTTTCTTTTCTTTTCTTTTCTTTTCTTTTCTTTTCTTTTCTTTTCTTTTCTTTTCTTTTCTTTTCTTTTCTTTTCTTTTCTTTTCTTTTCTTTTCTTTTCTTTTCTTTTCTTTTCTTTTCTTTTCTTTTCTTTTCTTTTCTTTTCTTTTCTTTTCTTTTCTTTTCTTTTCTTTTCTTTTCTTTTCTTTTCTTTTCTTTTCTTTTCTTTTCTTTTCTTTTCTTTTCTTTTCTTTTCTTTTCTTTTCTTTTCTTTTCTTTTCTTTTCTTTTCTTTTCNCCTCTCCTCTCCTCTCCTCTCCCCATGTAGAAAGAGTGGTAGGTAATGGGGCACATAAAATCCTGTGTTCTCCCCAGTATCATAAGATAATATGGCATCTTCACCTCCTATGTTATTAGTTATTTCTAAGATTTTCTTCTGAAATATTGCTTAGTGAAAACCTCAGTCAAATCAAACCAGAGCTGAAATAGTAGAAGCAGTTAAAATATATGTTAGGAATCAATTGTATGCAATTTCCTGGAATTTTAGGTGCAGTTCCTGGAAGTTTGTGCAGTTTTGAAGGACCTGACCATGTTTTGTAGCAGCACATTCTGTTAGGTAGATGGAACAATCTCCATGTAGGCCTGATGGTGACCTAGCAAAGTCCACAGCCTTATAACACTGCTGTATTCGTCTAAAGCTCCAGATGATTTTCTGATGTACAAAAATTTATGCACGTATATTTCAGCAATAGAAAAATCAGCATTACGAATTAAAGACTCAATTATATTTTGCTGTTCTTTTTAACAAGAAGGACGCCATATAAATTAGTAAGAATGTGTGTAAACACAATTTAATAAATAAAAGACAAAAGATACATCCTCCAGTATGTGGAGTCTATAGCCTTATGCAATGTAATTATGTTTATGTGAGTATGAGCATAATAAACTGCAGAAAGTCACACAGCAATAACTGATAAGAGTGTATGTAATTCTAATGATATACAGTATCACAGCCGAAATAATGAACATTACCCCACAATTTGTGTAACAGAGACAAGAGTGGAAGGGTGTTTTGGTTTGGTTTGGTTTGTGGGTATTTCTTAAGTGAACGACTGGAACACTAATCAAAGACTGGGCCCCCAACCAAAGAGTGGACCCCCCTTCCTCCAAGATGCTCCCGGAGTGGTACTGTTGCAATCTGCTATTTAAACCCCATTGTCTTCCATTTTCCGTGCACGTGAACTACATGATTCCAATGATTCCTTTAGCATTCCCATTCGCTCCTTTTTATAGAATCATACAATCACAGAGTTGTTTAGGTTGGAAGAGACCTTTAAGATCATCGAGTCCAACCGTAAACCTAACACTGCCAAACCCACCACTAACCCACGTCCCTCAGCAACACGTCTACATGTCTTTTAAATACCTCCAGGGATGGTGACCCCACCACTTCCCTGGGCAGCCTGTTCCAACACTTGACAACCCGTTCAGTGAAGAAATTTTCCCCAATATCCATCCTAAACCTCCCTGGTGTAACTTGAGGCCATTTCCTCTTGTCCTATCACTTGTTCCTTGGGAGAAGAGACCGACCTCCCCTTGCTCCAGCCTCCTTTCAGGGAGCTGTAGAGAGGGATAAGGTCACCCCTCAGCCTCCTCTTCTCCAGGCTGAACACCCCCAGTTCCCTCAGCCGCTCCTCACCAGACATGTGCTCCAGACCCCTCACAGCTCCGCTGCCCTTCCCTGACCCAACACATTTTCACACGGGAGGGAAGCAGTGAGCTGAGTGCTCCTGAGCGCTGCCCGCAGCTCCGCACACCGCACCTCCCTCTCTTCTGCCACTTTTTGAGCTGCCCGCAGGGTACGAGGCATTCTGAGTTCAGAGCAGAACGGGGTCTTTGCCGACCTTAGCCTGTCGAGCAGCCTCAGAGGCTGAAGACAGACCCTAGCAAAGGCCTGGAAACTCAGGTTGTAAATCCCATGGGGATTTCAGCCTCTCTTTTTTGGCTGCAAGACTTGGCTCTCTCAGAGCAGAGGCGCGTGTGCAGTCGATGCCCGGGGAGCCTGGTGCACAGGATGGCATTTTAGCATCTATTGCAAAGCTTGACATTTCTCTCTATCTCCTATGTCGCTTTCCAGCCTGTGACCTAAATTATGAGTAGAAGATATTAAGCCTGGATTTTAACTTAAGAGCTGACTACACCCACAGGAGAAATTAAAGCACAGTGTTGTTTTTTGAAGGAAGGTAGGCAAGCAGTGAAATACTGGTTGCTTTGTTTAAACTGCTGCCAGAAATAGGAGGTTTTGAGCAATACCCTGTTCATCTTTGTTGCTCTTTCTCCTCTAAAACCTGTCTCATACCCCCACCATATTCAGGCACAACACAGTCCTGTTTGGGCTTGTTGGCTCGTTATGTTGCAATAAAATGTTCATTAACCTGAATTCCTTACTCCTTCCTGTTTGTTATTAAACCTGTTTTGCCCCAAACTAGCATTTGCCAGCTCTTACTGGAATTTCTTCACCATCAGGTCTGTGGGTTTTTGTGCGCAATGTCATGATCGTGGTACCAGAGAAAACCTTGGGAAAGGAATGTGGCAGAGCTCTAACTTCTTGGTCTTGCACGAGTCCTGACTTGCTCATTGCTGTGAGAAAGACCGAGCAGAGACTGTACCCCGTCGTCCTTCTGTGGCTGGGTTGTGGCTACTTACAGGTGCTCCTTCTGTAAGTATTGAATGTCTTCTTTCTTAAAGTAAAGAAAAAAAAAAATCCAAATTTGCAAGCATTGACTCTAAATAAATGCTCTCAGTCCTTGAATAATCCCATCTCCTTTGATTATAGGTCTTTTGTCTCACCTCAGCCAGTTCTTGCAGCTAATAACATACCAGCGGATTTAAAACGTGTCCTTTGCTGAGGAATGAGATGCTCTAACTGTAACCCAGCTTTACTCTTTCAGAGAAGAGTTGGTTGACGTTGAACCATGAGGCATTTTATATTGGGTTTAGCTCTGTGAAGTTTCAGCTAATGCCACAAAAGAGTTAATTGGTTTCTGCAGGTTACAGTCTAAGTTTATCCCGTGTCAGGATTTTCTCCTGCCACTGCTCACAGACAAAGTGATAATCTCGTATCTGAAGGCAAACATATAGAATACATTTTAGTGATCCCATGGAGCGGTTTCCCAGGCAACTGTAACATCTTCATCCACAGCAGGGTGCAGGGCTTGCCTGGCCAGCTTCTCTTCGTGCTAGCGAGCCTGCGAGCCGCAAGCGTGCCTTGCCATGCTTTGTGGAGGTTAAAAAAAGCAGACGTGCTTTGGACTAGTTTGGGGTGTTTCCTCTTGAAGTTAAGGTCATTCCTGGGTGTGGTATTGTCCAGAACAAAGAGTATTTGACTGCTTAGGTTGGAAAGATACATAGTCCAGCCACAACCTGCCAGCTGGGATCGAATGGATGATAGCGCCTGTGAACACAGTGAAACGTGCTGCTCAGGGTCCAGAGACGGGCAGGGGAACCAGGAACCATCCCTTTCCAAAGAGAAATATTAGCGATACAAGAGGAAAAAAACCCCACATGGCTAAAATTAGGAAGGGGAGAATCAAAAGATCGCTTTATGCAGGGGAAAAAAACATAGTAAATACATTTTGTTCTTGTACTGCATTCATTCTTGCGGAAAATGGGATTGACCTCAGAAGGACATCAGAGAACATGAAGTCTGTATGAACACGGTGTGCTCTTCTTCAAAATCCGTCCCCAGCCTCTGTTTATGCTACGCCACCCCAAATGTGTCAGTGGGGCTTTGGGAGACATTGCAGGTTAGAAAATAGCCCTGGGAAATTCAAAGTTATCAGGCTCTGCGTTTCCCATCTCTGACATTTGGAACAGAAAAAGCCAGCTTACAGCTTGTGAACTACAGGGATTGTAAAGCAATTTGATGTGTCTTAGTGTGTAACTTGGCACTGAAAACTCACACGTTGACTCTGAGATGCACACCAAGAAGCCACAGTTGGGCCGAACTGTGAATCGTTCCAGGGAAATTGGAATGTTGGTCACATCTTTGATGCTCAGTTACCAGTATCTGAGCTAGCTTGGTACGCCCGCGGTATAGACATGCCCTAAGGCCACAAGCTTCAACACTTTCAAAGAGCACATGTTAAGAGACTCTTCCCTTATATCAGAAGCCTGCAATGAGTTGAGTCAGGGTATTTTTAGCTCCTGTCCTGTTGGCTTAGATGATGCCGATATTATGAAATTTGGCAAGGCAGAGAACTGTAAGGTTATCTAAGTTTCAAGGGATCTCTTCTATGTAATGTGGTCCTGTCGTTCCAGCTGCGGTAAAGAGACTGAGAACTGCGTGAGCTTCACTTTCTTAGTTGCTCATTCATAATTTGTTGTAGTAATCTGGAGCGTCTCAAATCTCATGAAGTAATGATGAAGGGTGGGCCCGTACTGGGCGCTGGAGCCCTGCGCAGAGATCCCAGAGCTAGTGGAGATGGTGCTCGCTGCAGCACCAGGAGAAGCATCACCTCGTCCCCAGGGCATGGTCCCTGCACCCATAAACCCTGCTGAGACAGCTTGGGTCCCGCCATGCTCGCACGGTTATTTGGTGCTGAGGACCAGGCGAGTGATGCATGTGGTGGTTCCCTGGAGTGTTGATTCAGGTGTCGAGTCCTTCAGCTCCCAGTGCTTCTTGCTTTTAAAAAGAGGCCCTCAGCCCCTTTGAAAGTTACACCCTGTCTATCTTCACTACTCGCAGCTGGGACTCGCTCAGTCTTTATTGAAAAGTGCAATATTAAAGTCCATCATGTAATTTTTTCAGTGTACTTGTGTGATGGGAATTGGGTTTAAAAGCATGAACTTTTACTGTTCGAATGAAAGAACTGGCTGTCAGCAGGAAGGTTCTTTGGAGGGAAAAAAGAGTCATAGGGTTTTTTTGTGGACTACATGTTTGCTTCCGGCAGTCAATATAGCGCCAAGCTGAATGGAAAGCTGGTCCTTTTCATGTGCTGTGTCTTCAACACTTTTCCTGTGAGACGGGAGCAATGAAACTCTGTAGTAAGTAGCCAGAAAATATCCACTGTCCCGTCCACAGAGAACAATCCTCACCCTCAGCATTTGTGGCGTTTCTTATTCCCTGGAGAGTGAGGTTATGTTTGTTTTTCTGATATTGGATTTTGTGTTTATTGATAGTAATCTGTATTCTTGATTAAGAAGTAGCAGTTGATTACCTCCAAACCTAGCAGCTGTGGGAAGGGGAATGGATTGGAGAAAAGCCGAAGCCCCTGACGCTAAAAGGGGAATTCACAAGGTGGAGACGGGGAGAGAGATGAGGTTTGTAAACTAGGTATTAATGCAAGCAATAGAAGAATAAAGGAGGCAGATATAACTTCTTGAGGAGTTATATCATGTGCTAAAAGATAATTAGGTGTGATGAAATGCTTGCAAAGAGCAAGAAAAATCCAGTCAGCTGCAAGGGGTTTTCAGTGAGAAAACCAAAACTACTTCTGTCTTTTGGCATGTGATATTTTTGGGTGAAGCCTTTTATAAGAGGAGAAGAGCACAAGGGAAATTCAGGCTCCTCAGTAGCTTGCGTTCAGACAAAAGGCATGTCAGCTTGGGCACCGAATTGTATGACAGCAATATTACCTCTCTCCTACTTGAGGACGTTTATAAGCAATGATAGTCACCAAGTAATGATCCAGGGCTGGCGTTTTGCAAGGTAGTGAAGCTCCCTGCTGTCACGCATGAAGTACCAAAGGTACCGAGTGGTACCCCATGCCTGGGTACCACCTCTCTGCTTCAGCTGCTGGCAGACCAAGGCAGACTTGTGGTCTGATTTTATCTTCCTACCAGCAAATTTGAAAGCACAGGTATGTTCACAATGTGAAGCTTGCTCTAGGGTTCAGTGCCTCTCTGTTTTCTGTTTAGTAGGTCTTTATGGGGAAAGCCCTTCCTATCAAAGGGCTTCTGCAGAAAAGGATGCCTTCTTTAAGGTGGCTGCAACATCCTTGTTTATTAAGTGGCACAGACAAGTAGAAAGAAAATAGCAGTGAGTTAAAAGAGCATGAAGAACAGATGGAAAACGCTCTGCATTTTGGAGAAAAAAGGTGTGTCCTCTCACCTCCTACAAATGACGACTGCTGTTCCAGATGTAGCCACTTATTTCCTAAAGGTACTTTAGGTCTCCTGTCACAAATTTAAACTGGCATCTTACCCTTCTCCAGAAATGCCAAGAGCTAATCTGTGGAACAGCTGAGATTTCTGCCTCACAAATGTTGCCTGTTCACAAGGAAATGAGCCACCCCTGAGCTGTGATTTGGATATTTTGTCATAATTCTGTGCCAAGTGAGAAGTAACTTTGCTTCTCTCCCAGCTGATCAGACCAGGACTGTTTGTAGAGGAAACGAGACTGTAGACAGATGTTCTGCATCCAGATGACCTGTTTTCCATCCTGAAGGTTATTCCAGATTGCATAAAAACCTGTTCAGGTGTAAGCAATTCACCCTTTTCTGTCCAATCTGTAGACGGTGAGTGTCCTGATGAGCATTTGGCACCCTCTGTGTTCCTCACTGACCTTGCAGTTACTACAGGTCCATGGGTTGGTGTCCTATTTTTTGCCTCCCAACCATAATAGTTCATTGGGTTAGCTGTGTTACCGTGACTAACTTTCGCCCTACGTCATTCCCTTTTTTTCCATTCCCAAATGACACACTGCTTGTTGGTATGACAACTCAAGGACTTAGAGAGCAGGAAAAAAATGGCTTTGTACTGAGATTCTGTAGACAAAAATATGCAAACTTGCTCGAGCCAGAATATTCTGTTGGCATCTTAGCATAATAAAAAATAGCAGGTAAGTTTTCCTTGTCTTTCTTAGCCTTATCCACTGGAGAACCCTGAGATACAGTGCAGTAACACACATAAAAAATTATGCCCTTCAAAACCATCCAACTCTTTCTCCCTATTCCCTACTATTTATACTATTTATGTTAGCTTTCCTCGACTCCTTTAAAGTTTGATCCCTTTAAAGTTTGATCTCCTCTTCTTAAGTCACATCAGACTTTCCTACATGTTTTTCTCCTCGCTCTCCTCAGAAAACTTTGCCTTTTCTTGTCTACCTAGGCTCGCTCCTCTTTCTTGCTTCTTCTTCAACAACTATTCAGGCTTTCTCAGATCATCCAGATCTTTGTTGCATCTGAGCAGAAATTGGGTTTCAGCTTTGACAGGTGTCTTTTTAGCTCAGCGCTGACATCTTTTAGGCAGCAACTTCCTGTAGGGTCTATTTGAGAAATTTCTGAATGCATACATTATGTTGGCATGCGCAAATAAGCATAGCAAAAATGTTAATTACCACCACTTTTCCATTGCTGAGTCTCCCCTTAATGGGCTGAGCAAGTTTTGTCTGCTCTGCTTCTTTTTTCCCTCCAGATAAATTATCAAATGACTTTAACATTTGGTGGTGGTGCATGGAGAATAATGAGAGCTTGTTTTTCATGTTGTACTTCATGCAGATTGTTTTTTTCTGAAGGCACGCTAAGGAATCTGACAGAAATGCAAGAGCATCTATAAATTGGAAATATTTTCTGCTGTGTTTAAATATGATTTTGCCGAAAGCATTATTCTTGTCATTTCCCACAGAACGCAGCAGGGATGTGGTAGCATCAGCAGAAGGCGCGTGGACATTTGTGCAGTTGGCAGAGGGCCTGCAAGGTGCCGTGCGCCGCAGTCTGTGGGAGATGATGATGACGTTTGGTATCACAGGCGCAGATTTTACATCACTGCGCAATTTGACGCAATCAGCAGCTCTGCCCCATGCTGGGGCGGGGAGTGGGTCTGGCGGACCCATGTAAGGAAACCTGTGCTGTCTCTGCCCATGTGGTCTCTGTGTACGTTGACTGTAGCCAGGAAAAAGAACATATATAACATTATAGATGATGATTTAGACTTTAAAATCCAGAGGATGGTGACTATGACACAGCCAACTCTTCCTGTCTGAGGTAGGATCGAAAATGTGACTTTAAAGCTAATTTCTACTTCTGGCCCAGGGGATCAGACTGCAGCTTCATCCCTTTTGCTGTGACAGTGACACGCACGGCTCCGATGATGCAGAAGCGCTTCCAAGTCGGGTGGCAACCCGGACCCTGAGGTTCATATTGTCTGCATGCCCGCAAATCTTGCACCCTGTTCCTTACGTGGTCTAACACCGCTCGCTCGCTGCACACCTCCTCCTGCTGAGTATCTGTCCAGGCAAAGCAAGCGGACCAGGACGCCGTTAGGGAGTGGGAGGCAGGAGTGGCAGTGCTGCTGCTTGCTTTAATGCCTCTTTCATTTTCTTTTCCGGTGCGTCAGCAGGTGCATTGCTGGAGCCTTAACCATTGCTAACGCGGGCTTAGAGGGGAACGATGTCTGCATTGAAAATTAGGTTTTTAAAACGGAGCCGTGCGTCTTTCGAGTGAGGGCTGCAGTGCCAGGGCTCAGCGTAGGAGCCGTCCCCATCTGCAAGGGGCTGGAGCAGTGTACCACGCGCAGGACTTCACTCCGCGGGCGGCAGCATGAGCAAGCAAAATGAAATCCAATAAATGTGTCTCTCCTTCTGGAGAACTTCTGAAGTTGAAAGAGGAATGGGGAGCTGTTTATCCACAGCAGCCAACGCGGGCCTCGATGGACTCGGAAAATATGCACCTGACCTTTGGTGAGACTATCGCATCCTCCGCAGAGAGCACCGCTGTGCAAACACCTCGGTGGCACAGGAGCGGAGTAAATAACGGAGAGGAGAGGCTCCAGCCCATGGGCACAAGTGCTGCGCACTCGTGGGGTGGTCAGTGACGGTCCATCTCTGCCCGGTCAAACCTCTGAGGGCAGGACGGGGAGGGGGGGGCAAGAGCCACGCTTCCCCCGGGCCACACCATTTGGTCTTGTAACCCATCACCCCTGTCAGGCAGGGATGTGCTCGTTCTGGAGCACAACCAAGTTTAAAGGGGTTAGAAAAAATCATGGCAGGGAAATGCACAGAAATAGTTAAGTGTGCATCTACAGCAACTTTTTAGCTCCTTTGTGCCTCTGTAGATGAGATCTCAGTGGTGCAAGCGACGGGTTTGGTTGTATTTCACTACCCTTGCTGGCAGTGAGAACACAGCAATAACGACTGAAGGAATAAACTCTCTTTCTGGCTTCTGTTTTTATTCTGTCTTTGTGACTTGCTGGGATTTTCTAATATCACTGAGTCAGAAACACATTTCTAGGCTGTGAGTATGATTAATTTCTATTTTGCACCTTGCTATGATCTCAAAGCAAACCGTCCTGGGTCTTTGGTTTCTTGATGCTCTTGAAAGCAAGAAAAAATTTGAGCTTGGAGCAAAATATCCGGGCAGCTGTCTCCAACAGGAGCCATGCTGAGGTTTCACTGTGAGCATCCTAGAGGGGAACAACAAGATTTAGCACCTTGCCTTTATCCAGACCACTAACCCACGATGCTTTTGCAGTGTTTGGGGTTATACCGATGGACCATGCAGACAGGTTTGGGTGTATTCTTTCACTTTTATTGTTTCGACCCCTTAGCAAAGGCACACAACGCCAGTTTAAACACTTTAGATTTACTACTGTGAAGGGGGAGGGAAATATCATGTTCTAAAGTTTATAGGCCTATTAACCTTATTAAATTGCAAGGCTCGATAGGCTTATCAGCAACCTTTGTGTTGTGTTTCATATGTTTTTCATGGGAAAACCAAACGAGAGCAGCAGCGAGGTGCAATACACAGTCCCTTTAACAAAGCAAGCAGGAGGGGAGAGGTGAAGTTGGCTTTGGAGGGAAGTGGAAGATATGCTGCTAATTTATTCTCACAAAATGCAAATTTTATGGATGCTGGGAATTTCTATTATGGTTCTTAATGATTCATGTGACCTGTGATACCTGCCAATGAACCTCACCCGGGAGCAAAGCCTCAGACTGGGTGCTCTGCAGACAGAGTAGAAGACAGAAATGTCAATTGCCACTTGTTCTGTTAAACCTGATTCATCCAGACCTGAAGTGGGAATATCTTGAACGTATCTAAATCTCCATATACACTTTATGCATGTAAATCACAGTTGTGGTGTGTTAAATTGCATCCTGAATAGCTAGAAATATAAACTCAAAGAAGCAAGACTCAAATGTGAGAGTTTGAACCTTCGTTCTGTTCAGATAATACCACTTCTGTGTGTCTCTGTGGTGGACAAAGCCCTTGAGCTCAGTTCTGGGCTGGTGATGTCTCAATAACTTGGACTGACCCAGCTGCAGTCTGCATCTACCTCGTGTGAAAGCAGTTTCTGGTTGATCAGCTCGTCAAAGCCTTTGCAACAGTGGAATCTGCTCTTGGATTTTGTGGGGAAAGAACCCAAACATTACATGCCCGTCTCCTCTTAGAGTCAGATCCTAAGGACTGCAGTCTGTCAGAGGTGACTTTTAGGCAGAACTGGGAACAGAAAAAAGGGTAAAGAATTTTGCTAAGGAAGATCTTGTTGTGAGCATTTGTAATATGCGCATGAATGAAATACATGCAGACCCTCAAGTTAACCATTATTTTCTTCCTAGTGTTTGGACCAGATGCAATCAGTTTTGCAAAGTCCTTGGGAGATTTGCTGCTCTAAGAGACTCTTTCCCTTTCCTACCTGTTGTGTGAAACAGCCTTAATGAGCGTATTTGATCATCTTTTTGTCCTACCTTAGTAAGTCACACAAGAGCTGTCTTCCCACGTTGTTCCAAGTTCCCTCCTGTCCGGGCCCACATGGCTATCTCCCTGCTGTCCCCTGGCAGCTGCTTGGTGGCCTCGCTTGGTTGTCCTCTCACCACCTGCTCATGCTGAAGGTGCCTACAAAGAAAAGCACTGGGCACCTCTCATGTCCAAAGCTTGTGAGCTAGAAATGTGGCCAAATCCACTGTTTTAAAGGGATGTGATAATGGTAAGCATAGGAGGTACTGACCAGGCACAATGGGAGGTCACCAGGGACTTGATCAACTCACGATTTAAAAAAACTAAGTCAAGAATGCACCAAAGGTTACCCAGAGAGTCACTAAACTCCACATCGAACCTAGAAACCTTGAACTTTAATCACAAGGCTTTTCTTGTCCCTCGTCTTCCACAAATAACGTTGTGTGAAGGTTAATTTTGTATTAAAATGGAGTTAAACCAAATGCAGATACAATGAAAGCTGATGCTAAAGTATGCTCAAGCAGAATCCAGCCCGACGTGCTTTTCATTGCAGCAGAAACACGGGCTAATCCGCTTATCGGTTGGAGTTGGAGGTCCTGTACGAGTCGGAATGGGATGTTCAATTCAAACGAAAGGATTTTCTCTCTGAATAAGAGGACACACAGTGAATATTCAAATAGTCAAATGTTCTCTTGACAGTTTTTGTAAATGGATTGCTTACTGCAGTGTTGAAATGAGGCTAATTTCATCTTATATTTCTGTAGTCCTGTTGGTCCTGAAGAATGTTGAAGTACTTTACCAGCAACTACAAACATGTACTTTTTAAATATCAACCACTGACAGGAGCAGCAATGGTGTGTACAGTGAAGATGAAAAAATATTCATCCATAATCTGAGATCAAATTATGATTTTTTCTGTAAAAAGTGTTAAAGGCTCTTACATGCCACTGTATTTCTTCTGGCCTTATCTGAAGGCCTTAGCGCTTTCTACCTTCTGGAATCAAATGTGTCTACATCAGGAGACTGAATGTTCCAGTTAAAGTTGCCATAATTTATAACAGCTTAGGTCTCCCCAAAGACTCACACAGAGTTGCCTTCTGGAGCCCTTGTACGCTGATTTTTCAGTGTAAACACTGAAGGAAATGCAACGTTTGAGGTTGCTGAGTCACTGGCGTGCATGGCTAACACTGGGTGACTGTCAAAAAACAATCCTTAACTTTGCCATTCTAAGAAAAAAAAGAATTTAATGTTTTTCAGCATTTCCTTGCCTGTGCAGTCTAAAATTCACAAACATTGTGGGACTCTTACAGTACTCTGTATATAAACCACAGGACTCCCCAAAATGTTATACAATTAAATTAAATGTAGCACAATTGAATTTGTTGCAGTAACAAATGATGCTCTTAGACATTAAACATTTGCTGCATCAATGGAGATCAACAGAATTTATTAATCCTACAGATTTAATTGAATAAACTTAACATAGGCTAAGATATGTTTCCATGCAAGAGAAGAAATTAATGTCCAAAGAACTTAAGTACTAAGAAAAACACTTTAAAATTTGGTGCATTAAAAACTAAGCATGAAAAAAAGGGGGAGGAAGAAAAATTTTAAAAGTATTGTTCTGTGTATTGTGGCTGTTCTGAGTATAAGATTCTTTGAGGAACTTTCTACTTAAAGCGCACTTCTACTGTTCTTCCCTTGCAGGCAGGCTTTACAAGGTCTTGATATGATATATTGGAAGTAGTATAAAATTCTTGAAATGTGTTTTTGAAATCTTTAGACCTTTGACCATATTTGCTATGATGATACAGACTTAACAGTAAACCCATCTGAGAGACATTTTAATGGAACACTTTAAATGAAATCAATTGGTAGTTTCATAATGGCAGCTGAATGTGTGTTCTTGCCATTTTCCCATTTAACAAGAAGAAAAGGCCAAACAAGGACCAATTAGTCATAATAAAATCAGCTTTGATGACATTTTCACTCCTGAACTCTGGTATAAAATGGTCATCTAAGAAAGAACTGAAAGGATATGTGAGGAATTTGGTAGTATAACTGCATGTACTTACATATGCACTCCTGAGTAAAAAATGATCAGGTAAAGACACTGCAGATTACTTTGTGTATGGAGAAAAATATACTATTTGTGTGTTTATGTGTATGCGTGTAGTTTTGCTTGATTTTGTTTTAAATTTTAACTGATCTCAGTTTTTCTTTGAAGCCTATGCAGGTTAAACTTTATTTTCATTCTTTGGATCTCAACGACATTTGTGTGCTCGGGTTACCCAGTTGTCACTTCCATGGTAAGTCACGCTCCCTACTTACTTGAAGATCAGATGCTTCATTTCTTTTAAATAGATATTTTATTTAAATTTTTTTTTTGGTTGCTTATTTCTTTGATGTTGCTGTTTTTTATAAAATCAAAGAAGTTTCTTGTATTAAAGCCATTGGTTAAATATTATTACCTAATTTTTCTGGAGTATAGCTCAATTTTTGCTTTAGTTACTAATAAAATATGCAAGCGTCTAAAATAATCATGTGAGAAATCTATTGCATATTTAATGTAGAGTGTGGGGAGCTTTTGCTGAAGTTGAAATACTGTATGGAAAAGAGAAAAACGTCAATCTCCTCTCCATTTCATCTAAATTCCTTGTCTATATCAAATAGGTACAATAAGATACATGTATTAATTCCACGTATTGCTAGCTAGTTTATAAACCAGTAAATTTATTTGTCACTGTTAGTGTGTAGGTAAAGGTGAAATTGTTATGTAAAGTTATGGAGAGTTGTTGCATGGAATCAGTAATACAAACTTGATTGCACTATGAAACAAAGTAGAACAGCCTATAAAACCGAAGTGAACAGGTTACTTAAATCATGGTAATATCCTTTCAGGTGCTGATCTCGACCAGGTTACCATGGCAGATCACTGGTCAGACTGTGCATACACCATTTAAGACTTTGCCAACATGGAATGAGATATTTTATTTGTAATGATGTTCAATCTTCCTGCTTTGGACAAACTCTTCTTTAGACACCCCGTTTCTTTATTGCTGTAAAATCAGCTCTTGAGGCCAGGGTTCAGATTTCTTTGTTTCCTCTGATGTGTTTTGCACCATTATCTCTTCATTAAGGTGGTCTGTCGCTAGCAGAAAAGGTAGCCACTCGTGCAGCTGTTTATTTTATTGATACGAAGGTCCCGTTAGCCCTAATCTATCCATCGCCCAGTCCTTTTCTATCTTTTACTTCTCTAAATGCTGAATCATCTTTCATTTCTGATCACGGGCAGTTTAGACACAGCTTGATGTGACTAGCCACATTTCTTAATGGATCTCTTTATGGCAATGATATAATGGATAAAATAAGTTTCATTATTTCATATTAATTAATATCCTGCATGTGGAAATAACAGTCATTTGTACAGTAGTGTAAGTCCCTGTATAGGTTGGGAGCCAGCAGCTAAAAATTCGAAGGGGGATTTCTCTGTGCCTGTTTCTCGCAGAAAACATTTCTTCTTGTTAGGGAGAAACATCAGTCTGGGGAAAAAAATCCCAGTCAGCGGGAAAAGAAGCTGTGTGGTTAGCGAGCTGTGTGCCGGCTCGGTTCTTTAGGCTCAGTGCATGCTCTTGCTTGCAGAAAGGATCATTAATCTTCCTTTTATGCACACAGAACAGAAAAAAATGTTAAGTACTAAACAGTATTAATACAAGTAATAGCATACTGAATTAAAATTAATCTTAGTGAAGCTAATAGCAATTTTTCCATCATTTCCAGTGAAGGCAGGTGTTAACCCCGTGGCTTTGCGTGCAGCCGTGTCCCAAGCAAGAACATGGTACAGACAGCTTTAGAAATGGTGGCAGAGTATTTCTTTTAGATAGATAATCAGCAAGCTGGTAAATGACGAGTGGGTGAAAGATGCACAGAACAGCTATACACATGCCAGAAAGGCTTCCTTTTAAATTCGATGTTAATATAAATGCAACTTAAATTTGCAAAACCTTTTTATGTAGTTTACATATTTATACTGCAAAATGCAGGTAAGAGGAACATGTATATAAACCTATCTGGATTTTAATCCAGACTTTTTAAAATTCCCATTGCTATTTTGTGCTTATTCAATTTAGTCGTAACTACTACCGTAAATAGTCATAACTACTAGAAAGCTTCCTCTCCCAGATTTCTGCTTTACAGGTACTTTCATTTTCTCTTACCTGTCATTTAAACTACACGGCTTCACACAAGTGATAACAGGACGTGGTTTCATTGTTAACTGAAAAAAATCTCATTTTACAGCAACAAACATGCATGCTACTCTAGGGAAACTGTGTTACGTGTCACAGCTGGTCAACATCACGGAAAATGATTCATTTCATACCTTAGACATAATTGTAACAGTATCAGTATTTTATACCAGCAATACCACAGTTGAGTTTTCTAGAAAGCTACAAAAAAAAGCTGATTTTGAATATGATGAATCCTTAGCAAATAACAGTTCATCCTTGTCATTCTAAGCATAAACTGGTTTTGTTTCTGCTGTGCTTTTTATACTGAACAAGTCCTGACAAATACACAAATCCATAATTTTACCCTTTTTATCTCTCTCTTTTTTCTTTTTTTTTTTTCTTTTTTTCTTTTTTATCTTCAGAGCAGCAATCCTTTTTATTTGAATTGCCAGCTGTATGGAAAATCTGATTACTGCCTCGTCCTGCTGAATAACTGCTTAGCCAAGGTGGGCAGGAATGAAGAACTGGCTTTTTTAAAGCCTTACCTGGAGATGCCTCTCAATAAAAGGTCCTTTCGCAACGGTGTTGGATCCGGAATTAAAAAAACTTCCTTTCGAAGAGCAAAGTCATAAGCAAATGTTCAAAACCACAGTCCCGATTTTAGTATCTGATGTTTAACTTTGTGCTTAAAATCATTTTAATGCTTTTCTATGATAAAACCAAGAGAGACAAATGTACCCATGTCTTCATCATGTAAACAGATGTTTGTTTCAAAGAGCACAAGCCAAGTGGAGCAGATGGGATTGCTCAGAAAGGGCTTTGTTTCCAAAGTTACAGTATCATAAAGTTTTGTATTGAAATGAGTGTTTTCATTTGGTTAATTCCCCTTCTTTGTAAAGCTACAGATTTAATCAGCTTGCTCCTGATTAATACAAAATTAGTCCTGTGCTGTGAATAGGTGTGTGCACGCAGCCTGTCGGGAGGACTGACAGTATTATTCCTGACATCCCTCCTCTGCCGTAGCAGCAAACTCAGCGGCAAGGCAAGGCATGCCTCTACTTTACTGTCCCAAATCACATTTACTTTAAGACAACTGCTCCGGCAATATTAATACAGATTTAAAGTACTAATTTCAGATTTCCAAAGGTATGAAGGGCCACTGGTGAAAGACAGAATCAGGCCCTGCTTGTAACTTCTAGTTTCTTTTTAATATAGTTATTTAAAATGACTGTAGCAGGAAATAATCTCTTGAGATGTGTCATCTCATTTCCAGAAGAGTCCTGGGAAATCACTCTAAGGCAGGGTATCAGTGCAGCTCCCTTTGCCTCAGTTAATTGACTTACATAGGCAACACACATCTGATGAAATGTGCCAAATGCGGTTTCTGCTCGTCTGCTACAGTGGTGGTGCAGTAATTAATAACATTTTTTTTTTTTAATTTCCTGTTAAAAAAAAAAAGAAGTCATTTGGTCTGAAAATACGTGAATGTGGTGTGTAGGAAAGGTCATCTGCTGAGTGACATCTGTGTGAATTTTACCTGTGGCCGTCCAAATGCAGTGTAACAGTCTGTAATGTTGGTTTGAAAACATTGCAAAGTGTCCATGCAAATGCATTTTGAATTCAAAGCTAAGATAATAATAATAAATCAGTATGTGGATGCTTTCTAACATTTCCCTGTTAAATATCATAGCCTGGGAGATCACTACTAGACCCAGAACAAGGTGGGGTGGCACCATCACTGCCGTGATGCCCATTCCTGTGTCTTGCACCCCTGTACCCATGGAGAAAAGCGACTCAAGCACGGAGCCGTGCTGGTGGGATTTTGGGTTTCTAGACTGCAACTGCCTCATTTCTGGCTGGTTCAAGGAGGTCAGACACACTTCTGTCTGCGTTTGTCCATGCTGAAATGTTTAAAGCATCATATTTTTTAAAGCTGCCTGAACACTTACACTCCTTTTGGGTACTGTTGATGTCCAGGTTTCTTAGCTCTGGCAGCTCTTAATCAAGTGACACCCAGAGACCTTCAAAAATGTATAAGGAAAATGTTAGATAATTATTATTCTCATGCGCTCTGACTCATGTAATGTCCGGATGGGGAAGCCCGGGCCAGCAAACGCGGTGGCACGCAGGAGTTTCACTGCAGCAGGGCATTCGCCCTGCTTCATTCTTGGCTGCTGTGATTTCAGCCGCAGCAGATGTCCTGCAACTGCAATTTTCCAACTCAAACACTCTCCAGCTCTGCCCAAGAAGCAGCATTTTAATGCCGTTGGCCACGTAAAACTGAAGGGCAAGGAATGACTCCCAGCCCGTGACTCCTGGGTGTGCGGGTAAGTGCTACCAAGAGGTACCGACCTGCTAAACACAGGTCCTGAGTGAGGGGTCCCAACAGTACTTCAGGGAAAAAAAAGTAACATGGATTTAATTATGCCCTTGCACAGGCATAATGTGTGTATTCTGCATCTGTGCACGTCTATATTCAGGGAGGTGGAGGTGTTTTGTCGCAGTGCAGCTCCCTGGAGTGGCCCTGGCCTGCTCTTTACAGCTCATATCACCACCCAACTTATTTTTCAGGGAAGAAAAAACCCGAAACAAGTCCAGATTTATCTTTGTCTTGGGCTTTCACATCCATTTTAGTTGACTTTTTTTCTACATAATCGAATACATTTCTGCCTTGGTAACCTATGATCAACAAGGTTGTTTGAAAGCCAACAGAGCTACATGTGTGGCTCTGAAAATCAGCCTCTTCCTTTAATTTATTGTGCAGGTATACGACCAAGCCGTTTAGTGATTCAGCAATTGCCTTTGAGCAGGGTATGCTCAGGAGGGGTGGAGAGACGGTATTCTGCTTTGCACAGACCTTCATCCCCTTTTTTTGAAAGTATGGGCTGCAAGAAAACCAGCTTCTTGCCTACAGGAAAAAGCCCGTTATTTATGATTTAGTCATTCCCTGAGAAGGCACTCCACCTTGAGGGATCTGCATACACAAAAAAGATGGTACAAAGAGGCCATCAAGAGCCATAAGTTTTGCACTCACCTAAATCACACCGAGCAAGCCTGGAAAATGTAGATTATGCAGCTGATTTACAGAGGTATTTCTGTCACTGGTGGTCTGATCTCGCCATCACCACCCACTGAAAACTCACAGCGCTTGTGCTGCCTTCGACATGAAATGCTAAACTCTTTTCTGAACTTTAAAGGTGGCTTTATTTTGGAAAGAACAGAGAGTAACCTTAGTGAACTCTGTCAGAAAATCAGGATCTAAGGGTGCCATCGCTGAGCACATTAATTTTTATGCTGACAGAAACTGGAAACATGACATAAAATGTCTCTTTTCAGTGCAAAGAGGACAATAGGAATGACTGTAGGAATGCTGGTCTACAGCATAATTAATATGCTGCAATGAATTCTATACCTTTCTGGAAAAGAGGGATTCCTTACTCTGTGAAAAGATAATTTGTTGACTTTCTTCACTATTTTTCTTGGCTAACCTAAGAGAAAGAATAAACAAGTTTAGAGGATGGGAAGGGTAATGCTTTTTCTAGGGATTGAGGAGCAAGCTGGGAACATCTCAACCAGGCTTGGCCTTTGGTAGTAATTCAGTCTGTGACCTTAGAGAAGTCACTTCATTTCTACTCAGTTTCTCCATCTGAAAAATAAGAAGCTGCCTTCATCAAGCCATCTCGCATAAGCAGTGTCATGACTGATGGGTTTGGGAAGTATTTTGGAGGTGTTGGGGCAGAGAAGGGTGGTCTCTACAGCCATCGCAGCGTCCTGGGGCTGGGAGAAAGGCATGAGCTCTACTGCTCCATCACTGGAACCTCCAGTGTCACCTTCAGCATGGGACCAAGCACCCTAATGCCCATGTTCATCTTCTAGCCCGTAGGGAGCCCTGTGGATTTCACAGCCAAGCCAATCCCCAGGTTTACAAGCTGTTTTCAGTTGCGTTGTCCGTTACACCAGCTAATGCCAAACAAATGGGTGAGATGCTCCTTCCTTGATGAAGCTGGGTGAGAGGCATCCTCTACACCTGCACTTTCAAAGTGCAGCTGCTATAGTTTATTCAATCTTCAGCTAGTAGTACTTTGCTTTTTCTTCTTTTTTGATCATGTATCCTTTGGTAAAATGCATTAACATGTATTTAAAGGACATGCAGAATCCCTGAATCTATATGTTTTTTTTTAACCTGCTTTGCTCCAACTTGTATCTACCTTTGGAGGCTTTGGACGTAAGTATCCACTGATGGGTCTTTGTCTTTGGGCTGTGAGGGCCATCTTGGAGCATAGCAGTCACTATTTCCAGCAGCATCCCTGTCCTGAGCCCTGAGGTTGGGCTGCCACTGCTCTGCAGCTTCAGCAGCCTGTGCTGCATTCCCATCCTCATCCCCATCCCCATCCCCATCCTCATCCCCATCCCCATCCCCGTCCCCATCCCCATCTCCACCCCTGGAGAAGGCACCTTGCAAAGGGCTGTGCACGTTCTCGCACCTTGCCTGTTGCTCCTCTGCTCCCTTAAAATGAGCTGTGCCTTTGAAGGAGGCAGCTAAGATCCACCATGAGATGAAAATAAAAAGAACAAATCCAATAAAATATGAATGAGTGAAATCTGCCTGAAGACAGGCGGAGGAATTAACATTTTTTTCTTCTTCACAGATTATTGGCAAGAAAGGCAATTAAATAGCCTGATGTAATAGCATCTAATTTACCTGCAAGACTGAAAATTAGTTGTTATAATGACATCCCAATACTTGGTTTTCTGATTATCAAGCATATATTACAGTGTGTATATATATATATCTCACATTTAGATTTCCTAATTTGCTATTATTTGCCTGTAGATGGTAATTTATTGCCTTAAAATACTGAAAGGAAGAAAGGAAGTCTCTTGCTGCTTTTAGCTCTGGATATAATTTTGACCTTAAGAAAGAACAAGACAGATATGAGAGAGTATATTAGATGTTATTATTACCATAATAAAACACAGATAAAAATCATAGTGCAGAAAGACTCTAAGACAACTATTAAGCATTTGTCATATAAAGAAAATCAAAATTTAACTTATCAGATATTCTGGCACTTTAAAGATTCATCATGAAAAATTGCTTCTAACAGTGAAGCGTTTATGCAATATGTCATTGATGAGCTGTCTGCTTAAACGTTTAAAGACTTTGGAAAAAGATAAAAAAAAGTCAAAGATATGCTTTTTATTAGTCTGACAGAATGTTTCACTGTATTTAAATTTATTTTAAATAGTGAAACAGTATGCCATTACATTTTTTTGTAAGAAAACAAGTGGAGCTCATTGTCCTACCCTAACATGCAATGGTTAGTGAGTGTAACCAAACTGAGAATGGAGCTTGTTGACTGAAAGAATGATACAGCTGTACATCGGACTTCACTCCAGTGGGCGGTTTTAGAGCCAGGGGGAATTTTTCTGCCTTTGTGGTGATAGAAAGGCTTTTTTTTTCTAATACCCTACTGGATTTGAAGTCATTGCGTTGATTATGCTTAAAATTAAGCATATCTTAAAAGCTTGATCAACTGAGACCTATCTTCTTAAAGTCTTCGGTATGAACTTTTCAGAGGACATAAAGGAGCTCAATGTGATAAGAAATGAGCTGTGAAGTGCAGCTCTCAAGACAACATCCACAACTCGTTGAAGTCAACAGAAAGCTGCCGAGCATCTTCAATGGGCTTTGGATCAGACGTTCAGCGTACTACCGGTAAGAGTATTTTGTGTTAGCTTCTTGTGGTCGGTCAAATGAATCCAGTGAATCTCTATGGCAACCCTTGAGCACCTCACAGCAGCTATGTGCACTAATAGATTTTTCTCCCCAAAAAGCATCCTCATTGATTTCTGTGGTTTGTGCCTACTGTCTCTTTTAGCCCACCATATCTCAATTTGGGGACCATAACATCGCTGGCATTTCAAAACCGCAGCCAAATGCTGGAGCTGGGAGTTCCGCAAGGAGCCCAGGCCACTGCGGTTGGCTCTGTGTCTTCATTAGCATTGTAATTAGTAACATGACACTTGGATGAACCCAAGGTCTACAAGGATGTGTGCGTAAATTTATTGTTAATCACAGAGATGTAAATACAGGAGTAAGCATTATTCTAGAGTCATTTCGGTCCCCAAACACTTTTTTTTTTAATAAAAACTATACTAGCAAGTAGATGATGGTTGTACTTGTTGTGGAGCTTTGTTTACTTTGTTTACGAGTAAAAATCATAAAGTAAATTAATCTCAACTTGATTCAAAATACAGGGGGAAAGGGACAATATGTGCAAGTAAAAATGACCACTGGTGGAAAAATCATTGCCATTTAGTAGTATTTGCTCTTCTTCTCTGACGATTTCATTGATAATCCTCTACGGTGCTGTTTCAGAATATTTTTACAGTAAACAAAGACCTGGAGTCATGGAATATTTTTGTAGGAGGCTGCTTGATGGACCTCCTTTCCCGTGCTAGGGTCTTCACGCTCGTGCCCGTCTGCGGTGTTTGACGGGTCTTTCTCAGCACAGTCTGCAACCCACAGCCACGAGGTGTCTCCAAATTGTGCATCTCTGTATGGGTCTGGAAAACCCATCGACCCATCGGACATACCAGACAGAGCTCAGCTGACTGCGGTGGGAGGTTAGGTGTACAATTCACAGGCAGACATCTCCTTTCAGCCTATAAATTTTGGTGTCTTAATTTTGAACTGAGTCCCACTGTTCCTGTTAATGATTTTCTTGAAGCCACTGAATGGCAGTTGTGGTAACATTCCCCACTGTCTGGAAATCTGTCACAGACGCCACATGTTCTCGGTTCGAAGTCACAAGGGTTTTTGCTACACGTCTAAATATTTTGGATAAAAGAACCTGGCTTGTTGGACAGGCATGCCCTTTGGTTTCCCCGTGTTATGACAAGGGATATGTTGACTCTGCTGGTGCTTTTGCTTTTTAGTTTTAGCCAGGTCTGCGAATCATTCCTTCCTGCTGGCAATGTGAATCTTGTTAGCTTCCTGGCTGATGGGAGCAGCGCAGTCGCGAGCGTATTTTCTGCTGCTCAGTGATGCCTGGCAAAGTGCATCCTGTGAAATGCCACTTCATTTCATGTTTCTCAGTTTAAAATTCCTTTTCACATTCAAAATACGGCAAAATTATTGTTGCGCAAGACACCATGGCACATCAGGAAGGATGCTAAGTCATTCACTTAATTAGACAGCAATTGGTGCTGGCTGGAGTGCACCATAACGCGAAGAAGCAATGTGTAAGTCAAGGGGACAAGCTATTCGACTGCTCATTATTGACTCAGTTTCATGGTTTGGCATCAGAAGTCATGCCGAGTGTGGGCTAGCCCTGAGTGCTGGACTCTGGCTGCTCCCGGATTGTCTGCCCTCGAGATGAGCAAGGGAATACAAGTGCTATATTTCTCAGTCTTTTAATAAAATAGCACAATTGGAAGAAAACAAACTTTATTTAATGCACTATTTATATTCTCTCTTATCTTTGGTTACTCTTGGTTATGTGATCTAATCATGTCCATTTATTAATGAGGTTCCTTACAGCCACTTGAGGCTATGTAGGAAAATTGACTGGAGGAGCTTACGGAGCAATTTAAGGCCAAATCCTGATTGCTGAACATAATGAAGTATGCTAACTGATGCATGGAGATCCTGTTGATTACTTTAAAGAACCTTAAATGAAAGAAGACAAATGACCCATGTGGGTGGAATTGATGTAATTGGCCTATGAAAAGATACTTATAAACAAAAAAAAAAAAATTGTTCTTTTCCCTCTTGCAGACGTGGGCTGTTATTTATTGTTTTCTTTGCCTATCTGTAAATATGAACAATAACGTAAGCAGCTGTCTCATGGATGCTCCTAACTGCCAGCAGCTGGGCAAGTGTCTGTGTCCGAGCACAATCTCCATTTCAGATTGGTGCAACTCAAGCACCAGACCACTAAAGCACTTCAAAAAGCCCTACCAGTTTCTCTATTTTTGTATCAAGCTGTCACTTTTTCTAAATTTCTGCCACCAAACTGTTGCTTTTGATGCCCAGGTGCTTGGTGATGCATCGTTGTCTTTGGACTTTTTGCCAGCATAGGAGAAGGGTGTGCACGAGAACGAGATTCGCAGCAGGTTCGTGTCTGCTCCGCGGTGGTGGGTTTAGATAGTTTGCTCTTTTGCATGTAAAGCAGTGTCAATTTGCATATTTGGGTATTTTGAACTTTACAAATCACTCCTTATGATCAACAAATAAGGTGTCATTTACGTGCCTGTATTAAGGAAATGAGTTACATTTATCTTCCCTACGTTCTCAGAATGGAGTCAGGTGTTTCGGCACAGCGCGAGCCCTCGCTGCCGTGCTCGTGCTGTTCACCTGTCACCCAGGCTGTACCTTTGAGCCTGTACCACTGCTTAATTAACAATACCATAGACAGCCGTAAAATGAAAACTAGATGTTTTGGTCACTAGCCTAATGTGGATATTTTGCTAAGCCATATTCAATTATTTTACTTTTTATTTACGCAAAATACCTTGTATTTTAGGTGGGTATAGTCATATTGCATTACAAAACCTAGCATTTTTAAGGGTCTGAGGACAGTTTCATTTGACACATTAATCGGAAAGTGTTTATTTCAATGCCTGCAGAGTTAGTGGGGGCATATATGATACGGTTATTCATTACCATGACTCCATTTGCACTAGTTCATTACAGCTCCTCCCCTGCAGTATAGAGAGTGGGGTAGGGACAAGGTCCTGGCCTCTGACACCTGCCTTCGTGCCGCTGTAGGACACAGTTTCGCTCTGTAAGTCTGACTTATATTTTTTTAATGTGTTTGCAACAAATGCGGAGATTTTATTTTGCACAAATCATGAAAAAAATCAGTCTTCCTCATTAGGTCTCCATGAGACTCATACTGGTTCCCATTAAAATGTTGGCATTTACCAATGGTCATAGTGAATGGTGCTTCAGTAGTTTTGCATTGTTTTTTCTTTTTTTTTTAGTGACCCCAACACAGTCATATATTTTTCTCAATGCCTTGTTAAATACAGCAATGGTCAGTAACAGCAGCGAGGTAAGTACTTGTTCATGACTAAGTGAACAAAACTGGGAAGAAAAAGCAAACACAACCACTCTCCAGGGGATCCTGTCTCAGAGTGTATAAAAACTCTTATTTCTGAGAGTTACTTTTAAAATTCTTGACCTTCAGGAAATGGTTCAATTTTACCATAAATAAACAATGAACCTCACATGCCAGTGGGGGAGAGTGAAGAGATTTTTCCTCATATTTTTATGCTGTGGAGTTGCAGAAGCGCAAACCCAGGACTGCTGAGCCCAGGCAGGAACGCAGTACGCCTGACACGGAGCCTTGCAAAAACGAAATCAATAAAAAAAAAGGAGCCATTTCTCCTTTTCCTTACAGGAAACTTCCCCACAGTCCCTATGTCACCTTGGGCAGGCTACTCACTATTTCTGCGCTTGGGTCTTACAGCCAAAAAATATGAACTTGCCCTTTTCTTCCTTCCTCTGTTACACTGATGTGATTTTCTGCTGCCGGGGCTGGTACACGCTCTCTATTTGGAATGTGTGCAGTGCCCAGCCGGTGCAAATTAATTTGGTATGTCAGCACTACTGTAGTGCAAACGATAACTAACTGTGGGAACGATGGATAACCAGCGTGTGATGGCATGAAGGAGGAGATTTGCGGAGGAGAAAGGGCAGGCTAAAATTGGATCACTGAGCAATTTCCATATTTTGGGGGCAGTTTTTTGTCCTGTATACTTGCAGAAAAAAAAGTTCCCAGAGAGAAAAAAGCCTATGACGTATGTATATTTTGCTCTTTCTTCATTTTCATGATCACAAGCTTAGCTTTTTAAATTTGGTGGGGCTGGAGATGGGAGACGTGGTACTTTTTTTCTCCGTGAGCTTGAAAGCGCTGCAGGTTACCATTCCATAATTATTTTTGTCATAAAGATGAATGCCATCCTAAAAAAGTTGGAAGCTAACAGCACCTCGGCTTTGATATATGAATATTACCACTCTAAATGTTGGAATGGCATTATAGATGGTTTATGGTTTTATGACTATGAGACATTTCTTAGTCTCTGATTCAGAAATACATTTCCTACATTTTAAAGCAACTTTTGGTCTTTGACATCTTTTTTTTTTTTACGGCTTGTCTTTGATTTCAAACCGCGTCTTGAAGTGAATTTAAGAGATTGTAGGAGTTTAGAGATATTCACCGTAAAACGTAGGTGCAGAGTAGTCACCTTTAGCCACCTCTAGTTTAATACCCTGCAATGTCAAGGAATGGCTGCATTGCATTAATTCACTCCAGTTCCTGCTGGGAAATCACTGAGCCTTCATAGATAGCTGTTGCGATGTGAAACAGTTAATGTCTGTTACATTTTCTAAATAGTATACCCTCCTAGCTATACAAAGGCCATGCAAATGTGATATTTGAGAGAACATATTCACAGAACTGTAGTAGTTTTTAAAATGAAAATAGCATCATTTTGTTTTGAACGCGTTTCTCCCCTCACCCCTAGCCTGCCAAAGCGCTGGCGGTTCTGCACATTGCAATAAGCGCTATTTAAAATATGTTTGAAAAAGAGCAATAAAATGGAAGACTGCCCTCTAACGTCAACAGAGCCAACCGAAGGGGACTGAAAAGGCAGCGAGAGGCTGTGGAGGGTAATAAGGGTGGGCCATAAGTTCTCTGGATGAACAACATTTTGAGTAGAAAAGCAGACAGAGGAACATTTGAAAATTTGGGGATTTCAGAAGCTTCCAATGCAGTTGAGATGCCAGGAGCCAATAAAAGCCAAATCTGAACCTCGAATGCTATTTGTTTTGGAAACCGTCCTCCAGATGAGGATTCAGCCATTTCCTCACTGTCTTTTAGTGGTAGACACATTTAGTAGCGACTGAGTCTGAACAAGGGGAAGGTTTGTGGGCAAGTAGGTCTTCAGGTTTATTTTAGTAGCAAAAGTCAACTGGCACTGAAGGGCATGGAGCAAGATCTGAATTGCTCTGTATCATCATCATTGTAATGAATAGTTTGGAAAAGAGGTCCCAGGGTTTTCTGGTGTTAAACACATGAGGAAACCCATGAGAGGGCGCAGGTCCTTGAGGAGTGGGATAGTGCAAATATCTCAGCAACGTCATAACCTCACATATACGGGATGGGAATTATCACTCAGACTAACCGGGGTCCAGCAAGGACTTTGCAGAATGTTTCTGGTATTTACAGCAACTACGTTAAGTTATGCCATCCCACTGCTGTCAGCTCCTCAAGCTACTTGTGTTCTTATGGAAGAGACTTTAGGAGGCAAAACAAAACTAAAGTGTTCATTTGTGGTTGTCTGAAAAGCTGGTCTCCATGAAAAAGTGGACTCTAAATATAAAATATTTTATATTATGATGTCAATTTTCAAAACACACAGATTAAGTAAAGTAAACATATATTGGATCTATATGCTAGTGAATAAATAACAAAGATTAATGAACACAAGGCATGAGTCCTGGTGTGAGCTCCTGCTCTGTTTACAAGCACATCACCTTTTCTGCCTTTTTTGTGATTTGTACAGCACCGTATTTTTGGAGTTTGTTTCATGTTGCTTATGGTGTGACTACCAGTTCACACACTGGCTTCTCTCTGGCCCTGGGATCGTGACTACTTAACCATGGAGAAGCACTCATGGAATAAACACGAAATGTGTTTCCTCAAACACTCCTGGCTGCAATGTTTAATTTTATGATCATCCAGCCAGCTCACAGGAATATGCACAGGGGAAGAACACCAAGGTGGATGCAAATTCAAACATGATTGAAACATCAATCACTTATTCACTGAGAAATATTTACAGTATTTTTTAACTTGAGAAAGGAATAATGAAACGTGCATCTGGGGAGTGGGGGTTATGGGCAAATTTTATTCCAAACATTTGCAATCTGTGCAGAAATTGTTCACTCATCAAATATTGAAAAAGGCCAGGAATGAAACAAAACCCCAAAGGGACCAAAATCAGGCTGGCCAGGAATCTCCTCCAAACACTTTTCCATTGGAAAATGCCAGATCATAAAAAATGAAGTGATCTGGGAAAATCAATCAATCCTGACAAAGTCACAGCGAGGAAGATTTCCTGCCAGCTTGCCTGTCAGGCTCCCCAGGTCGCTCTCCGTTGGGTGTCAGATCGATGATGCTCGCCCGCCCCAGCACCTGGGCAGGCGGCCGGGAGCTGCTCGTGCCCCGCGTCCTCCCCGGCCCTGGAAGCAGCCAAGACCTTCAGAGCCCTTGCAGTCAAGTGTCACTGTGACCTTTCTGTTAAACTGAATGCCATGTTTCCTCTTTTGAAGTGTCATATGCACGTGTGTTTGGTTTTTCCCATTTAGTAATGTATTTTTTTAATCTCAGGATTCCCTGCGCTGGAGTTTCTGGTCTACTGCACAAGAAAGGAGAGGCAAATCCAAGCTGAAAGCTGATGACCACAACCTATAGAAAATATATCCCAGTTTAGCAAAGCACATAAGTGCCTGTCTTTCAAAGATTAGCACATTTATTGAAGTCAGTAAGTGTTTATTCTTTGTTTTTCAGTGATTCTTGGATAATCCAAAGCAAGCTGAGTGCTCACGGTGCTAAAAACAGAGACAAGTGCCCAGCCTTGGAGAGCTGCCATCTAAATTGGCCATTCCCAAACTGCAGTGCAGGTATTTACGGTGGGTCATGAGTCTTTCCTAAACCTCATTATATCCTACATGGAGGCATTAGCCCTGCAGCTACTGCACCTGCACTAATATAGGTGCAATGGGGGGGGATGTAGAGGGAGAGCGCGAGCGCAGGGGCGCAGCGGTTGGGATCCGCAGTTAATGGCCCTGCTGGCTCTGCACCCAAGCTGCCGAAGGGGTTTATGCATTACAATAAGCATTTCTTTTTTTACATCTTAGCTATAGCGTGATGTGATTCCCAGACATAAAGGAGGTGTTCCGACACGTATTGGCATCAGTTTGGGGTACATATGTGTAGGCTTAAGATGCCTCTTAGCAGATGGAGGTAGTGCAGATGGCATGGCTATCACATATGGGGAGGAGTGTTTGATTCCTCCGAGTAGGAGTGCGATGTTATTCTCAACCAGAGGGGTCAGAATAGTTTTCACTTATCGCTTAGTATTCTTGGTACCTGTTATTTCAGGATGGAAAAATCTGTAAATATCGCATGTCAAGGCTCATTGCTGGAAGCTTGGGAGGGACGGGCGCGTGAGAGGTATTTCCAGATAAGGCAGCCTGTATTCTGTAAGTTGTTTCTGATAAATGCTGATTAATTGTTATTTCTTTTTAATAAATACCAGAAGGAGAGATGAAGATCGCCTCGACGCAGCTAAGGTCTGGTTTAAATTAAGATTCAGGAGAGGGATGGGAACACGCCATTGCTGAATGTGTGGGGAGAACAAGGAAATATTGCAGGGCTCTCGTTTTCCAGAAACAATACTAATGCTCTCTTTCAAAGCACGGTGCCCAGCAGTGGGTAGAAACCAATATTAAATCTGTCATGTTTTTATATCGTTCTTAACATCTCTGTTCGAAATCTAAACTAACTTGCACAGAAAAGCAAGGATCCCTCTAACAAAGCAGCATTCTGGCAGCATAAACAACAACCAAGCTCGAAAGGGAAATAAAACATATCTTTGCTCTCCTGACATTATATAACCTGTTAAAAGCAGAGTATTCTGCAGCAGTGACTGAGGGGTTTTATTTCTTGTATGGATTTTCTTAGAATTTTAATGGGGGAAAACAAGTAACAAGTAAGATTATTCCACTTCAACAGCTGAAAGAGTGGATTTTATGGAAAATGAGTGCAATACCTTTTATCTTTTCCTAATGAAAACACTGCCACCAGCTGGTTAATAAATGGTTTTGACTAGGGTTTTACACAGAAAGAATTACACTTTTTTTTTAAACCCAGAGTTAAGCTGGAAGTGATATTTTAGGTCAATATGTTTTCAGACTAGAGAGCACTGATTAACTGCACTCTCCAATTTTTTTTTTCAAGTGATGACAGTGCAACTAATGCTTTTTACCCTAAACCTGTTGTTCAACAAGCCATCAGGACAAAGCTCAGCTCAGCGGAGGAAGGTGGCCACTACACGAGGTACTTTGGCCATCTTCCATCTTCGTGAGCTGGTGTGACCATCTCAGACTCCACCGCGGTTCAGATGCCTCCAGGGTTTGTAACAAAAATAATCTGTTATTTAAATTATATATAAATTGATAGTGAAATTATTTGAACTCAGGCATTTGAAATATACTGAAATTAATTTGCCTTTTCAGATTCACAGTTTTTTACTGATGTCCAGTGTTCAGTTGAGTCACTGCTCACAGCGGCTGGAGTAAAAGCCGACAGCGCTGTGTTGTGACAGCTGCACTCAGTGCAGTTATGGGTCTTGGTGCCAAGACTTTTGGATGGTGGCATAAATGTCATCAGCTCTTTACTCATGATTTTGCTAAAACATCAGTAGTGGCTAAGACACCTCGGCAGAGTTGACATTTCAATTGTCATGTCGGTTTTTACTCCTGTTCTCGAGACAATTCATGTGCTCAAAATGATCATTTCGGGTTCTCTGCAGACCCAAGAAAAATGCAGTTCAGCTTTTTTAAGTTGCCATAACAATCACAGGGAAAAGAAATCTTGTAAATGGAGGTTGAGGTTCAGAGGCATAATTCTGTGCTCAGGAGGGTTTCGCAATTGATCTTGTGCCCGAGAGAAAGTGGATATATTGCAGTCTCAGAAGCTGCCAGTCCAATAGTAGATGTGTTTCATATTGCAATACAACATTTTCCTTACAACTGACGGTCTCCTTTGGCCCCAGACTCAGGCAGTGACTTTTGAGGGTTCTTTTGTTTTGTTCTTTATTTAAGCTTTTTCAGCAAGCTGAAGCCATGGGGAATTTCAGCCGCCCCAAACCCTCCACTGAGCATTGACCTGGAGAGGAGATTCAATACCCTCAAAGCCTGTGCCTGTGTTATGGACACGTACAGCCTCTCCTCTGCACCACGAGCAAAGGATGCTCCCGGGCTTTCGCCACAAGACTCAGTTCAGGGCAAATCCAAACCTCAAAGGAGGGCTACCATGCAGGTGGTTTGGATGTCACCATTGCCTGCAGCTGACGAGTTCGAAGCTGCAAGGGAGTGAAGCTGCAAGGGAGCTCCTGCCACCAACTGTGCAACCTGTGAGCCCTGCAAGGGCAGCAGCGGCAGCCGCCATCCCATCTCCTGCACCAGCACGGATTGTCCTTTTCCCAGGCTTCCAAATTTCCAAGTGGCTAGCTCCTGCCAGTTAGTTTTCTTATGTTTCAAGCATTTTTCAATTAATTAGCACTAAATCCCAATGTTTGCTTTAATGTGTAATAGGAGGTATCAATTTTTCATTTTAAAATTGAGAAGAAAAAAGACACTTTCTATATACCAGAGCGTTTCAGCTGGGCTATAAAACATATCCATGTACCCTCTCTGCTTTGCAATGGAAGTGCCACTGAAAGCTGTAGGGGTTGCACGGGATCTGCCGGTAACAAAACAGAGCTGCTGTCAATCCTCCCCCTCCCAGATGCTTTAGTGGAGAAGAGGGACCCACAGCTGGCACGGGCCACCGGGCACACAGCGCTTGCATTACTCCTATGTAAGACCACCACTCCTATCCAAGAGCTGTTTTTTTTCCATGGCACAGACGAGTTTCCCTAGGTGAATTTCCCAGTTTAAATTAAATTAACCCTTTAATTTCCTCCTGCGTGTCTCAGCACTGTCACACAGGATAAGCTTATCCATAATTAGGGCTGAATTAGTATTCCCAGTAAAGCCAGCCTGAAGTCCCCACGTTTTGCATTTTAACAGTGGCTTCTGCTTCCAGCTTTGGCACAGGGAGTATTTAAAGTACAGTCAAATATTCTTTGTAAACCTTCAAAGAAATGTTTACTTCTTTGCTCAGTGTAGGTGTTCAGACACGGTCTTGTCTGGGGGTTGGTGCGTGGGGTGGGAGCGCGCCCCTCCACCACCAGCTGGGAAAACCAGCAGGGCTGGCACTGGGGATCCGCAGAGGATTGCCCAGCGACAGCATCGCTCCTTCGGGCTTGGTGGACTCCCCTTTCCCATACATATCAGCAGAGCGAGGGGGTAGCGTGTACCTTGCACACTGTGGGGAGGCTCTTTAGGCGGCTGTGTTACCTTCACAAATGAAACAAAAATTCAATTACTGAAAATAGCAGCATCCCTTTCTTTTGTACAGCCAACAGTGGAAGAGTCTTTTATTGATTGCTTCTGAATGTCAATATCACAGTAGAAACATTGCAATAGAAACAACTTATTTTTTTCTTAACAAGCATACAGGCGTAGAAAAATTTAAAATAAAACCTCAAACCTCCTGTTTTGAAATATAACGGTTTGTGCTCAACACAGAAAAGTGATCCAAATTTGCAAATACTCCTGTACATAAATTAAAACTTTCCATCCATGGATGAAAGCTCACCTGTAGACGAAATCTGTCTAACATTTGAAGCAAAAAGGCAGAGATCCAGAACACCTGGGGCTCACGTATTGCTACGCACCTTTAAGATAACACTTTAAAATCTCTCAGAGTCAGTTTATCAGTCATTAAAATGTGATTAATTGTTACCCCACAAAGATAGCCTTAATGAGGAGCATATCTCTGACTGTGATGCCTACGAACAAATTGGAGATCAGCGTGTTGGTTTATACCAGAGTTCGGGTTTTTTTCTTAACATATGAGATGTGTATGAATGTCTTGAGAGCTCATTAGGCCTAATCTAATACCACTTGTAGTCAGCACTAAGCTGAATTAGCTAAGGACTGGTTCAGGACTTCACACCATGCAAGTATCTTCACTAAAGTCATTGCAGATATCTTCTTAACTTGCAAGTAATTCCCAGTTTGCGTTAAAAGTATTTACTGCTTGTACTCATAGACTGGGATCTTTATGTTCTACTTGGACGTATTTTTAATTTTAGGTAAACTCTTCCATTAGAAAAGGTAAGAACGAAGAAAATAAACCAGTTTAAAACTCAAAACTTTTAAAATTAATTGGATACATGAGCCATTATTGGGGGAAAATCAACATTCTACATTTTTTTTCTGCACAGACTACAAGTTTCTGCCAAGTTTTTCCTCTTACCTTAATACTACCAAGACTTAAAATAATTCACGTCATTGGTTTTAGCAAGACGTAGTGATAAAATTTTAAATGACTCCAAGTCTTCTATAAGCATTACGGTTTCAAACCAGCAGCCCACAAGTCCTGCTTGGGGCTCCTTGTGATGTATTATTCTCCCCAAACAAGCATGTGCTGCAGCCTTCCGTGATGTGAGACCAAATTAATTGCTCCTGTTGTTCCTTGGAAACTAACATTTCTCTAATGATCCAATATCTCATTAGGCAACACTAAACTACTGTTTTTGCTAAAGAGCGGTTTGCCTAGGGAGGACCTCCTTGGCACCTGATTTGTCGTGAGCTGACAGCAGGCATAGTACCTTAAAACATCAGAAAATTGGAACCATTTGGTCTACGCGTCTTCCACACTCTAAATGTATGGTATTCTTTATCTCTATTAAAATGCCTAAATAGAATATTGCTGTTCAGCAATAACAACAAAATAAACACGTTCAAGTCCATTGGTGTAACTGCCTGCAAAAATTTTCCTCTGGGATGAAATTCAGGACATACAACATTTTACAAGTTTGGTCTGGGTTATGCCATCTTCCCCAGTAGTCCCATTCATTTCAACAGACCTCTTGAAAAATAAGGTGGTGCCAGTGGAGAGAAGCGGGGAGCCAGCCCAGTGCCTTGCTGGGGATGCTGCCGGGACAGGGGCTGTGCGGCACGGGGTGATGGCAGGAGAGTTAAAGCACGTGAAACCCCTCTATGGAAGCTCTCCTCCAGGAGGAGAAATTTCTTAGTTCACTGTACTGTAATCCTGCCTTAGAGAGGAGGATTAGAGGAGGATTAAGCTACAGTGAACCAAGGTCACTCTATTCCCGAGTGACAGACTTCACACAGAGATTTAATATAATTTGGAAAATACCCGTTGACTTCACACAGCTGTGCGGTCACCCAGTCTTTCCCAAACCTGCCTGTCTAGACGTGACCTTAGCACCGGGAGATTCAGATAGGTGGCTTTGAGGGGGAAAGATCTTTAAACCGCCTGATCTCTAAGGGCGTTGGACTTGAGATGGCCATAAGACAGGTGGCATCTCTGCTGGCTACCACGGGCACAGCCACACCAGAGACAGCCAGCTATTCCCCTGCGTTATTGCTAAACAGAGGCGGGGTGGAGCTGCAGGGGCAAATACAGTGACCTGCAAAGGGGCATGGGTGAGGAGGAACGGTAGTTTTACCAAAACCCAAAATATAAATATTTACTCTATTATTTTCTAAAATGTTATTCATGCTTGCTGTTGTTGGGGTCTACTTTGGGATCTGATACCTAAGTGAATATACACTGCCTGCAGCAAATAAGGATCCAGATCTGATTCTGAAATGAAATGTTATTCCATAATTAAAAAAAAATAATCAAATATTTTCAATGTAAAATTCATTACAGGGCGGTATTTAGAGGCCTGCCTCTTTCCAGCATCCATAGAGGTCATTCTAGTCTGATGTTATTACTCAATTAGAGGGTTTCTCATCAACAAAAGGTAATTGAATATTGAAGTTGGTTAATCAGCTGAGGTCCAACTCAGGATGTGAAATGGCCAAATCTAAACTGAAAATGTGCACATATGTAACTAGCTTTTATTTTGGGGCAGGTATGTACGTTTTGCTACTGCGAGTGCTTTATTTTGCTGGACACTGGCAGCCAGGCTGGTGTGAGTTACCAGGTAGCTCGTGAAGTTTCTCAGGATAATTACACTTTTAAATTCATGCTTGTGTGTCTCTGACTGTCTGGATATATATATCTTCTAAACTACAGATTACCCAGCACATTTGAGAACTCTGTGTTATACGATAGTTTATTATGAGCTACACAGTAATACTAATTGCACTTATAATTACCATCAAGTCTGACAGAAGAAATAGAGCATTTAAGGGATGGATTGTGATTGTTCTGCAAGCAGATAACCGATGAGCAGGGCCAGGTTTTGTGCTAGAGCAAAGCTGATGTGTGCCGGGAGGACGTGCTGGCTGGAGCAGGCTCACACGGGCTGGGACGGGTGCTCGGGGCTGGTGGGGCCATTGCCAACCCTTCACTTGAATCATGGGTCTGCCCAGAGAGTACGTGCTGCATCAAACCCCTTTGGATTGAGTGTGCCGATCCTTCAATCGATCCCAGCGGACTTTGGATCAAATCCCGGGACAGCAACATGAGTTATGCAATATTGACTGTTTAATATTCATGTTTCCTTACAGATCTCATTAACTGTCCTTGCATTAGCTCCCCGATGTACAGGGTAATTGGGAACTTTTCATTCTACAAAGAGAATATGTTGACCTTCAATCAAATTTGAACAGATACTTTAGGGTAAGATTTAGAAAGCTCATCCTGGAAAAAAAATGAAAATTGCACTGTGTCAGGCATTACAAATATCTTTATTTTCTCTCTCTCTGTTTCTGAGGCTTTACTTCTGATTCAGCACATTAACACCTGCAAGAAAAGCTGTTTTCCCAATGTTCTTGGCAGATTTCTGCTTGGGATTATTTTAGATTGCAATGGTTTGCTTGCTGATAAGATGCAAATAAACCCATAGGCTCCCATTCCCCTTTGATAAATGAATTAATAGAATAAAAGATGAAAAAGTTTCTCTTAAAAAATGTTTGCATACATTACACAGTTGTGAAGCTTTCTGAAGGTTGCTCATGCAAAAATGAAAGCAAAGTAGTGTTCACTGAAGTTTTGTGATGTATTTTAGCAGATTACCAGCTAAGCATCAGGTTATTAAATTGGCTTATTTTCTCAAGTCCTCCTTATGGATACCCAGTCAATTTTAAAGTGGAACAAGGAAATATCTCCGTATTTAGAAGAAAGGATGGGCCAGAAGCACATCTGATCAGGCAGTAGAAATGGTGGCAGCGTTTAGCAGAGACTTCTGCAAACAAAGCTGTTACTTCTACAATAGATTCCTGACAAGTCCAGAGCAAATACTCTGACAGCGAATCGACTTCTGAATTGTGTGAGCCAAACACTTTGAAAAATGCTTTGTGTTGACTCAGTCAAAGGTTTTCTACATTGTTAATAAACTCAGCTCTTTTGGTCTTCAAAAGAGGTATTTCTGTGTTCTTCAGTGTACCTTTGTGTTCTCATTGCAGGAACTTGTTAATACAGCAGTAATCAGTTAACTTTTATGCATTTAACTCTGATGAAAAGCCTTTCGTAGACTACAATGGACTTTGGATCAGCACCTTAAAATTATGCCTTAGGAATTAAAATGTTTTCACATAGGAAATTATTTAAGATCTCCCAGGCTAACAACGCCTGCTGGTTTCTGTCATGTTTCCCATGGTAACATGAGCCTTTAGAAAAGAAGGAAAGAAATACCCTGAGGGGGGGAAATAATGAGAAGAATGGAAAACACAAGCTTATGAAACCACTTGTTTCCCAGTGACTAAACAGAGAGTGTGTATTTTCATTACGTCTTTCTAATCCAGACCACTGTTGGCAAGGGGACGGCTGCAGTCTTCCATGTGTCATCATGCACATTGTGCTTCAAAAGAGGTTTCTTCTCCCAAGTGGCTCTTGTCTGACATAGAAGAGTAACACATGAACAAATATGGGGGGGGGGTTGATGTTATGAGTCATAAAAAAAAAACATCCTTCAAAAGAAAAGCTGAAAGAGACTCAAGAGAAGGTTCAGCCCCAGATCTTGGGTTGCCTCCAAGCGAAAACGCATTCTTCTAAATACCAAGATAGGCAACTGTCCTGCTGTGACAATATCAAAAAGCAAAACTAGAGCCACTGGAAATGAGGAGGTCTTGTCTGTCAATGTGGGTCCTGGAAGATCGGTTAGGAATTCTTAAAATGTCTCATGTTGCCACTGAGTTGATCTCATTTTCAATGGATGAGAACAACTGGCTGCCAGTTCCCGCCCCCAAAACAGCCTTCATTAGCCTTCTCTTTCTTATATTAAACAAAATGAACTCTTTCAACTTTTCCAGAAAAGTCATGTTTTTCTGAATGTCTGTTAAGTCTCCCAGCTGTCCTCCAGCCTCTACAGTTCATCTGTGACCTTTCTTAAATTATGTCAAATATTGCAGCAGTCACAATACTGGCTTATATTCAACATATCATCCTCCCGCTCCCAGTACATCTTGAAGTATTGCTGCATGGAAAACTACTCCCCACCTGAATTTCACCTTTCTGAACATGTACCATTTTCTCCCTTTACTACAGCAATCTTGAGTTCTGATTGTCTGTGTTTTTTTTTTTTATTTTGTGGCATTTTAATTTTTACAGGCTACTCTCTGTTGCTGTATCCAAGTCATAAATGAAAATACTGAATAGAATTAAACCAAAAAGAGATTCCTGTGGATGCACATTGAATTATCTCCAAGCGTAAAAGCAATTGATGAATTAGTTTCTGAGCACAGAAAATACCTTTTTTTTCCAACAAACATCCAAATAATTGAAATCCTGCCATTACTGCCAAAGATCCTGTAGAGTTGGAGTTATTCACTATTCACTCAATGCTTTATTTATGCGTACGTTGTGGTTCCACATCACTGATGCTAATCTGCTTGCTGAGTTCCTGTTGCCTTCATGAATGTTTGAAAATACATGGAAATAGTGTTGTGCTGATCTCAGCACTCGGACACTTCTGTCTTTGTAGAGAACTTCATAAATGCCACATTCTGGTTAGCAGCCCGCGTGCAGCAACAAGAGGCTAACACAGATTTTTCCAGCTGTATTGTAATTGAGTAGTGGTGGAAGCTCCAGGCTTCCCGACCCATGCACAAGTAACATTTGCCACGGTAGCAATCGCTCTGTCATTGCGTTCAGAAAAGGATGAGACAGAGTACCCGTATGAACTGTGAATTTAGGGTGGAATCCATCTCGTTTCACTCCAGTCATTTAAGAGCTGGATGTCTGATTAAACGAATCATCTTGCTCCCTCTGTAGATGAGAGAGGCTGACGCGCCCAAAGGCGGTTCAACCCTGTCTGAGTTAACACTTCAAGAGGATGAATCATCCTCCTGAGTCACATCTATCACTGTATCATGTAAGAAAAGCCTAGGTGACAAATACGCTCAATGTTTGGATAGTCAGCCTGGGGCGAGATGAGCCCAGCCTTCACCGCTCACTCTTCAGTCCCGTGCAGCCTGTGCAGGACAGGCTCTTAGCCCGGACATTAAATAACGCAGCACGTGTCCTTAGGGATGGACATAGCATTTTTGTTTGGTTGGTTTGTTAATCCCCATAAGAGCTTATTACAAAGTTCAGCAAATGACACCGAAGAAAAAAAATTTTCACTTCCAAATTTCTTTCCTGCTTCAAAACAAGATGTGAACTATGTCATTAGCTTTGTTTTTGTCGTCTTCTCTCTCTGATTTTTAGAGCTTTGCACATAAGGCAACTGGAATTGCTACCATATTTTGAGGCAGGTGACATTTCTTTATCAGATGTACTAGACAGTTGATGACTCTAGTAATGCTCTAATTATGTGTAGTGAGTTGTCTCTAAGTGCTGTATGAAAATGCTTACTGCATCATTAGCTACCTTGTTGTTTACTAAATGTCTTTTATAATACTACAGGGGCCCAAATGAAGGTTGTGTCAGTGATTGCATTCTGAATTTCTATTTTTAGGGATTTATAATTCAACCATTTATTTTCACTTCAGGCTGAAATCTGGCATACTGATTCTCAGCTGAGACTAAACTTAATTACTGAATTTAAAAGAAAAGATGAGTGTGGACGGATTGTACCACTGGAATGTGTTTTTTTTTTAACATTAAGGGAGGCAACATTTTCTTTTTGCACAGAGGATAAGGCTTTTTTAAAGGAAAGGTTTTAAAGCCTGAGGTGCAGATAGCCTAGATCTGTGAATATGTCTGTGCGTAGGCAGGCACGGCTCAAAAGAGGGTCATGAGGTGGTTTGGGAGACCTTATTGCGGCCTTTCAGTATCTGAAGGGGACTACAAGAAAGATGAGGAAGGACATTTTATAAGGGCATGTGGTGATAGGATGAGGGGGAATGGCTTCAAACTGGAAGAAGGCAGATTTAGATGAGATCTTAGGAAGAACTTTTTCACTGTGCGGGTGGTGAGCCCGTGTCCCAGGTTGCCCCGAGAAGCTGTGGCTGCCCCATCCCTGGAGGTGTTCAAGGCCAGGCTGGACGGGGCTTGGAGCAACCTGGGCTGGGGGGAGGTGTCCCTGCCCAGGCCAGGGGAGTTGGAACTCAGTGATCTTCAAGGTCCCTTCCAACCTAAACCATTCTATGATTCCATAGCGAACTGCTCAAGGGATGTGTCTGCAGTCTATGGTGGAGACCAGGGGTGTTGGAGGTCCCTCAGGAGCTGGGGTGGGTGGGCAGGGGCAGCCCTCCACTCCAGCCCACAGTGAGTCACACCCGGGTTGGTGTACAAATTGCCATTAAACATTACAGACTTGGTATCTGTGCGACTTAGGACCCGATGGAGAACATGAAAAACTGACAGTGGCTGTTGTAGAGGTCTTAATCCAAACAGGCCAGCTTCTCTGTCTGCCTGACACACCATGTTGTACAGCAAGAATTAATAAATTGCCACAAATCTTAAGTTCCCACTAATGCTGACAAATGGCTCCAATATACACTCATTACATTTTCATCATTTTGAGGGCAATAACACAATGTTTCTGTAGGTCCCTAGAAATTATTTCATTTGTGGTACATGTTGCTGAGTTTTGCACAGTGATAACAATATAAAAATATTAAAGCCTTTAATTGCTCAGAGGTTTACTTTTGCTGTCTCCCACAAAGGTATAAAAGAAAGAAAAGGGAATTTCTAGAATAAAGTGTTATTTTCATGCTGTGTATCCTAAGCACAGATCACAAGTTAAACTGTGAGCAAAAATTACTTTTTTAAAAATGTGAATGTATTAAGCATTCTGGTTTAAAAAAAACAGATTTTGAAAAATCCCTAGATAAGTGGAAATGTCAGTTAAATGAGTGCTGTGATGAAAAGAATGGTTATTGCCCTATGCTAGCTCTACAGCTGCCAGCAAATCTAAAATAAAATTACAAGATTTAAAAATAACACAAAGAAGTCATTGGGTTTTTACAAACATATCCAAATGTGATCAACTGCAAAAGGATTTGTGTTGCTGGTGGAGTAATTAGAGTGGCGATTTGACACATTGTTTGGCAATGTCTAATATTAGTAATATTTTGTCAAGTGTTATAAATAATCTAGAAACAGTCTGCAAGGATGGTTTAATGGCTGACTCAGCTGGTGCTTCCCAGAAAATTTCTCATCAGTACATGACTACATAGTAATTTTTAAAAAACTTGTTGTAATTTCTTATCATTTTTAAAGGGAATTAATCCTTGTGAAGTGGAGGATGTTCACTTTTAAAGAACTGCTGTGTTGACCCAGTGAGGTCACGTGAGGAGGAATGACAACATGAAGTATCTTACCCAAAGGCAAATGCTGATGCATGGGGAATACGCTGAGTCAATGAGGTCTCCAATTAGAGACAGATATTATAAAAACATAATCTATAGGGACTTATACAGCTCAGGACATGTCCTTCTCTCAGGTAGCAGACATGTGGTGGTGCAGGACATTCGCCTGGGTGGGAGGTAGGAGACCTGATCCTGCTCTTGGTTCACCTTCTTTGGCTGTGGGACTTGAGGCATGTCATTCAGACCCATCCATTTGTCAAAATCTTCATATCATTACCTTCACACGGTCACAAGACGAAGGAAGAACAAAGTAAAGGCAGCGCTGTACAGAGCGTGTAATGTTGCACCTGGAAACTCCAAGGCAGCCTGGAGACAGGAGCCGATAACCTTCTCGTACCTCATGTCTCAGGTCTCTGCAAAGACCCAGAGTCACTCCAGGGAGCCTGGTGTGCTGCAGCAGGACCTCTCCATGATGGTTCAGCAGTCTTGTGGATACATTTTACCATTCAGAAATGCCATGGCTGGTGATTTCGGGTGGGAAGAGATAGTACATGCAAGATCAAAAGAGCGACTGTAGTTTTAATAAGAGTTTTCAGTGAGTCAGTTAAACTTAGATTACATACCAGATTAAATAACTTAATTAAGTTATTTAATTATCCATCTAAAGTTCTAGACAGAACTTTCAGTCATAGTCCTCTATCAATTAAAGCACTGCCCTATTCATCCTCCACTCCCCCCAAATTATGCCGGTTTAGTTTTCTCTGGTGACTTGAGTAATAACATGACAGTACATTTTATAACAAATCTTCCATTATTTTTTTTGTTTCAAAATAGATTTATAAAAGTGTTTTTCTTAGTGTTTTCAATTATAAGAGAAAGCTGTACATCATGTGGGTGCCTCTCATAATTCAACCGATAATCTCAGCAATCAATTAATTTTTAAATGCTTCTCCATTAAATACTTGTTTTACCACAGTAAATAATTTAACGTGTTTCCATTTAAAAGTGTCTCACATCACAAAGTTTTCAATCTTCTTCTTTAATAAGGTCACATCATCCTGTTTATTGAAACTGAAATAAAAGAACTTTTATTTAATGATTTTTTGGCTAGTGCACTCGCTACTGGTAACTCTGCACATACATTTCCATTTAACATCTTAGTAATATGTAAAAACAGAAGAAAAATAAATTAAAAAAACAACCCCACAAGCCTGAAATCAAGAGATAAAACTGAAATGCACTGACATTTTATCAAAACCCTGCATCAATTTCTCTCCTGAGTTTCTATCCAAAATGTGCATCTACTTATTGTCACAATTGGTAGTGACCAGTGTAATTCAAGTCACAGAATTACCCTGATATACTTGGATAACTCTCCAGAGCAATAATATTCAGTGTTGAATCTTTCTATGCTTTTAATTTTCTGTTGCCTTTGAACAAGGGAACCTTGCTCTAACAGAAATATCATTAAAAAGTCAGTGTTCACTGGGAGTTACTTCTCATACACAGGCTGAAAGCTGAGGTTTCCCCGCTGTGATCTGAAATCTGACAGGTGATTTTAGTGATAAAATGGGAAGTGGTTAGAAAAATATTTATGAATGGGTGGGAAGAATATTTTTCTCTGTCCTTTTTTTCTGGAGGGGATAAAATCAGCAGCAGCTTAAATTTTGCACTGAGTATCTAAAAATCTATAGCAAGTACGAAGGACATGAGAAAGGACTATAAAATATGAAAGTCTAGAATTAAAGGACACTACTGCATGTATGATATCATGAATAACATTCACTTAGAAAGGTTGGTGATGCATGTCCGTGTGTGCCTACGTGTGTGCATGCAATAGGTCAGGGCAACGCCAGCCCAGGGGATCGTGCTTTGTCCAGAGCAGATCAGAACAACCAATTTTTATTACCACCACCTTTGTCTGTTGTATGACTCCAGGACAAACCTAAACCTTTTTCTGTTCCTTTTCCTCATTTCTGCATCTGAACTAGGACATCTCGAACCTGGACAAGGCAGCACTGCACAAATCAGCACGCATCGCTCTATTAGCTTGGAATTGATTGCGGCATGCAGGACAGGACCGTGCCCGTTATGATGCCTGCTGACATCCATGGGGCTTGGCCTGCATAAAACTTACAAGTCAGGCTGGGAAAGGTCAACGTCAAAAAGTTGTTTGTGCCGATTGTTAACAGAGCTTTTACAATTACAGAAATGGGCTGGAAAATATTCTGTAGGCAAGGGTGTGCTGCAAATTCATTTCATATATTTATCTCGTTAATTTCAGAGAATGAGTTACGTTTTCGGAGCGTCGTTCATGAACATAAACCGCTTATCCCTCCATCATTGTCTTCTCGTCCCCTTTTTTGTTACAGGCTTCGCTGGCCTGAGATTATCATAAACTCTTTGGAACAGGGATATGTATTTGGACAGCATCCAGCGTGGTGGGACCTGCTCTGGGTTGGAGCATGGTAGCTGTGAAAACAATACTCAGTAGCAATCATCTGCAACATATGGAAAATTACGATAAGAATGCCTTTAAAGCCTTTTAATTAGATATGATTATGAATATACTGTTGTCCTGCAGAAAACATTATTGAAGCCCGTGAGAAACTTCATGGGTATTGGACCAGCTTAAAGGAAACTTGCTTATTTCTAATTAGTTTGTATTAATTGAAAGTTTTTAATAAGTTAGTCCTACACAAAAAGGAAATCCTTATGTTTGCCTTCATAGCTGTTGTCCTCAGGCATTCTCCTATGGAATAATTGCAGATGAATAGAAATTGTTTTTCATACTTTGAAGCACTTAATTTACATTCTGACTTGAAACCAAAACAGTAGCCCTTATAGACAGAGGGGGAATTGGTTAGCAGGGTTGCTTTTTGGCAAATGTCATACCTCAACACCCCGCTCGGTCAGCAGAAGGGGTGTTTGAACAGGGGATCCTGTCCCTGTCTGACCCAGAACAACGCTGCTGAGCAGAACCTGGGGATTTCAGGCACTTAACGCTGCGCACCAAGCAGCAGTGTATCGCAGGAGCAGACTACTCCGCTCTCACACTTTCTGCAGTTACTAAACACTTTGCAGTAGTCTGGGTGGAAGGTCACATCAGCAGTACTGTTGGAAAAAAAACTTTATTTTTTTCTTCAGATTTCACTGATGTTGGCCAAAGAAGCACTTTGGAGATGAGCAGGTTGGCTTACAGGATCATATCCTCTTGTGTTTGCTCTACAACCCACCACCGGTACCTCTTTAAAACGAGCAGCAGAGGCCTTGGCATTGTGGCTGAAGATGCCAAGGTTACTTTTCACTTGGTTGGGTGGACATTAGCATTTTGGCTCCCTCCAGGGGTGCTTTTGCAGTGAACGCTGTGGCATATATTTATTTTCTGTTTTGCTCACTGCTTCAGTCAGCTGTGGGGGGCAGTTTTGCACAAACAGGAAAAGGAAAGCTCATTTTATTCTGCCTTCCTATGAATAAAAATTACTTTGCATGAGAGAAAATGCAAGCTGAGGAGTATAAAAAGGGCAGACTGAGGAGACAACTTGTGACAGATGTTGTTTCTGTAAAGACAGAAAAAAATTGAGGTTGCTCAGAAAGTAGAGCTGATGAGTAAACACTGCTAATAAGGAAAGTAAATAAGTATTTGACCATATGGGAGTAAATAAGATTTACAGGATAATCCGAGACAAGGTTTTAATAGTTTCTGTGTGCATTTTGTTATGCAAGAGGGAAACTGGAGAGAGCTGGCTTATGCTGGGTCTAAGCGTAGCTCTTGATGCACACCACTGTGTCCCTACAGCTCCCAGGCATCCCCATCCTCCATGCAAGCTCTTGCACACACCATGCCATGTAGCATGGACATGGCTTCTTAAAACATTGCTCTTTGTTCCTCCTGGGTCCTGGCTGAAATACCTGCCCAGGCTTCCTCCAGACGTTGTGGTGGCATGGGAGGGGGCAGAGACGCTAATGTCCCTCTTGTTTTTGCTATCTGACAGGGACACATGAAACAAACTGATGAAAACCTGGTGCCAGTTGTCCTGAGCAGTCAATTCTCTGCCATAAACCTCCTTGTTTTGGTGAAGAGATCTACTGATGGGACAGAAGGAGGCTGTGTCCTGACTACGGGTTAATTCAGCATCTGTCCCACTGTATTAAAAATGTGTATAAACAGTTTATTGCTTGATTTCAGCATCTCTGAACTCTAACTCTGCATTGCACCATATCCCATGACTGACATCTAAGAAAGGGGGATGGCATCCCGCGCTGGCAGTGGTTTGTCCCCCTCCACCCTCTTGCAGAGGTCACCTGAGGAGCAGGACACCGAGGCTTAAGCCCACACCAGCAGCCAAGGCAGGTCCTTCCTTAGATCAGTCACCTTGCTGTTCTCTTTTGCCGGCGGTGCCAAGCTGCCTCTATCGGATCCTGAGTGCCAAAACCTATTTTTGAAAGATTTCCATCTCTCTAATTAATTAAAGACAACTTCTGCAATACTGGCATGTTCCTGTTCACTCATGAGAAAAGCCAGCCCTTGTCTCTCGAGCAAGAAAATGGAAAATATAACTGTTCAAAACAGCTTCTCTGCTCCAGCCTGTTCTTCCTGAGATGGTGAGGAGAACCCAAGGCCAACCTCGCTCCTGTGCACTGGCATGTCACACCATTTGTAGATTTGTGGCGGTGTCACCTGCACATCCCGTGGGCACCAGCTGGCTTTTTTTTTCTTTTTTTTCCTAGGTCGGAAGGGACCTTTAAGATCATCAAATCCAACCATCAACCTAATGCTGCCAAACCCACCACTAACCCATGTCCGTCAGCCCCATGCTTTTAACTACCTCCAGGGATGGTTACTCCACCACTTCTCTGGGCAGCCAGTGCCAACGCTTGACAACCCGTTCAGCGAAGAAATTTTCCCCAATATCCAGATGAAACCTGGCACATCTTCAGGCCATTTCCTCTTGTCCTATTGTTTGTTCCTTGGGAGAAGAGACTGACCCCCACCTCACTACACCCTCCTTTCAAGGAGCTGTAGAGAGTGATAAGGTCTCCTCTCAGCCTCCTCTTCTCCAGGCTGAACAACCCTAGTTCCCTCAGCTGCTCCTCATCAGACTTGTCCCCCAGACCCCTCACCAGCTTCGCTGCCCTTCTCTGGACACGCTCCAGCACCTCAGTGTCTTTCTTGTAGTGAGGGGCCCAAAACTGAACACAGTATTTGAGGTGGGGCCTCACCAGTGCCCAGTACAGGGGGATGATCACTGCCCCAGTCCTGCTGGCCATGCTAGTCCTGATACACCATTCCTGATGCCTTCTGCCAGGCACCATGCTGAGGCTGCTCTTCCAAAAGTCCTCCAGCTTGGTAATCAAAGCTGCACGGTGGTTTTAGAGCCAGGGAAATGGCCTTGGTTGGGTTTCTGAAATTTTCCCTTATCTGTGAGTAGGACTTTTGGTTCAGTAGAGTAAAGCACTATACGCTAAAAATGAGGAAAAGACAAATAGGCCCCAAATAAGCAAATGGAAAATGAATGCCAGGGAATAGTACACAAACGTGAAGTTGTGGTGGGTGCTCAGCGGTGTGGCTGGCTCTGCTGCCTCTTGCCTTTGCAGTCTCCCGTCACGTCTTCGGGCACAAAACAGGTCTCTTGCAGTGTTTTTTCAAATATAAACGCAGAGGCGTCACAGGACATGTCCAAACTAAATAAAACCTCATGGAGGGTGTTAAATGAGAAACAAACACATGAGTTATAAGGCCTTCAGCCCAGCATGGAGCAGTGGAAGCTCCTGTTCAGTATGGCAGCCAAGCGGCACGAGCAGTGATGTTTCAAGATGCCATAGGTGGACACATGCCCGATGCTCATAGCCTCCCACAACCACCTGAGATGTACAGACACCTGCACTAAGTATGAAACATGAAAACTCATGGGATTCTGGGCTGTGCTAGCCCACGTGCCACCCACTGAACTGCACCACCCACCACTGAGAGATTCACTGCTGCTTAAAGTGCATCCATTTTATACACTTTCCTTTCTGTGACTTCCTCCTGTTTAGCATTCACGCAGAGCCCATTAAATGATGAAAACGGCGGATTTAGGATTTTGGTGGTTTGGGGTTTTTGGTTTTTTTTCTTTTCATTTTCTTTTTGCTTACACATAAAATAATTGTAATAGTCCTTAAAAGCTGTTATTCCCCATGTCGGGAAAACATTCTTTAGCCACCTGCTGTAAAGGGCATGTTTTCAAATACAGCATTTTCTTTAAGAATAGTAGCCCTCGCTGCTTGGTAGGTTTTGGCCGTGCAGCTGGAGCGCTGCATTGATGCTCCTGGTAACCCTCCATCAGTACCTGCCCTCGCACACGCTCGGATGCCCGTGCTCCCCCTTGCAGCTGGAAATCCCTCGGCTCCCACAGGCCCTGAGCACTGAGCTTTGCAGCTGGGACATCCCTGGGGACAATGCAAGGCTAGGGGAGTCTCCGGTCCCCAGCCTAACAGGGGATGCAACTTAAAGCCACTGGGAAATTCAGCCATAGCAGCATAATTTTGGAGCGGGCAGGTTTTAACCCGCTCTGAGTTCAGATCCTGGTCACCCGGGTGGCGTGAAGATGGACCTTCCCTGAGAGACTCTATGTGCAATGATCTCTGCTATGGCACGTAAGCGCTTCTTTGTTATCATGGACTTCACAGAGAGGGAGGACAGAGCAAGCAAACACATTTTGAAACAAATTTACTTTGTATGTAGAGCTGTTGATTTTTAAATTTTAATATCTTAGCTATTTATTCAAATGCCCTATGCACTTTATTTAAAACTCCGTCTATGCCTTGTAAGATTCTATTTAATGTTTGTTCAGACAAGCAGAAGAGGATGATCAACTCCTACCTTACAGTCTTTTTCTCTCTGTTATCCTGTACATAAGGGAAAAAAAACACAATGAAGAGACATGAATTAAACCTTTTGGAGAAAATAACTCCTCAGCAGAGACTTCATTCCTGTCTCACTCTAATTGCAGTGCTGAGATTGATACCAGTACGTTATAAAGTCCCTAAATATTTACATTTTTATACAATGCAGTCATATTATAAGCAAAGGGAATGATTTAGTCATATTTCTGTATGCTGCTACTACATGGATTCCCAGTGAAACAGGGTCTGGGACTGTAGTTTGTACCAACAAGGAGTGAGCAAAGTGCTGAGCACTCCTCCATGTCACATCCTTGCTGCAGGTGGCCGTGTTCTTGTTCCTTTAGTCTTTCACAAAACAAAAGGGAACGCTGTGGAAACACACTGGCTGTCTTCTAGTGTGGGAGATTTTGCAGTGAATTTACAAGAAGACTTTAGAAAGAAGATTTGGTGTTTGTTTTGTCATGTCCCACATGGGTTGCCCCTTCCACCGAAGGGTTCTTCTCTATTCTTCTCCCATAATGTTTAGAAAATAGTAAGTTGTTACTATTCGAATCATTGCCATTCAAATCCCTTACCTGACACTAAGAAACTGCATTTAGATATTCTGCTGAAATAAATTTTAGCTATCCATCTACCTTACTCCAGGCCACCTCCTTGCCTGTGAGCCCCACAGGTCACGTCCCAGGTCAGAGGAGCAGAGGGGGGTCGCTGTGGTCTCGCCAGGGCATTTGCTTTATCAGTTGCATTTTGTAACATACTGTGCCCTATTATCCTCGTGGACGTTCGTGGGCACATTATGATTCTCAGCAGCTATTCATTTTTATAGGAAGGAGACTTTGTGGAAGAAGGTCAAAGAAGATTAATAAGGGACAAAATGTCTAATAACTACACAATATTAGACAAAAATAGGAGAATGATCACTGCTCATACTGTGCTGTTTGATCTTATTACCCTGCATTAGCAGAATCCATAATTTACAACTTTAATAAACTCCCAGCCTCTTTGGGCCAAGATATACGTTGCTGCTGTTTTTATTAGCTACATAATAGGAAGATGCTTTATGCAACATAATTACCCTGCATAAGCAAACACCTAATCACTTCGAGGAAAATTTTTATAAGCAACTAAAAGGAACAAATTCAGACAAACTACAACCTTGAGACAATGTGTTTTCACCTTCAGGTTTCCAGTGTCACAGATACTGCTGCCAAGTAGAAGTCACTCTATCTTGGAACAGATGTTGAAGAAAGGGAAGGCTCTAAGTATCAAAGTTCAAATGTTATGCTCTGCGAGTTACATTAATCACATATTTGTTCTGAAAGCCCAGAAGAATTTTAGAGAAAAAAAGAGATTAAAGGCAGTTCCTAAATACAACACTAAAATAGGAGTGAGAACAGTGTGTAATATTCCTAGCTCTGCCTGTAAATTCAGAGCATGATATAAATACTCACAGAATTTCAAAGAGAACTAAACCTTTACCCTACACTTCCATAGGATAACTTAGAGAATCCCAACATAGGCAGGACTTCATTACCTTACTTGGATTTCTAGGTTAATTGCTTTGAACTTAATTACAGCTGTAACTCCAATTAAACTCTATAAAACTTTTCCTCTAGAGTTACTCCCTCTCTCAGATGAATGTTTTCAATCGGTCTTTTTTATTTTACAAAGCAAAATTTTCAGCTAGCCCGAGGCTCTCGTTTTCTTCCTTCGGGTGAATGAGACTAAACTGGAACAAAATAAAGCATACACAGAGAGTTTTTGCACTCCCAACTAAATTGTGTGGATAACTTTCTTGGGGTATGTATCCGACAGTCTTTTTTGCAGAGCCCCAATACTAATACTAAGATTTTGACTCATGTTTCAGCTGATTTGGTAAACTTGGACACTATTTTGTGAAGGCAGATTATATACACCCTCATAAAACAGCAATCCTATAGGAAATTCTGCAACTTTGTATTTTGAGCCTTCCTGGCCATTTGAAATATCTGTAACTTGGTGCTGCTACTGACTGTTTTTGCAATTCTTAACTCATTTGAACTCTTAGCATTATAAAAAACTAATTAGTAAATAGTGTCACGCTATTTGTTTGAGCAGTGAGCCAGTTACTGACAATCCTACTATTCTCTTTACCCCTACACCTTAGGTCTCAACTCAGCTCATCTTAGCACTTTTCTCTGGCAAATGTCAGTGTGCTTCTTTCAGAGCTAGTATTAAAGCAGGTAATGGTATGCTAACACACGTCAGGGCAATTTTTTCCATGTTGTCCTTGGCTTTTCCAGTCCAATCTAGTCTTCATTTCAACGATTTAAACTCCTACTGTCTTTTCTTATTTTGCTGGGTAGCCCATGTCTCACCACCCTGAATATGTGAGCTGTTTTTCTCTTGTATACATAGCAAACTTGAATGATACATCTTCATTTTAAGGCCCTTCTAGAGTAATCCATCCATCTACCTATCATCTCTCTCTCAGTACAGAGCCGTAGCACCTGCGCTCATCCCGTGAATGGTGCTGACTGGCTGCTGATGCTTAATATACTTAAACAAGCTTTTTTCTCTGCTGCAAAGTCACCTTGCTGTCCTCTATCTTTCCCCTTCCTGTTTTTCCTTCTGGGATGCCAACAAATAATTCCTGCTTTTCCATGCTGACCAATATAATTTCATTCTTTTGTTGGGGCCTCTGTTTTCTATTATTCTTAGGGCGTGNTATCTTTCCCCTTCCTGTTTTTCCTTCTGGGATGCCAACAAAGGCATGCTTAAGGTACAGTGGGTTAATTTATTATTTATCTTAGGAATATCTGGCAATTTCCTCTCCTTTTAAACAGCATATATATTTCTTCCTCTCTCTCAAGCTATAGCTCATGTGCTGGGTGCACCAAAAATCTCATCCCCATGACTGTGTGGCTGGGAGAGTGTCACAGATGGAGCGATGCACTTCACTCATAGACAGAAGCAGCGATATATTTATTGATATAAAACTGGGATTTAATAAAGTTTGGTAGTAATTGTGACAGTGGTTTAACAAGATTTGATGGCAAGGCACACTTGGTTACTTACTGCATAGAGAACAGGGTCAGACAATCTGTCGGGGAGACCCTCCCGTTGAGTTGAGGTTTGGAAAGGACCCCCTGGCTCTCTAAACTCCTTCTCAGAGAGGTGACTGAGTGAGGCTGGATGCAATCCTCGTCCCAGACTTGGTCAACGGTTTATGTCTAAAGGATTATATATGCCCAATCAATCCTTTCTGTCACTTAGCTAAGATTTCAAAGTTTATCATACTAATTAATCACTTAGCGAGGATCTGGTGTGCCAAGGAATCTCTGAAACTTGAGAAGTAACCTTGATAGGTGTCCCTACCCAAGGGGAGATGCTGGTGTGCAGCCGCTGCTGTGCAGGAGAGCTCAAAGGGCTCTTGGGCTGTTCACTACTTATGGGCATAAGTTGATTGACCTATAGTCATATTTGTATGTTGACCACAGTACTGGAATTGTGGTTAGGTGGGCGCACTGCTCAGGTTAGCCCTTGGCTATCGTATTGTTATCTGTCTCCCTGAAATCACGTTTAGCTGGGTGCAGCCATCATGACTAGATGCGCCCATTAATGACCACCATGGGTGGTTATTGCTTGGGCAGGGTTACGGGAGAGAAAGGTC
>VZSZ01007661.1:99340-115943 GCA_013398815.1 Ibidorhyncha struthersii | reverse complement strand
GGTCCAGCCTGTCCAGATCCCTCTGGAGAGCCATCCTCCCCTCAGGCAGATCAACACGCCCGCCTAGCGTAGTGTCATCTGCGAACTTACTGAGGGTACACTCAATCCCCTCATCCAGGTCATTGATAAAGATGTTAAGGAGAACATGAAACTATCATCTCTCAAGTTTTGAGGGGGTTAGCAGTCACTTGGGTGTATGGTTAGAGCCCTCTTCTTCAGCAAGGTGCAAGAGAAATACTACGACTGCTGCTGCTGCTATTGCTGCTGCTAATTGCCTTAGAGAATGCCCATTTCATGTGCTAGACAGGGGAGGATAAAGTGGGGGGATTTAGGAAATACCAAGTGTCAAATTGCAACACATAGACACAATAACCACATAGGTAATTCCACTGGGGCTTCTGTAAATTCTGTAGGGGCTTTTGAACGTGTCTCCAACAGGCACTGACCAACATTTACCTCTTGATGTGCTTTCAGCACGTATGGTAGGAAGCGCGTGGGAACTACACAGTTAACTTAAATGAACCTACAATACCGGGCAGACAGAAGACAGTCAAAAGCTGGAGAGCCAGGTTATACCTTACTGAGCTGCTCTTTTTCTCTTTGTTCCTTTATGTTTCACACAGCTTATCAACTNTATCTTTCCCCTTCCTGTTTTTCCTTCTGGGATGCCAACAAAGGCATGCTTAAGGTACAGTGGGTTAATTTATTATTTATCTTAGGAATATCTGGCAATTTCCTCTCCTTTTAAACAGCATATATATTTCTTCCTCTCTCTCAAGCTATAGCTCATGTGCTGGGTGCACCAAAAATCTCATCCCCATGACTGTGTGGCTGGGAGAGTGTCACAGATGGAGCGATGCACTTCACTCATAGACAGAAGCAGCGATATATTTATTGATATAAAACTGGGATTTAATAAAGTTTGGTAGTAATTGTGACAGTGGTTTAACAAGATTTGATGGCAAGGCACACTTGGTTACTTACTGCATAGAGAACAGGGTCAGACAATCTGTCGGGGAGACCCTCCCGTTGAGTTGAGGTTTGGAAAGGACCCCCTGGCTCTCTAAACTCCTTCTCAGAGAGGTGACTGAGTGAGGCTGGATGCAATCCTCGTCCCAGACTTGGTCAACGGTTTATGTCTAAAGGATTATATATGCCCAATCAATCCTTTCTGTCACTTAGCTAAGATTTCAAAGTTTATCATACTAATTAATCACTTAGCGAGGATCTGGTGTGCCAAGGAATCTCTGAAACTTGAGAAGTAACCTTGATAGGTGTCCCTACCCAAGGGGAGATGCTGGTGTGCAGCCGCTGCTGTGCAGGAGAGCTCAAAGGGCTCTTGGGCTGTTCACTACTTATGGGCATAAGTTGATTGACCTATAGTCATATTTGTATGTTGACCACAGTACTGGAATTGTGGTTAGGTGGGCGCACTGCTCAAGTTAGTCCTTGGCTATTGTGTTGTTATCTGTCTCCCTGAAATCACGTTTAGCTGGGTGCAGCCATCATGACTAGATGCGCCCATTAATGACCACCATGGGTGGTTATTGCTTGGGCAGGGTTACGGGAGAGAAAGGTCAGATTGGCGATGGAGCACACTGTCAGAGCGAGTTACAGCATGGAGGAGGGAGCCACTGCCATAACAGCTCTTCTGCCTCTGGCACCGAAGGGCAGCAGCTCCTTCCCTCCGTCCCCAGTTAGGTCAATGAGTTTGGGGCTGGTTTTGCCCGGGCGCAGCTCCTTCTCTCCCAGGCTGAGGTTAAGCCGTGATCAGCCATTGCTGGGGCAATATGCCCAGCACCAGTGGTGGGTTTGGATTTGATTTCCCTGGCAGCCCCGGACCCCAGCACCGAGGGAGCAGGAGGCGAGCAGTGCTGCGGGCAGGCAGCAGGCATGCCGGTGCTGCAGCAAGCCCAGCCCGGGCTGCGGGACTGGCAGGAGGAGAAGGACGCGGCGGAGAATCCAAAGCCCCAAAAGGCAGGCAGCGAGCAGCAGTGCCAACCCAACCGCACGGAGCTGGAACCGTCGGGCTCTGGGCCAAAGCCAGTGGACACCTTCGCTGGAGGCAGAGGGAATGAGAAACGATATGATTTTGTGTTAATTGTGCAAAGCCTGAGTGGGAAAAAATCATTCCCTTGTTAGCAAAGGTTTGGGTTTGCATGCGCGGGGGTAATATTCCACAGCCTTTGGTGGCGGGTAGTGATGGCACTGGCTGGTTTATGTTGGCTGACAAATCAGCCTGGATTTAAGGATAGCTAAGGAGCGCCAGCAAAGATTATCAAATGATGGTATTATTCAGTTTATAAACAGAAAAGTGTGTGACAGATGCTAGTCATGTCACTTAACGCTACTGCCCTGAAATGCATTTAATAGAAGCTGACTAGATCAGCAGAGTAAAGATTATGCAAAATACGTATAGTTCAATTTCCATGCATTGTTTAACTTACTAAATCTAATTCACTTTTCCACCCACTACTTAATTTAATTTCCATGCATATAGCAACAGGAATACAGCACCATCATGCCAGAGGCTAGCGGAAAGACCAGGTAGAGGTCAAGTGAATGTCTGAAAACGTAAACAAATTACAGAGAACACTGATTGCTTTATTACAGGATTTATCATCTTGTTTATAGAAGGAATAACTTTTGAAGTGATTGTTGATGATTTTAAATGTTTTCACATTTTTGGAGTAACAGAGCTGGTATCATGACAGAAAACAATCATAACCTCTATATGACCTTGCAGAATTTCAGGGTTTTATTAGCGACAAGCAGAGTAATTAAAACTGAGAAAAGAACTGCAGGTAAATTATTTGCACTGAGTCATATTATGCAAATATTTTCATTTTGGGGCTTGAGTTTGCACTCTGCCAGTAATCTGGTTTGTATGTTTTTATTATGGGTGGGTGGTGATGGTTTGGTTTTGTGTATGTGAGAAGGAAAGAAAGCTTAAGAGGATCCATGATGGAATGGTTTGTGGTTCTTCTTTTAGGAGCTGTTTTTTGTTTTGCAAACTCTGGGAAAAAAAAAAAAAACAATTAAGGCATTTTTAGTTTTTTACATATAAAGATATATTTTTCCCAGTTCAAAAGTTAGCCATTATATTTCTCACCCTGAGGTATTCTGACACAAATAGGAAAACGGAAGAGTACTAAATACCACCATGGACCTTTTAGCAAAAAATGTAAACTAGTTAATGGTTACTAATGTAAAAGTTTTACATTGGTAATATTCAGTAAAACACTTGACTAAACCTTGGAGTGAGTGGTTTTGCACGATGGTTTGAGCATCCAGAATACGTGCAGTAAGAGATCGTAAAGTATTTGAAGATTTATTTTTTTTTTAGCTATGACTAGCGATCTTATGTATTTGCACAGGTTATATGTCTGCATAGCAGAGTGTCTCTGCGTTTCTTGGTGCTTAAGACAGCAATGATAGCATGATACCGAAGGTAACCAAAGCCAGGAAGATTTTTCCCCTTAATGTAGTTTTCTGCAGGCACCAAGCACCACCCACGTGTCTTCCCTATTGTGGGCAGACCAAGTAGGTTTTGAGGGACACCGCATCAACCCAAGCTCAGAGGCGCTGGGGGCTGGCCAAGGACCCCTCTTCGGGAGTGTAGAGCTTTCAAAGCAAACAAGCATCCTCCCGGGGTTGTTCGTTATAGGGCTGCACTGTCTCTGGGGGAATGCATCACCCGAGAGGCTCCTCTCCATGCTACACCATCCCATACATCAGCACAAGAGCATCATACATTACCCGAGTGAGCTGTAGCTCTCACACCGCATTACACCAATCCATCACCAAAGCAAGCTGTTGCTCTAATGATGTATTAGTGTAATAATCTGAGCAAGGCAGACCAATGATATATTACTCAAAAGATGGCACCATTTATGGAAGCAAGGTTCCAGGAAGATATTCAGTATAATTACAGGCTGCTGGCTGACTTTTACTGGCAAGAAAGTCAGCCAATGTACCCAGCGTATAATGGGAAATGGGTTGGAAATGCCAGTATTGAAAGAGGCTTTCTGGTAGTATAGTGGTAAATGTTCACTCTTCCTTAGCTGCAGTGACCGATTTTTAATGTGCCCTGGTCGTTTGGTGGAAAAATCTAGATATCAATTCCTCTAGGGACTGCTATCGTACCTCAGAGTAATTTCTTTTTAGGGCCATGTTTCTATTTCTGCCATTTTTTACATGTAGTTCCTTAGTTTTCTCGTTTGCATTACAACAATGAATATTACTTGTAATCCACCCTCAGAAACAACCTTCATTTGTTTCCCTTTCATGCTGTGTTGTGGCACTTTGGTACCTTCCTGGTGCAATGTCATTCGAGTCAGTAAACATGGGCAGAGAGTAATTTTGTTCTCTGAATTTTTCATTTGTTAGAAGTCTTCTCATTATGAGAATAAACCTGCTTGCCAAATATCTCATATTTATAACAAGCACTATACTTTTGCACAGTACAATTTGCCCTTTTAAATCCCAAGTTTCTGAATCCCTACTCATCTTGACTTTTTACAGAGGCAAATTAATCATATCTCATGAGAACAAAATTAAAGCATTCAAATAAAGAAAAAATGTAGGTTGTAGAAAATTTAGAAATAGAAATTATCAAGCGAACAATACTTCTTTTTATCTCTGCCTTCTGTGAGTCAGTGAACCACATTTCTGACACGGACATGGGCTTATAGGGGTTGGCATGCTGCGGTGCGAGGAAAAAAATAGAGCTGAGGCATCACCTTTCCCTTGAAGGGCAATAAAATAATTAAATATCCTGGGGGCGGTTTTAGTTCCTTTGATTCTGAAAGGTTTTTTTTCCAAATAAAAGTAAGAACTTTTGTTTAACATTATAATATCTGTAACAATAATTAATATCACTAGTGCTTCTATCCCAGGTCTCAAAGTGACTTTACAGGCAATTAATCCCATGAGGTTATAAGCATTAATGCCATCCTTTATACAAAGGAAAAAAGAGCCTAATTGGCTGAACCAAATCCATTCAAGTAAATGGGACGTGAGAGGAGGGAGGAAAAGCTGGTCAGCAGGATGCGGGTCACCCAACACACCGCCCCGCGATGCCCCTCTCTGATGTGCCTGGCCCTTCCTCCTGCCCGTGTTGGGCTCTGGTGCAGCACAACAAATTACTCCTACAAAGGTGGGTGGGAAGAGTGTAAATTTGTTACTGTGGGGAAGGGAAGATGGTGCTCTGAAGGAAAAAAATAGCCTTTGAGGAGCTCAGGAGTAAGAACTCGGGCTTTGTGTAACATCAGGAACATATTGCACCCAATGAACAAACATTTTTCTCAGAGGTAACGTCCTTGACTCCTTCCCTGTGAAAAATGCTTCAGTGAACAATTCATCTTGTAGTTTCCTACCAGTTACACTGTATACAGCAAAACACGATCTAAAATAAATAAATCTGAGATGACATGAAGCGCAGATACAGTCTTCCTTTTCAAAGTGAAATCACAGTCTTGTTGAACCATGAATATGATTTCAAGTTGATTTTGTATCACTGGATTCTTTGCAGGAATTGTGTATTACAACATGCATCAAATCAACATGCGCGGCTCTCTGGGCTTACTTGTTATTTACTCTATATTTTATTTGTATTTTTGCACTGCAGTGTATAATAAGGTGTCTACAAAAAAAAGGCTGGAAAGATAAAAGACTGATTTTTTGGTGTTATTAGCAAATTCAGAGTTAGGATATATAAGGAACAGTTAAAAGACTGTCAGTTTGTTCATCATGGTTAAGGTGCTGAAGCTACAGCATGAATTATAATGCAAATATAAGAGGAACACGTCAACAGTAGAGGATACTCCAATGCTGGCTGCAAACCGTCTCTTTTCTAGATCACTATTCTGGAAGTATGATACGTCTCAGTACTGTAAGTTCTTCTAGATTATCAGTTATATCAGTTGCTTGTTATCGTTTTTCTACTTTCAGATTCTTGCCCGGCGCATTGATTAGGCAGTTATAGCCGTTTACAATGTGCAAAACGAATGCAAAATGTTATGTTTAAACTCTCCTTTCCTTTAGCCTTTGTTCAGGGTTGGATACCTTTGCAGAGTAGCAAAGCCAGTTTTGCAAGCAAACAAATCCCATCCCTTGTATTAAATACAAGGCAGCCACCAGTAGAAGGTCATGAACTTATCAATACTAGCAATACTCTGCGTCTATGAAATGAGGTTGAGTTTTCTTTCCACTGTTGATTTGTTTTTATAGCAGCTGAAAAATTAAGAGTTAAAGGTGAGCAGTTGAAAGTACAAACACTGTCAAGCAGATTTTTTGTTAGATCTCAGGTGACCAGCAAGATCCTCATGAAATTTGACCCAGTCTAGGAAAAACAGGTTAGTTTGGGCTTGAAACAACTGCCAGAAATAGCCAATTCAAATGCAATTGCGTGGTACTAATGAAAGTGGACTTCAAAGAACCATAAACAACCAGCAGAAAATGAAACTGTCTCTCCCATCTTATAGTTCAAACTACCCAAAAAAGAAGCCAAAAGCCTCTAATGCTCAGCTGCTAACATCTTTTCCTCCAAGTGACCAGAGAGGTGTTTCCAAATGATGGCTACCAGCCCAAGGAGTGGTGGTGAGGTCTAAACTGTGCTGTTAGTTTCTCTATATTGTCCTTCAGCAGGTTATGCAAACTTCTGGACAGATCCTGCCCGCAGATGGTGAGCAGACAGGCAGGAAAGTAATGGAGAGCCAAGGATGCTCGAGCCTTATTTAGTGGGGCTTCGGTAACCATACCCTTTTCCTCCAGGTACTCCCTGAGCACCAGCTGCAGGAATGAGGTTGGTATTGTATATGTAACACCACCAAAAACAATTTTTCCATTAGTTTGCTGAAATTTGGGTGAAAATCAGAAAGGTGGACAAGCTGGCATCCCTGGCTGAGCAGACGTCCAGCTCTCCGTGCTGCCAAGCTGATGGGCTCCCGGCTGGCAACCCACCGCCTTCTTCCACTCTTTGATAGATGGGCTTCCTGGCCGGGGAAACAAATGGGTTTTGTCCATGGTCCAGCATAGCAAGCCTCAGCCAATCTGAAAATAAATCACAGCATGATGTAAACACTCATAAAGACTTTCCAAAACAAAGCAGGCCCTCCAGGAGACATTCACTGCAATGTTTTTCCATTAAACATGTGTTTTGCAGTAATGAATAGCCTGCTTAATAGCCAATACAAAAAAAAACCCCAGCCCTCAGTAATCACTAAGGGGTTCCTTTGCAATCCGTTGCAGCGGGACAGGATGCTTCTCGAGCACTGCCCCTTCTGCGGTGAAACTGCTGCAGGACAGCCGGCGTTTGATACTCCCCCGTTCAGTCCAGGTGAGTAGCGGAGAAGGAGATGCTCCCTGGGAAAAGGAGGAGTTAACTGGGTAACTTTTGTAGAGCACTTCTTGACAAAATGCCCAATAACCATTTCATTTTACGGTGTTAAAGTATGTTTCTATATAAGCACATGTACAGACTTAGCTCTGTAGCTGTGTATAAGCATACACATATATAAGCATCATAACCACGATGCTCTGTTGTCCCACATGGTGCGCCATATTTCCCTGCGGGCAAAGCAACCAAGAGAGGGGCACAGCGACAGCAGCTCTTCAGGAGAGGTGGTTGGGAGTTTTGTGGCAAACGTGGGGTTTTTACGAAATACAGAGCAGAAATCTTTCAGCTTCTCCGTTCTTTCACTCAGACACATTAACTGTCCCGTTGCTACAGCCACACAAAACCTACTGCTGAAATGACTTTTGCATTTAGGTGCTAAAATCTGAAATATTTGTAGTATTATTTGGGCCACATATTCATAACCAAGCGGCTTCTTTACATATAATTAATGAATTTATTTCCACAAAATTCATAAAATGCAATTTCTTTACATTCTTCCTCAACAAAAAGCACATTACACCCCCAGAATTCAGCAAACCAAAGACACTGTGTATGAAGAAGTATGAACACCAGCAAACTGAAAGTGCCTCTCTCATACCAGATCCCTGATGAACTGAAATAAAATAGGAAATCGAAATAGAATCTAGAGAACTTAAAAATATTTGTATGTCCTTTTTTATACAACCTTTATTTTTATACCACATCTTTTCTAAGTCTGGCAGATCAGGAAATACGGGACTTGAAAAATGGAACACTGTTGTGTCTGAATAAGTTATTTTAGGTCATTTTAGATAGTTCTGAAAGTTATTAATTATAATTTGGTTCTTTTTTTTTGAGGTCAGAGTATTATAGCTGGCTGAAATTATAGGTGGAAATAGGTGAATTATAGTACCAGTAACACATTAAAGCAGTCTAGAATGGGTGGTCTGCAAAGTATGCCGCACATATAGAATATATAACCACAAAAGATTTTACTGAAAACCCCAGCTCTTTAGGATGGGAGAAAAAGTATTTAATGGGCAAAAGAAGACAAAGAAGTCAATGCGTTTTTCCACCTCTTTTTTTCGGATAGATTTTCCGGGCAGGCATTTCATACACCAGCCAGAGGGGAAGGCACAGAGAGCTCGCCTGGAGCCTGCGGAGAGCTGCCCGCCGAAGCCTTCCTCGTGTTCAAACTGCTGGTGAGTGATTTTGACCACGTTTGTTCCTTAATGATGCTGAAGGGAATTTATTTTTCAATACAGCCTCTTCCAAATTTCAGGTCTTGATCTCAGGTCATTTTAATGAGAGGGGAAAAAAAAAAATAAATAACCAACGTCTGAGTAGTGACACCAGTGAGACTGAAGGAAAACTTAATGAAGAAATGTACGGCCTTATCATGTTGTGAGGATACTGACACTACTTTGTACTAATGTTTGTCAAGCAAGAATCTTTTACTCAGAAAGGAGCACAACTGCACTCTATTTTATACATAAAAGCAACAATTTACATATGAAATATATAAATTGATACGGGACAATTTGTATATGTCTTTGGTAAACTTCAGGAATGTTGAAACAAAATATTGCTGGTGCCTCCTCAGTTCTTTTTTCATTATGTCCTCGTTTTCTTAAGCAAAGATTAATCCTTTCTCAGCTTAGAAAAGGAGCTGCTCGCTGAGGAATTAAAAACACTAATTTAGGAAGACAGGTGTGAGTACGTTAGGTGCAGTGTTTGTTGCTACAGGCCATGTCTTCTCTCTACTCTACTCACCACATGCCCAAAATTTAATTTTCTATGGTTGCAGTTACTTCATTGTTTTCAAAACTAATTTCTACATCTGCTGGTTTAAGATAAAAGTTTGACAAGTTTTATAGGTATTAAATATGAACTTAAACATGAGAAAGGTAATAAGCAGTGGGCTGACTTGCTGGAAGAGTTACACACCTGTCTCACCGTTGGGTTCATGGCGCCTCTGGATTTTGTGTCCCCCTCCACGAATGACAGCAGAAAAGTGGTACCTGTAGCTCAGGAGGCGACACGAGCGGTGCTCAGGAGGTGACACAAGTCGGTGCCCTGCCAGAAGGCACCAGTATTGCAGAGTAGCTCCATGTTTGAACCATGCAAAGCCTTCAAACCCTCAGCCCCAGACCTTGTGTCATGTCGATTAGGGTGACACAGGGCAGGCAGGGTCTCTCTTGGCCAGAGCCATGGCCGGCGGTGCTGGGCGGCTGCCCACGCAGCCCACAATGTTTGCTGCTTGGTGACTGAATGATAGGACCCACGACACTAGAAAGGCCTGTTGGTGGGCCAGACAATCTAGTGACAGTGATCGTTTCATGGAGAAACTTGAACCACTTTTACATGGGTTAAATAACTGAGTTTTCATGAGATTTATCATTGGCGAGCTGCTGATGCTGAAACCTTCTGTATTTCATAGAATCATAGAATGGTTTAGGTTGGAAGGGACCTTGAAGATCATCCAGTTCCACCCCCTGCCCTGGGCAGGGACACCTCCCCCCAGCCCAGGTTGCTCCAAGCCCCATCCAGCCTGGCCTTGAACACCTCCAGGGATGGGGCAGCCACAGCTTCTCGGGGCAACCTGGGACACTGCCTCACCGCCCTCACAGGACAGTATTTCTTCCTCATATCTAATCTAAATCTCCCCTCTTCCAGTTTAAAGCCATTCCACCTCGTCCTATCACTACATCACCTCTCATTTCTATGTCCAAGTGTTTTTCTTCTCTTCAGAAGTCTTCCTCGGAAAATAGTACTGAACGAGGCTGTGTCTAGTAGGCACAGACCATCCGATAACTGCAGTGTCCCCAAGCTGTTTCCCCACTTTCACATAGGCCATTTGAGAAGCCTTGGGTGACACAGGCTGCGAGAGGCCGGGGGAGAAGCCCATTGCCTTCCTCACCTTAACCTCACGTTAATTGCAGAGCATGGAGCAGTTACAGAGTTACCCTGTTATTAGAAAGTGTTTTGTCCACTGGTACCACCACCCTCACTCCCCACTTGTAGGACCTGCTCATACACCTTCGGCTGACATCCCATACCCTCCCTTCAGCTCTTTGCCAGCAGGCTCAGTGGTTTTATTCCTATTTTAATAAAGCCTGAATAATTAAATACAACTATAACTATACACCTGCAAGTTGCTACATCAGCATCCGAAGGAGTGCTGGAGGTGCTGAGCCCCCTTTCACAGCAGAGACCTCACTTGGCGTGCCGCAGTGTCTCTCCTCCATCTGAGATATGCAAGTGCATGTGAATTTCAACTTACTATTTTTTTTCAGTCAATGAAAAAGAAAAGCTTATTTTTAATAATTTTTTAATATTTTTAATAATTTTTTTAAACTGCAAATGTTTCTAAAAGAGAACATTCCAGAGTTTAAAACCTTTTAATTAAATAAGAATTGTTCTTACAACTTTCGTTGATAGATGGGCAGGAAGACAATTAACTGATTGAATTAAACATTGAAAGGGAAACTCTGATAAAAGTAGAAGAAAAATATGGATGAAATCCAACCCATAAATTTTCATGAACAGTCAGAAGTGCATATAAATGAAATGATTTAGCCATGGAAAGTATATGAATTCAAATAATCGGGATATGACACCTAAGGAGCTGTGTTCGATGCCAAAACCTTTGGTGTATGCAAATTCTATTATTCTGAGACACAAAAGATTGAAAAATGCATATGACATTTCTCTTGTACCAAGCCATTCTTAACAAATGGTCATGAAAAAGGACTGCCTGATCTGTCGGAAGTTAGAAATTAAAATAAATTAGAATGTACTGTGTAATTTAAATACGGCAAACTCTAGTGGATTTGTCTGTCTTATTGGCTTCTTTTGAAGGGACGCATTCAGGATCAAACCATAATTGCTGAGATTATCTGAACTCCACTTTTAGAGTTAATTTAGTCAACTGCCACAGACTAATTGCCTCAAGCTTGATTGACCCGAAAAATGTCCATTTGTTAGCTAATAATTGTCATGCCAAATGAGCATAGTTGTGTTGAGTTCAGAATAATATTTGGATTACTATTCATGATATTTGCTGTATTTCTGTTTTGATAAACTCTGGATACTTCATGTTAGATTACTTGTCTGTTATTTCTCGCCATGTGTTTCTCTTTCACCTTCTACCACTTCTTTATTTTAAATGAGGGGAGTTTATTCTAACATCTGGTGTTTCAGGAGAAATCGCAGACTGATGTTTTTGGTGCAAACCACCCACAATTCAGTCGACTTTGCCAGAAAAGTACCGAATGCTTTGTTCAAGCGAATTATTGTATTTACACCTCCCAACCAGACTCTGTACACACCCCTCCTTCAGGGTTACTTTAACTCTTTTAAGTAGAGGAATAAACGGGGAATTTATTCTTGCTTGACGCCGAGGAGGTAATCCCTTTGCCATCCCCAAAAGCCGTGAGGTAACAGCCGGTGCTACAAGGAGGAACGGTACTGCCCCAAATCCCGCGAGCCAGGCTGTCGGCACCAAGCTCTGCAGCGGGAAATGTGGGGTCTTTGCTGCGACATTTTCAGCAAATACAGGGGCTCGGTATTGACTGGCAGTGATAAATAATCTAGGACCTACTGTATTTGGGGAGTTTCCTTCTTTTCTGCTGTTGTTTTGGAGTGTGGAGTGGTTTTCCAGATACTAATTTTAAGGCATGTGAAAGAAACTTGGAAAACTCACGGCACTGGCACAGCCCATCCTGCGTTTTAAAGCAGTTTGTTTGCTTTTCATCGACCCTGATTTCAGAAAGAGTGCTGCCCCTCTTCTGCTTTTTGCCCTGTCAGTTTGAAATTGTCGTGGTGACGAGCTGGTCCTGAGATGTTGATCTCTGGCTCTGCCTTCAACTGATTGCGCCTATCGTGATGTTTTAATTCACCTTATACAACAAGGCAGTAAAATACTAACCATACCAAATGTTGAACATGCACCATACCCGCTGCAGCTAAAAGACATACCACAGCCTACTGCTGTGGCTACTGTTATGATTTAAATACAAAAGCAGTGAACCAAATGATTCCGAGGCATAGTAGGTACACCTTAGGGCAGTACCATCATGATGACCAAACTCAGATTTCTGCTTGGACTTCTCCAAGAACAGTTGCCATGTATTGCCATGTAGATATACAGGCATGACATCACATTTGAATAAGAAATAGAGCCTAACAGTTGAAAAACACTTTGCACGAGCCATTTTAAGAAGATACAGCAAAGCACATGGCAAGAAATGGGAAAGGAAGGCAGGCCCAGGTGATCATCAGCTTGAAAGAGAAACTGGGATGCAGTGAATCCCTCCCCCTCTCTAAAGGAGACGATGACCAGGCCGGACTTGAACAGCCTTTCCCCCACCTCACCGTCCTGCACACTGATACCCAGGAGCACACCCAGCCTTGCAATTCGTGTGCTGCTCCGCCCATTGCCCTTAGCAAGCTCATTAAGCTTTGTAGCTTGATGGGGATTCACTATACAACCTGCAAACATCACTGCCAATAGAACAGAATAGATTTAGAACTAGAATAGAATGAATAGAGTAGAGTAGAGTAGAGTAGAGTAGAGTAGAGTAGAGTAGAGTAGAGTAGAATAGAATAGAATAGGATAGGATAGGATAGAATAGAATAGAATAGAATAGAATAGAATAGAATAGAATAGAAGTAGCATATCATAGAATATTTCAGTTGGCAGGGACCTACAACAAGGACCTAGTCCAACTGCCTGACCATTTCAGAGCTGACCAAAAGTTAAAGCACGTTATTAAGGGCATTGTCCAAATGCCTCTTAAACAGTGCCAGGCATGGGACATCAACTGCCTCTCTAGGAAGCCTGTTCCAGTGTTTGACCACCCTCTCGGTAAAGAAATGCTCCCTAATGTCCAGTCTAAACCTCCCCCAGCGCAGCTTTGAACCCTTCCCAGGCATCCCACACCAGGATCCCAGGGGGAAGAGCTCAGCAACTCCCTCTCCGCATCCCCTCCTCAGGATGCTGTGCAGAGCGATGAAAGAGAGAAATACTCGCGTCTGTCATGCTTCTTTGCTAATGCACCTCGTTTCTCAGGCTTTGAGGCACACGACGGGAGAGTGGGAGGCGGACACCCTTTCCAGCGCCCTGCGGAGGTGGTGCCAGTGCCACTAGATGGCATCGCCGTCCCACAGTTAACCAAACCCGCGTGGTTTTAACGTGGGAGCGAGGCAGCAGGCAGCTTCGGGATAACTCAGCTGCGGCTCTGGGGTTAAAACCCAGCTTTTGCAGAGAACTCGCACTGTTCATCAGGTGTATCTGGGCCCACGCACATCTCTCGCCGCTGCCAGGCGATGGGCGATGAAGTACATGAAGGCGAGAAAAATTGCTGGGAACCCTCCTGCTGAGCTACTGCAGCGTTACAAACCTCCATCGGAGACCTCCAGAGCTATGGCAGAGATTGCTGCTCCTTGATCGTGCCATCACGACACTTTCCTCGCCCTGTGAATGCAGGTGAAATGCTAAAGAAAGGAAGGAAAGCTGTAAAAAACTCCACGTTCCATAACAAGAAGTATTTTTCCTGTGGGCTAGGCTATCACGAAGGAGTTAAGTTAGGTTTGGGTATTTACCAGGGATTGCTGCTTCCTAGTAAAAGGGTTTCCGCAAAGCAAAGGGAAATCAGCATTAACAAATATATTATATGTAAGTATTTTCACATCCTTGAGTGTCAGCTCTACTGAGAAAGGGAGAATTTAATGAGTTCTCAGTAGACTTGTAAATTTGTACATTTAGAAAACATATGAAATAAATTCTTTTGTTTACATGGTAGATGTCTAAAACTTGCAAGAAAATTCACCCAAGCCACACTGAGGTTTGCCACAAGGCACGAGACTAACACAAGTAATATCATTCTGCCGGTCTGCTCTAACCCGGTGGATACAAACCCACGTTACACCTTTCCCCTGTGGTTGCAGCCGTAGCTGTTGCACAGACAGGCAGAGAGTAGACGAGCAATGCCACGGACAACAAAACAGCGCTTCTGAGGAAGAGGAGCATCCATGGGCAGCCACGCTGGTGATACCCAGAGGTCAATTTGCTGCTGGATGTCTCCAGGTAATCAGTAAGTGCGGGGAAATTAAATAACTTCCAGTTTAATGTTCGGGGTCGGGTTGTTTCCTGAACTAATGTCACTGAAATGGAAAGAATATCACCCCTCCTACTCTTGAGATTTGAAGACAGATCTTCTAAAACTATGCCCAAAGTACCCGCTATTCAGAGGAATACCCTGTCAGTCGTGTGAACCAGCTGTTTCTAATTTGGCAATGTGCACAGAGGAACGTTCAGTGCAAACTTTACATTAGTAGGACAATGGTTTCCAACTCTCTAACCTTTCTTCCACCCAGTGAAGACGCAAATGACTATGATTACTGACTATTGCCTTGGTTTTCCTCAAGCATTTTCCGAAAGCTCGGCCAAACAGGTGTACCCTGCTGCACAGCCTGAAGGTCAGTGGGCCGAACCTTTCCTAGCGCATTACGGTGACAACGGCGAAGGACCAGGGCAGGGGGAAAACGGTGCTGCCAACTGCTGTGCTGGCGGGTACGGCCCAGGAGGTCTGGGATGGCTCCGAGAGGGTGCCAAAGACAAACCCTTGCCTTGGCATAAGCCTCTATGTTTGTGTATATATATACGTATTTGTATATATATATGTGCAAAATGGGTTGTAACACTGATGCCCCAGGGCAGAAGCTATCCGCTAACTGCCTTCCATTAGGAAGAAACCCGATCTCCGAAGTGTTTCTCGCATCTCTGAAGCATCTGCTCAGAGCCACTCCCAGAGAAGGCGTACTGGGTTAGACAGACCTGCCATGGGAATGCCAATGCCAACGCACTCACAAATAACGTGGTTTGGAAAGAAAGAGTTCACGCGTAAGAATGACATTGAAAATGCAAAGATGTAGCGATACAGATGCACTTACACACCCACACTCGCAGACCCAAAATAAAGATCGACAGACTAAGAATTATTTTATTTGCACGAGATGCCACCCAAAGTATTTTAATTCTTTACCACAGATCAGTATCCCGTTTATATTTACTGATATATAGCTATAGCTACTGATGAAGTCATGCCTTTTATCTCTGTTTCTGAGGAATGATCTGAAATTTTGAAACGGCAGACACACTCTATAGCAAAAGAATATAGAGAAATGCAATTTAAAATCAATTTTTCATCAAATCGCGGTATGTCTTCTATCAAAGGTGAAAAATTTTAGATTATTTTTCTTCTATTTTAACATCAATGGGTGAAAACACAACCCGAACCTGCGGTTTAACAGGCGAGGAAGAAATGCAGAATAAAAGTTTTCATAGGATGTCATGCATCTGTCAAAAAAAGGGAAAATCAAGTTATGCACATGGGTTTTTGTGGCTGCAGTATTCCACCAGAGCTGCATGGGTGCAGGGTTTGCCACAGACCAAAGCGTAGTGTGAATTTTACTTAAAAGTCAATGGCAGTGGCACCAAAAGAAGAAAATCCTTTCTTTCCCTTGTAACCCAGTGTGCGGGCACCGGACTCACTCACCGGTTTATTTGTTTATTTGTGAGCACTGGTGCTGTGCGGATGAGCACCGTGCATTTCTGTAACCACAGAGAAAAGGAGTTTAGTTTGAGTTAAGGAGTTCAGTACTGGGAGTTCGTACGTGCAAGTAGGACCATACATGCCTTTAGAAGGTTTGCAAATGGAAAATTTTAATTTCCAAATGATAACTCTTGTTTCGGACTTCAAGGAAATGGGGGAGAGCATGTTGATGATTTCTTGCAAATGTATTTATGTGCTGGAAATCAAAGCTTGCTGAATGAAGGGACAGCTGGGCCCGTCCGCCTGCTTTACCGTAACACTACAGATCCCACACAGGGCTGCCAGTCCGGGCAGGGATTGCTCAGGTCAACCAAATTTCAGAAATTATTTTATAAGGTACCAAACAGGGACGTTTCAGCTTTACTGCCGAAGCTTTTGCATCTCCCGTGCAGTGGGATCAGGTCCCCCTGTCACCACTGTTGTAGTCGCCGCGCGCGCCTCAAAACCTCAAATCACAAAGCCCTGAAAACCCTTAATTTGTTCCCCAGTGGCCGAGGGACATTTCCAGGGAGGGTCTGGGCACCTTCTTCACTTCTCCTGCCCTGCTGGCCATTCCCTCCCGAGAGGAGAGGGGCTCCTGTGGCTGGCTGGATGTTGTGCCCAGGGT
>VZSZ01007661.1:29429-93861 GCA_013398815.1 Ibidorhyncha struthersii | reverse complement strand
AATGAGGAATGTCAGCCCTGGGAATGTGGGGATGAGAGCGAGGAGCTACTAAATGGAAAGAGGGAAGATGTGTGCCCGGGGACCCATCACTGCAGCGGGAAAGGTCAAGGGGGCTCGGAGCCCCACACGAACCTTGGCCGATAGCCTCAGCTGCGTGGTGAGTGTGTTCAAAGCACGTAATGGCGTAAGAGTTTGTGCATGAGTGGTGAGACATCTACCACGAGTAAGAGCACAGGATGTTCTTGCAGGTAGATGCCATTTCTGATATCTCCTGATTTTGGAAACGTCAGAAACCCGCCCCTCGCTGAAGTTTAGAGCAACCTGGTGCCTACTGTGGTGTTAACTCTTCAGCATCAGGGTGTAGCACCAAGGCTCAGCATCTTTTCACCGTTTTCCCCACGATAAACTGGAGGAGGGGTTGAAAAGGCATCACTAGCTGAGGGAGTGCCCAAGCAGAACACAGAACTGTGTTTGTTGTTCATTTGAGCCAGGACACACTGCAGAATTGGACTTATATTAATACGTTATGGAAAAGTTCAGAAAATATCATAGTTATGGTAGGTCCTCTTTCTAGGCCATGCTTGCCACAGGGGATGCTACAGTACCAGCAACAAATAGCACCCTTGGTTCATTATTCAAGGATAAACCTATGGAAATGAGAAACTAGACTGTTTCTTTATCCAGATCGAGTTCAACATGATAAAAAAGCCACAATTTCTTTACTCCAGAGCAACGTGTTGGCCTATATAAAAATAGAAGGGACAGTCATATAATCATAAATCATCTTTTTGGGACCAGGCAGTGATATACTGCTCACAAGGTTAAGCTGTGGCCGGTGGGTTAGCAGTTAACGTGCTGAACATTTAATTCTCGGAGCGTGGTTTGAGCCCAGCTTCAAGTGTGAAGCCAAGTGGGTTTGGGAGAGCTGGTGTCTACCCCTAGCAGGCAATAGTCGTCTTCACAAAGAACAGCCACGCATCGCTTGCTTATCACCCTTGGCAGTTTTTCCTCACAAGACGGGTTGGACAAAGCTTGGGGAGTGCGGAATGACCTCTGGCTTATAAGGGTGCAAAGGGATTTTAGTTGCGTGCAAACAGTGCCCGTGGGGTGTCTGCTGAATTAACTCAGAGGAATGGAAAAGTCTGATGGCGAGTTCCCAAAAACACATGCGGTCTGTCCCTGCAATTCGCACTGACTAAGCAGGGAAAGACAGGCAGTAGCTGAAAAGGAGAGGCAGAGTTTTCATTTCCTAAGAATATTCCCAAATCTTCATCTATGAAATGATTTTACTGGGCTTAATTCCTTATAATTTAATTTTAGTTATATTTTAATCTAATTGCAAAAGCAATAATTCTGTAATTTTAGAGTGATTATCACTTAGAAGTCCATAATAAATGCAAACAGAATGTGATAAATCAAATTTATTTCTATTTTTTATTCAATCTGCCATCAGATTCAATACTTGAACATGATTCATCCTTGCTAAGCGTTATGATTTCCCTGTGCTTTATTGTATTATGACATTGCTTCCTGGGATTTTTTAAGTGGCAAAACATAACAAGGACTATCAAATTTTATATAGCTGTACTGTATGGGTAAAATCAATACATATCTGAGTTTCCACATTCTAGTCACTGCCTTGGAGTCAACAGGGCAAGGGCTGAAGGGAAAGCACGGCTTATGTACTTGTTACATAAAAATAACAGAAAATTCACCCTTTTCAATAGGTTCCCTGTTGCACAGGAATTCACACTGCAGGAGATGACGCTTCTAGTTCTGGCAGCATCAGAGAGAAACACATGGGCAAATATATAGTGGAAGCAGGTTTGATGTGAACAGCTCATCCTGTAACCTGCAGCAATTCATCTCCATCCACCGTGTCTGCTTCCCCGGGTTTGTGCTGCATCCTGGGAGCACCCAGGGACCAAACGCTGCTTCTGTGCGTAAGAGATCCGCACGCCACCGGCCCCTCTCCCCGTGGTCCCAGGTGGCATCCAGCTCAGCAGTCACATCCCAGCGCCACCAGCATCTCCCTGATGAGGGTCCTGGATTTTCCTGCTTTCAGGGGCTGGGGGAAGTAACACCCTGCAGGGATGGCGAAAAACACCGCTAAAATGGGGCAAGAGTGCAACGCCCCCCGTGGGAATCCCGGCTGCTCTGGACACTCAGGGTTGAGATTTCACGTGGGTATCCAAATTTGCCAGCGCCAGCTGTCCGTTCCACCGTTGGGTGGGGGTCACGTTGGAGATGCTGAGCTGCTTGGAATAATATCCTGAGGTGATTCAAAGAGCGAGACATTAGCTGTGGAGGGGACGGGTTCCAGTAAGTGCTGAATGAAGTTCCGCAGAAGTGGGGGTGGCGGAGGGGAAACGGTATAATGAAGTAGTGGGGAAATTGAATTATAATAAGAACACTATCTGGGATTGGCTTTAAGATCGTACGGCTGTAATAGGGACAACGGACTCTCTAATCCTGTCTGCAGCAGTAGCATTTACAGTGCCCCACTCACACCTACCGAAAAAGGTTAAGCTGTTCTTTTCACAAGACCAGACTGACTTTTTTTTCTTTCAAAAAGACAACACAGGACTTAGCTGTATTTTTTATTTTATTTTATTTTATTTTTTAAGGAAAACACCTCTTTATCACCTGTATAACCAGATAGAAGAGGGGAAGATTTTTTTATTTTAGGGTGACTATTGCTGTGCTTGCTGAACAACTTCATACTATTATCTCTGTTAACAGCTTAGCTCACTTATGACGGTCAGGTTTTGATAGAAGTGACACATCTTATTTTATTTTCATTACAGGCTTGACTTGTGAGGTGTTGCTGCTCATGCTGTGAGTTTTCCATTGTTTTGCTAAGACAAATTCATTAATTTTTCTTCAGACTAAGAAAAGCCAATGCAAAAAACGTTTCAGCTGCTGGACTGTTAGCCACTGGCGTGGCTATCTGATCACTTCACAGCAGATGACCAGCACAGACTCTTTGCTGTTAGCCGTGATCTTTTAAAGGAAACTTAGTTCTTTGCTGTTCACTTCTAGCTGTTTTTTTTTTTTTTCTTGAAGTGTTTTGTGAAAGATCAATAAATTTTATCTGGAATCTTATGTAATGTCTTATAATGCTGCCCTGGAGCTTCTCATTTACATAAGACAATTTTCCTAAAGCCTGAATGTAATTAATGTCTATTTAAAAGTTCTTTACAGTGCCCAAGCGTGTAGGCAAAAGAGGTTTGCTCGGATGCTGTCTTGTAACACGTAAAATAGGAGCAAGAAGAACTGACAGCTCTGCTCCACTCACTTTTTCCTCTGTATAGTTTCTGAAAGAAAAGCACCATCAAACAACGAAACAAAAACAAAAAGACATGATGAAGTTGTTTGGGGGAAAAAATCTCTTTTTCCTGTAAGTGTCTTTTCTGGCAGTATAATAGCTGTGTCCATACAGAAATGTATGTATCCATGCCGAGATCCACAGATGGTTACTGACGAAGGGGCTCACTTTCAAGGAGACCGCTCGATAATGCAGCCCATGCTTTTTTTATTTTTTTTCTTAGACCCTATAGGTTTTGGCTCGCCTTCAGTTTTCGTACAAAGCCATTTATCACGTCGTGTTTGACTTCTGCCTGCTCTCTGCTCGAGTGGCCGGGGCTGCCCAAGGCGCCCATTAACTCCTGCCCCAGAGCCGCTCCGGCCGCCGGGACTCACCCCGCTCCGCTGGCTGGGAACCCTTTCGCTCCGATAAGCCTTGGGGCAGAGCCGTTCGGCTCGTGAGGAAGACAGAAACAGCCTTAAGAGGGAAGAGTTTTAATGCTTTAATTAAAGGTTTCAGATTCATATGAGCAATTTTAAACTACAGGCTTTTTTTTTTTTTTTTTTTTAAATTACACAGCCCGGCCCTTCAGGGTCCCCTTGTAATCCTGCCGGGACTCACAGCCTGCCCTTACATTTCTTTTCCACACTTTGGTTTCTATAATGAGATAATTAAGCATCTCATGGTTTGTTAAGATACAATACATGAAAAAAAAGGTTTTACAGCTGTTGATTCAGGCTGGGAAGCCAGGTAATCACAGTTTCTTACTACCTGTTACATACCACCTCACAGGAGAGATTTTCTCCTTTTTTAGAGGAAGAAATTGTTCAGAAAATCTCACCTATTAAGGATACCATGTGCTCAATTTAATTCCCACTGAAGTAGCTAGATTTCAATATTTAAACTTGCTTTAAGTGTTTCCCTGACTGACCTTATATTGTCAGTAGGTGCATTGGATTCGTCACAAAAACCGGAACCCATGAAAATACGTAAGAAAGCTTAAAAAAAAAACCTTCAATGCAAGCAGGTTAACAAGACACTACCCAAGTACCAGTCACCTCCATTTCTGCTGCCTTGCTGGAGTACTCAGCGCTTTCGTTGTAGGTAACGGCTGTTATTCAATGCGTGTTTCCTTTTTTCTTCAGCTATCGAGTACTTGCCATTGGCAAGACCGTGGTAAAGGAAAAGGAATTGTCAGGTAATCCCCCCTTTTAAAGAAAAGTCTACGCATGCAGAAGTAAAGTCTGCTGGCAGTAAAAAGCCAGTATGAGCGGGGGCTCCAGCAAACTGCTTGCCCAGGTCTCCTTAAATTATACCACGGTGAAGAAAACTCAACCTTCATATGTCAAAATTCATAATCGAAAGGCACAGGTAAGACAGCAGAAATTCTTTTCCATGAGGGTTAAGAGCCTCTTCTGGTGTCCTCTGCTCACTCTCAGCTCTACCTCTGCTCATGGTCCAAATTTCTCCATACCTGAGCCATAAAGGACATCCCAGATGAGGACTGGTGTCAATATTACTGTGTCTATCGGAAATTCAAACAGATCTGCAGATCTCTTTCCTCCTGGCCCACAGTCACCATTCAATTGACCCCGAACCTCAGGTCCTGCTCACACGTCAACGTCTTCAACATCCCTCTGGGGAACGGGCCGTGTGGCCCGGCCACCCCTTCCTCGGCAGGGAGAGCTGTCCTCCCATCTCCCTGCTGCCTCCCGCCTCCCTGCACACCAGTCGGGCAGTGTGCTTCTGCTCTGTGAGGCAATGATGTTGTTAATGAAGACACTAACAAAGCTGTGCCCTAGACCCATCCTGAAGCGTCATTAACATATATGCCTCATGGTAACTGAGTGTTGCGCTGACCTACCCTCCTAAGCCACCCTGGGAATGTGCCAATACCACTCCAAATTGAACTGTCTGAGCTCCCGGTTCCTCATTTTACACCTTTTATTGGCACTGGGGAGTTTTCTTCGGTGACGTATGGTGTATCCCCCACCTCTTCAGCACACGAGCAATCACTCGAATGAGGAGGCAATGGAGGCAATATTGAGACTTCAAGCTCTACGATGGCAGAATTACCCACCAGCAAGTGGAAAATGCTGAGTTTAGAGCTAAGGGATCTTCCCCCGCGGCTGCACCGGGACTGGAGGCTGCTCCGGTTGTCCCCGAGGTTGAGGGGTTTCTGTGCTCGGGAAAGGGCAGGGGCATGGGGAAGCCTTCTGCTGAGAGAGCTGCCAGGGCCAGCTGAAACACGAAAAAATTCCGATATCCCTGGGTGTAGTGTAAGCTGCGGCTGCTGCTACAATTTCCATCGCTCACCCTGCATTTGTATTTTAAGGGATGGAGTTTAACTGAGTGGCAGTACTCAGAGGCAAGGATAAATCGATGGTTTGTGCCTCAGGCTTTTCCTGTCATTGCAAATTGTGCTGTGGTGGGGGAAAAACTCACAGTATATTTTTTTAACCTGCATAGGTACAGCCCAGTATATACCTTATTGCTGTAAATGAAGAAGAGTAAACGAGAAAAAGAAAAAGAAAGCCAACTTCATACTATGTAAAGCAGCTTGTATTTGTGCCGAGAAAAATGTTACCTGGAGTCTGTATCCCCATCTGTCCTCAAGCAGAGGGTTCTTGGGTTTGCTCATACAGAGGGATGAGAGAGCTGCAATTTGCAAATCCACCCTCCCCAGTACAGTAAAAGACCCGTCTGGAAACCTCCCTCGGGCCTGATGTCTTATTGCAGCGGTACGGCACTGGGCAAGGGTGGAAACAGAAAAGCTTCCCGCATTGTGATGGCTCGCTCCGTGTTTAACATGGAGCGGTAATTCCAGTCCTGCGGCGTCAGCAGATTGCAGGCCCTGTCTCCGAGCACAGGACAAGAAAAGACATGGACCTGTTAGGAAAGACAGGGACATGTTGGAAGGGGTCCAGAGGAGGGTCACAAAGATGCTGCGAGGGCTGGAGCCCCTCTGCTGGGAGGACAGGCTGAGAGAGTTGGGGGGGCTCAGCCTGGAGAAGAGAAGGCTCCGGGGAGAGCTCAGAGCCCCTTCCAGTGCCTAAAGGGGCTCCAGGAGAGCTGGGGAGGGAGTTTTTACAAGGGCATGGAGTAATAGCATGAGAGGGAATGGCTTCAAACTGGAGGAAGGGAAATTTAGATTAGATATTAGGAAGAAATTCTTTCCTGTGTGGGCGGTGAGCCCCTGGCGCAGGTTGCCCCGAGAAGCTGTGGCTGCCCTATCCCTGGAGGTGTTCAAGGCCAGGTTGGATGGGGCTTGGAGCACCCTGGGCTGGGGGGAGGTGTCCCTGCCCAGGGCAGGGGGATTGGAACAAGATGACTTTCAAGGTCCCTTCCAACCCAAACCATTCTATGATTCTACGACAAGCGTGCACTTAACTTTTCTACATCCTGACACTGCTTTACATAGGAATGGAATGTACAAATAGTCAGAAAATGGCACCACGTAGGGATTGCACCTATTATGGGTAAATGTTGCTTTGTTCTTGGCTGCACAAAGGGTTTCCTTGAGACACTGTGCCTGAGCCGTGAACACAAAAAGGTGGTCAGGCTGCTGGGACACAAGGTGCAGTTTGAAACAGTAGGATATTTTAAATGGTAGGATGCAACCTTAATCTTTACTTTAAACACACAAATCTGTTTTCATAATGTATCCAGCTTTTAATAATGACACCTCTTTAAAAATTATATTGGTTGTGTTTTTTATCCATCTTAAGTTAAATGGAAAGGTATAACAGTGATTTAGTGACAAATTGATGGTAACATTTCTTTTTAGGATTCAAAAGAAAGCAATATTAAGGATACAGAATTAACCGGCAGTTTTTATCTAGTGTTAAAGTATGACTCATTAACATTTCAAGTCAAGTTTCTGCTTGTACGGTATAATGCTTTGTTTCATAACAATACATTAGTGACAAATTTTGATACTTTAATACACTATTGCCTTCTTCAACAGCTAATTACTACAATTAGCTTCCCGCGTAGTAAATTCCTTCTCCCTCCCATCTCCCAGCCACGAGACAACAAGCACAGAGCTGAAAAATATTCTTGTCTTTGCCGCTCGGTCCTTGAGTGGGGTCTACAGAGGAACAACCCTTAGCTTTAATTGGTAGGATTGTTTAGACACCTTTTACTTCAAGTTTGTCTGGGAACCCCATGGAGCAAACCCAATGCTGAGCAGAGTTATGTGGAAGCCCCCTTTTTTTTTGCCCAGCGCCTGGTGGTGTGCTGGGTGTCAGGGCAAAGCCTCGCTGCTGCGGGGAGGAAAAGGGGATGGCTGCTCCTCACCCTGCTAGAAAAATCATAGAATCACAGAATGGTTTGGGTTGGAAGGGACCTTAAAGAGCATCCAGTTCCAACCCCCCTGCCCTGGGCAGGGACACCTCCCACCAGCCCAGGTTGCTCCAAGCCCTGTCCAAAAGATGAAAGATGAAATGCAAAAGATGAAAGATGAAATGCACCACCTGATATCTGAATCTAATGGCTCTCTACAACCGTAAACGGTGTCCCTGTCATGATTTCCCCAACCCTGCCCGTAGGAGGTTGCTGGCTCCGGGGAGGGCGGTGTGGTGGCAGAGGCTCATGCTGCCAGCCAGGGGGGCAAGAGCAGTCATCTTTTGGGGGGCAGCAGAGGAGCTGCAGACCTGGACACCTCGGCCCAGAATGGCCAGGTCACTCTAGATGGGTTTCCAGTTGAACTCCTTGCTGCTTTTTTCCATGATCTTTGAGTTTCAGTACTAGGTTGCAATGAGGCTCCACAGAATTTTCTGTTTTCTGTGGATAATTCCTATATCACATCCTGATTCCTGCCAGATTCTGCTTTGCCCAATCCTGGAACAATTTTAGGTTTATTATTTCTCTACATTGTAAAATCACAATGAAGTTATATTATCCTGATGTATTCGATGAAGGAAGAGGTACAAAGCTGCTCGGGGCACAGCAAAGCCAACGAGGTCCGGTGCAATCGGGAGCTGCTCAGCTCACAGAGCTCTCTTTGGCCACTCACAGAGCGGGAGAAGGAGCTTCATCCCAGAGTTCGCCTGCAGGATTTCCTCCAAAAACACCTGGCAGTCCTGGCTTTGTGTTCAAAAGGTCACCTTTCCCCAATTAAGGATGCAGAATTTATTTGTTTGTTTGTTTTGTAGCACAGGCAGTGCTTTTTGGTTTTAGTAAAATCTCACGAGGAAGACACAGAAATCGCGAAGTTGATATATAATTGGGAGTGAGAGGGCACTTTCTAAAAAAATAATGAATGAACAAAGTTTAATTGAGATGAACAAAAATGTAAAAGCTTGATCTGATCCGTCAAGGGGTGAGATCAAGTCTGACCTGCTCTTCTGGTAGGTGCATTTTTAATTAAGTGTAATCTAACTGTGTTGCATGTAAAAGATGAAAGAAAATATTTGGATGAAATTAGCAAGACAATATTCTCTCTGAATCCAGTTAGACTGCCAAAACAAATCACTTCACCCCTCCTTCACTCCCTCTTCCCCATGAAACACTGCAAGAAATTTAAATCAATTAAAACCCTTTCATTTAGAGTTTTAGTGTTCTTCTGGCACAGCACCTTCAGCCCAGGGACATGCCGACGGCTAATCCTCGTCATCAACTCATTAACATCCATCTTAAAATCTGTTCCTTCCTTTCCTTCACCCATTTTCCTTATTTCAGTCTTCTGGATAGTTAGAAGCGTTCCTTCATTTTCTGATGTAAATTTAGTTGTAACTATATTGAAACAGTTTTTTCTTCCGACGGGACAAAATTTTCCTTTCCCTTAGACAGTTCTTCCCCTCCTGTATTTCATCTTCCATCAAAATTGCAGTGTATTTTCTCTTAAAGCAAACGTGCTGTTTTCCTAAGTGCTGCAGTTGGCATTTTTCTGTACAAGTTCATGTTTACTTCGCTTGAGCTTTGGCTACCAAAATAATTGTGATGAATATGAAAACACTGAGTTTGTAACGTAACGTTTCACCCTTCTTGTGTTGATACTTGGCTCTTCTCGCTCAAGATAATGCGTGACTAGCAAATGCAGATAACTCAACCCTACGCAGTGTAATCTGGGGGGGGGGGGAAGGGCTCCTGGGGGTCCCTCCTTCTCTCCTTCAGCGTGACGTATGCTTTGTCTCCCTTTCAGCCTGTTCTTGAATCATCTTCTAATTCTTGTACTCATTTCCCATTTGCTCAAGTCTTTTTTTTGTGTTACAACACATTATACTCTTTGATGAAGCGTAGATAGATCTATTGCATTTTTCTTCAAGGAAATAAGTTATCTTATCAAAGAAAGACAAATTAGTCTAGTGTTATATTCCAGTTTCCATTTACCTTTATATATTTACTGGAGCACTAGTTATATTGTCATCCTCACTGGACTTCCAACTCATTGTCTTTCATGTAATAATTCTTTTGCCTTTAAGATACTGCTTGCTCCGTCCAGATAATTTAGGAAACGAAGCAGATAAAACATGGAGCACATATTGACTATGTTTACAAAGTTAAATACTGTGTAGCCAGAGACACAGGAACTATACTGGTCTACACTGGTGCTTTGGTAGAGCAGTCCCTGGCACATCCTTGGCCCCTCGCATCAGGCCATTCCAGTTGGCAGGATGACACTGTGACTGGAGTACAGGCACAGCCACCTACGGCTTACCTGGGGTTTATTTTATGTACAGCTAACAAACTGGGCTCATCACGGTGAAAGTAATTGGTGTCATAGCCTGAGTGCCAGAAACTGCAGCAAACCGAGTTAATTAGGCATTAGATCATTTTGAAGAGTCCTCCATTTCAAACTGGTTGCTTCTCTAGAGATGGCAGGGTCTCTCATGCTGGAAAGAGTAAACTGTACCCACTGTGATTTGTGTTAAAAGCAGTATTGTCTCCAGCATCAGCATCATCGGGACAATAAGGAGACTTAGGATGCTCCGCGCTGACCTGCGTGGATTCCCACGCCAGCCAGGGCAGACTTCTTCTGACTCCTGGGAGAGCAGAGAAGGATGGATAGGTGGTGGTGTTGTAGATCCCACTCATCATCAATGACCTCTGAGCAGAGCAGCCATTTCAACAGTCCCCGTTTTTCAGATTAAACCACGGAGTGAGACAGAAGTACGTGTAACTCCAGAAAAACACAGAGCTGAGGGGAGGGTGGTGTAAGGACTCAGTAGCAACGGCAGGATTGAAGTGCAAATTGTAGTCATGGACTGGTTCTTGAAATAGAGCACGAACTAAGGACCTCTTGAGGGTTTTGTGGTGGTCCAGCTGAGAAAGGGCAAACTATGTTAAGACCCCAGACAGCAGGCATTTCAAGTCTGCCCAGAATGGACAGGTTATTTCCATGTTAGGAATGTAGCAAGGGCTTAAGGGCAATAACAGGCTCAGCAATCCCTTGTCCTCTCGAAGGCGCAGCTCAGGAGGCTGGAGGTCTCCTTCATGCAGGGGAAGAGATTTTCATGAGCATGAGATTTTCCACTCCATATTGGAGCTTCACCCAGATTTTGTAATTTGCAGTTTCCTTTTTTTCCAAGCCTATGAAAAATAATTTGCTTTTTCAAAGTTTCCCACCTATACATTTTGGAAAGTTTAAAGTGATTTTGTAGTTTCAGAAATGTGTGGGAAGACCACAGAGCCTTAACCTCGACCCCATCAGTGCACATCAGGAGTGCCACGCTGCCCTTCTTTCTGGTGCCGTGTCTGTCCAGGACACCCCACTGGGTATCTGCACTTCTCATCACTGGGGTGTAACCTTACAGACAGATACGTTTTGAGTCAGAGGTTACCTAAACGCATCACATATCATTCAGGTTTGACACCTATAAGGCTGTATTCTGGAAACAGTTAATAACCAAGAGTACAATGATGACTTTTATAATTCAAAGTGACCCAAATCATTACGATATCTTTTACCAGTAGTCATCAATTTTCAGACTAAGTTCCAACAGTTTTCTCCTGCTGGCTATAAAATAACCGAACAAAAGGTTTTGCTAAAGGGGTGAGATATTTCATGCTTCTGAAATTTTCTCACACTCTTGAGATCCTGAAAATAATACGCACTCTCCATATTTCTCACCGCAAATGACAGCAGAAACTCATTAATTCATCTCATAAAGAAGTACAGGTAAAAATTATATTCACCCCTCCTGCCTTCTGCTCAGCACGATGATGTGATGTAGAAGATGGGAATGACTCTTGAAATCCAAGATGCATTTCACTGCATTTATATTTTACTGACGCAACTGAAGTTGCTTAAATGAATTTCCCTTGCTGCTGTGCCCACAGCAGTGCCAAGCCACTTCCACTGAGATTTAGTTCTTCTGTGTCACGTCTCTTAAGGCAAAGCAGTTCTTTTGAGACACCTGAATGATTATTTCTTGCCCAGAAGATATTTCTGGTATGTATCAGTGAAACCAAAAATCAGGAACCTAGAAGCAAAAAGTAAAATGGGTGTCCTGAAACTGGAAAAAAAAAAAAAAGAGAAAAGAAGGAAAATAGAGCACTGGGAGTAGGACGAGGCAATGAAAAAAACCCCAAAGTACCCCTAAAGCATCTAGCTGTGAAAAAAAAATCAAGTCAGCCAAAGGCTGATTAGTAGCTGTGGTAGCAGGGTGATCCCATTAGGGATGTAACATTGTTTTCATCTTGATATATTATTGCGGAAGAAAAATTATCCAGCAGCAAGGATAGAATTCTTAATGGAATAAGTATTTCATTAAATTCTCTTAATGAAAGAGATTGGAAAACAATAGAGTGAAGAAAGCTCTGAAGAAATACAAATATGTAGCGAGGAGCTGACTCCTCCTGCCCTGAAAATGAAGGGAGGCGACAGCCAAGTCGAGAGGACTGTCGGTTTAAATGAGGCAGTAACGGCTTTGGCTGGCACCTCCAGGGCTTCAGAAAGACACTCTCAAGATAATAAACTGTTAATTAACTTTCCCTTTCCCCAGAGGATCTTAGCGTCCAGTTGTTTTTAGCCCTATCTAGAAAATTGGGTTTATTTCTCTTTCCTGAGTTAAAATCTCACAAGTGGGCATGCTGAGGTGAGGGAGAGACCCAGCATTTCTCTCCAGCGACGTCAGCGTGAGTAGGTTGTTAGGGAATTTCTGGGAATAGAAACTAAGAAATTAGCTTTACGTATTCCTTTTTAACTTCATGCCTTGCGGTATGCTGGAAGAAATATTGCGCCTTTAGGAAGTGTTTTAATGTGGAGCAAAGAATTATTTTGCAAGTGCTTCATACCTTGTGTCCCAGCACACAACGTTGCTGTGCGGCGCTTGGTACGGACGCAGGGGTGGGAAATGGCCCCTAAAGGAGCTTGTGCTACTCTGCGGTGATACAAACAAGAGTCCAGTAACACAAAAGACTTATAGACCTCTTACTGTTGTCTTTTTGTTTTCCTCAGCTATACTACTTTGTAGATTTGGTTTTTTTTTTAAACCGATACAGTTTGAGGAACAAACTTTTGGGAATAGAACTTTGTGAGATGAGTGCTCAAGGCTGAGCCCTTGTGGTTAGGGGGATTCACAGTTTCACATTTCCTTTTCTGTTGGAAATCGTTTTGGTTTGTTTTGTTGTTTTTTTTTTTTAAGTACACCACAAAAATGACATATTTCACATGGATTTTTAAGAAACACTCCTGCTCTGCTCATGTTCTGGATAGGGTTTATCTCAACAGTTGAATTATGCTCGTTGTTTAGGCTGAGACAAGATGCTTGGGATTACCTCTGCCCTCTAAATGTCTTGTTCCTGCACTTCAATATATCTTCATGATGGGCGGGGTCGGAGAGGCTGAAATCTCTGACTTTCCTGGTACCTTGCTGAGGATGACGGACTGCTAAAGGATAACTTCACGGCCTTCCAGGGGACAACCATGCTTTCACCTCATTTTCAGAGATAGCTTGCCGGCTCTTGCCTTTCAGGATCATTATTTTCTATCAAGGCAGCAGCTTCTCATTTTAAAACAAATATTGTCCTTGAAAGCATCCCATTGCCACTGATAAAATGATGCTTCATTGAGTTATCTCCATAAGCACATGCCAGCAATCGCTGCGGATAAATTACATACATCAAAGACTTCTAATGACCGTACTTTGAGTAAAATTAGCTTCCTGTGTTTGTATCGCTAATTAAGCTCAACACCACCCTTCCACATATGCTGCTTTCCCTAATAGCCTGTGCTGTCTACAAAGTATAAATTGCTGCCCGTCTACTCAGGTTCAGTTTTGATGCACGGGGTCCAGCAACACGATCCAGTTTGCATTTACTTGTTCTAGGAGAGACCTTAAGTTGACATATCTTAAGTAAACACTGAAATATTAGATAAATTAAAGTTCAGTACAGCTCACTGTACCTAGGTATTGGAAAACAGGCATTACCTGCAGTGGTTCAGTGTTTCTCACAGAATATTATACACCAGGGTTGATTGTTGATTTGTTTGCCCAGGTCTCGGCACGCAGAGCTGCCTGTGCGACGTTTCACACTCTTGAAGATGTCTCAGCACTCTTACACCCCAATGGTCTGGTCCGTTTGCCTTTTTTTTCAGGCTCCATGAGGGGACCTCTCTTCAGGGAGCTCATTTTTGGAAGTTTGGGGTAGGATCTGGCACCTTACAGTGCAGAGGAAGAAGAAGCAAGCCCCATGCAGGTGCCCTGAGCACGTTGTGTGTGCGGGGCACTGGCTGATGCCCAGCTCCTTCCTCACGACATCATCTCCCCAACAGAGCACGTAGGGGGACTGTCGTGGAGGAGAGTGGGGAAGAAGTGCCTGGCACCCCTTGGATAAAGGAAGCCAACCCAAGGGTTACAGTTGTGTCCATTTCCTTGCAAATAAGCTGTGGGATGAAAAAGCTGGGCTTGCAATAAACAAACAAACAAACAAAAGTAGGAGGGCTTTACAGATCACAGGTTAAAAATACCGATCTGTAGTGAATAACGTATTTCAAAGTAAAAGTTTATGTTATAAATATTGTGCATCACATCTCATTAGAATCATAGAATGGTTCAGGTTGGAAGGGACCTTGAAGATCATCGAGTTCTACCCCCCTGCCCTGGGCAGGGACACCTCCCCCCAGACCAGTGTGCTCCAAGCCCCGTCCAACCTGGCCTTGAACACCTCCAGGGATGGGGCAGCCACAGCTTCTCGGGGCAGCCTGGGCCAGGGGCTCACCACCCTCACAGTGAAAAATTTCTTCCTAATATCTGAGCTAAATCTCCCCTCTTCCAGTTTGAAGCCATTCCCTCTTGTCCTATCACTCCATGCCCTTGTAAAAAGTCCCTGCCCAGCTCTCCTGGAGGCCCTTTAGGGACTGGAAGGGTCTCTAAGGTCTCCCCGGAGCCTTCTCTTCTCCAGGCTGAACACCCCCAACTCTCCCAGCCTGTCCTCCCAGCAGAGGGGCTCCAGCCCTCTGATCATCTTTGCAGCCCTCCTCTGGACACGCTCCAACAGGTCCATGTCTCTCCTTCTTCTGTCTTCTTTGCTCAGTGAATGCCTTTCCCTCTAACCTTAAACAAACCAAAGCACTTAAACAATAATTTATTTATTTTTTTAAAATAACTTCACACTCTTACTAAAATCTTGGCCCTAAAACCTCCAATTGAAACCTTCGAAGCAACGGGACAAGGGCCCGTGCTACTGTGCCCCAGCTGTCCTCTGTCACCACCTTGGTCCTCTCCAGCAGCACTGTGAGCATTGACTCAGGCACCAGATGGTTCATTTCAGCTTTGCCTTCATGACAGCTGGAAGCTTTCTGATAAATAAATGCTTTGCTGTGTACGGGAAAGCCCACCCCGTTCACAAACCTGCTTCCAGAACTGTTTAACCAGAAGGCAATAAGAGCAATTGGTTAAAAAAGAAAAAAAAAAGCAAGCAAATTAAAAAGTGAGTGGAAATTGGCAGGCAGCAGCAATAACCCAAATTCTGAGCAAATCAAAGTGGCGCGGTACAATGTATTTATAGAAACAAAAGTCATTCCTAATCCTTTTAGAGCAGGGGCCTGCACAAATTGTTATGCAACATCCATCCAGGCAAAGGTTTATCCTTAAAGCAGTTGAACTCCGGAGTCAAATATATTTAAACTACATCCACATATTTTTGACACATACACAATGTACCACAAGTTTAAAGAGGACCTGCCAGATCACTAGTCTAATTATAGGTGTATATTCAAATCTCCTCAGATCTGGACTGGTACATCTCACTTTTCTTTCCGAAACGTTACTTTTATTTTTTAGGTTTCCAGCACTATCAGAATTCCGGAGGAAATGTTCAAAACCCAGAAGTCCTAACAAGAATGTCTCTGAGGTCAAACTTCAGCAGAGGAAGTCCTCTCAGAAATCTGCTAGCAGTGAATCACTCCGTCCACTGGTACGGGGCATAAAGTTGTGCTCCATGTGTCTTTATTTGGAAAGACCAACAGTGGCTTGGGTTTGGAATTTTTTTTGATCAACTGGTAGAGCCCACAGGATTCACCTAATTATGTATAAAGCCCTAACCATGGGGCCAGCTGCCGTTCATTCTCGTTTGGTTTCCTCGTAACCAACGCTCATCTAACTCACAGCTATAAGAGCCTGTTCCCACCTGCTAGGAGAACAGCTCTAATTCCCATTTTTCCCCACAAATCTGATTTGTCGGTCAAGCAATAAGAGGTGCTAAATAGTCAGCTTGTGCATTCTCATCAGCTATAGCATGTGTGTGGTTCTCAGCTCTTAAGGTCCCTGTGAAGCAGTTTTGTAGTGAAAGCACCCTTATTTTAGGGTGAAGCGCCTCACTGCAGGAGCCAGGGCTGGAGTCCTTCAGCAGAGGAAAGGTAAGTATATGTGTCATCTTATATTTATATTGTCCTTTTTTTTTTGTTTGTTTGTTTGAAGAGGTTTCTTCTAGCGAGTGATGAGCAAAGCCATAGTTAAGTGAGTCAAGGAACTTTTTTGAATACTCAAGATATAATTCTTGGTGCAGCATAAACAAGGAGTTATGCTTATTTCAACTTCCCAACCAGGACCAAGAATCTAAAATACTTAATGGTGTCAGAGATAGGTTTGCTACTGTACTATTTCATTGTGAATTATTTATTTCTGTCAAATCTTGACTTTGGGAATCATACGATTGCTTAAGTTTTTCCCCAGCTCTTTTTTATGTTGCAAAAAACAGTTAGGGTTATCAATGAAAACTACTATGAGGAATAAGGGGAAAAAAAAAAAGTGCTGTAAACTTTTTATTAAACCTTCTCACTGTCTATGAGTTAATCTTGGGATTTATCAAGCCTTTTGGACTAGAAACCCCGAAGAGGCTGGCTTAGAAATACATTCCTTTGAATCTCAGTTCTCCCTCTATTTTTCTATCTGGTATTATTTTGATCTTTCCTCCTGAGGTGAAAACCTACCAATGATGCTAAAGGCAGTGCCCAGCCCTTTTTATGGAGGTTTAATTTATATTATTCTTGTAAGCATAAGACTTCTATTTTCTATGAATGCTTCAAAAGAATATTTTTGATTTAGCTGCAATTGTAGAATTTTCCAGCTTTATTTACGAAGTAATTTGAAAGCAGGAGTAGGAAATATTAGCAACTTCAAAGAGCATCAAGAAAATGTGTTCTTCTTATGCAGCATATGAATCTTCTCAAAACTTGAATGCAATGAGATAATATGTATTGTTGGGATTTTATGTGGATAATTACACTTCTGTTGGCTTTGCTTCAGTAGCTGTAAGGGATGTTGTGGAGAACTGAGATTTGAACCTGGTTTCTGCTTCACAAAATGTTTTAAGACGTGCAGTCTGGATCCAAATCTGGGCTCTGCTAAAGCTTGAAGATCTCTGATCTTTTTGCAGCCTTGTGCCATTTCCCTCGCCTGCTGCAGGGGGCCTCTTCAATACCCACCAGCACATGGACCTCACCATGTTCCTTGCTGTGCACGCCACCAGGGCATGCTGCCTTCTGCCACACAACCTGATATTTACTGATACATTTTTAGCTGTAACCCAGAGTCCACAGCTTTAGTGCCAAAATGAGGTTTTGTGTGTCACTCAAAAAGCCTTATTTCTTACGGGTAACTGGAGGGGAACTGAATAGCACTCTGTGCACAAAATATAATGTTTGTATACGAGACATAAAGATCACAGAGGGTTATGCTTTCACCCCAGTGTCCTCCTGAGCGTCCTCATCCTCTTTAAGTTGAGAAAACGGCTGTGTAGGTTCTGTCTGAAAACAGAAGCAGGTTTGTGTGCGGTGCAGCCTCTCCACCTCATGTACCTGGCCTTCTCTTGCAAGATGATAACATGCCTGAAGACAAGTGCAAAGACATCTTTGTAAGACTTGAATGCATTTTTGGCAAGTTTTTTGGCAAGACACAGTGATAAAATGTCAAATATTTAATGTTCCTCTGATTCCCTGTGCTTTTTGCTGTATGTTTTATGGGTCTAGGGTTGCTTATGAAATGTCTACAATGCTATGGTAGCCCAGGGCCATAAAAAAAATTTACTATGTTTTATTTATTACCATAAAACCCTTTTCCAGACCTTCTATAACTGTCTCCAGAAAGAAGTTGAAATATATTCTCTTCCGCTTGCTAGCTCAGGAGCTCACAGCTGGAGACCCGTGACGGGACATTGTAGGAAGCTGCCTGCGCGTCTCCCAGCGATGCACCCGGACTGTTAGCGTGTGACTTGATTTCAGGCTCTGAATATGCTCCACTGTATAGGGGCAACTTAATTTGTTCACTGGGCTTTTAATGAATTCTAATAATACTGCAGCTTACCTGCGAGTGATTCTGTTGTGTGGTTTTCCACTGCCCTAGGAATGAATCAGGACTGTGGTCTTTCCCTGAAAAAGTACTTCTGGGAGGAAGGATCTGAGTAGTGTGTGTATGGAATAGTCAAAAAATATATAATATGGCACCCATTGGGCTGTCGGAGAGTGGCTATAAAATGCTGAACTCCTTTAACTTCCACTGACTGCAAGGGAAGCCGATCAATCATTCCACAGCTTGTGGGGGTGAAGTGATGTGAAAAGGCTGCTCTTCTGGTTTGAAAGGCAGTGCTAAAAGCTGATGTTGCAAGGGAGCTGAAAACTTTCTTTTTCAAGATCTGCATGTGTTTTCCACCAAACTTCTTTTCCATTCATCAGTCACGACTGGGCAATACTACTTTTTGCCCCAAAAGCCCCACTGAATGATAATGTTTCTCTGTTTTTATTGGGTGGAGGAGCCTTTCTAGGAGGGCTGGAGCAGAAGCTGTTGCTCCTCCCTCCCCGCACAGAAAGGATGCGCCTTTGATTGCATTACAAAAAACTCCAGCTATGGAGATTTGCCTTCAGAGTGGTACAGCTCCAGCTGTGTGTAAGGAGCAGGTTAATTATGAAAAAAAACCACTTTCCCAGTGGGTCATCTCATTCTTGGATTGCTCTTTAAACTTGAGCAAGCTTTTAAAAACTGTTCAGTGAGACAGTCAATAGCACCTCATATTTCAGTTTTTAAGAGAAGGTGTTTGTGAGTCATCTTAGACTGCATCTACGCCTCAGTCATTTAAACTATAGACTGAACAAATGCCAACTTACTGTCACCATGAAAACAATATGTCAAGGTATAGGTTGTCACAAACCGTACGGAACAAAAGAAAGCCTTATTAAGAGGTGGTGTGCCACCCATTGCAGAGCCTCTAGCAAGGTCCAGGCTCCCTTAAAAATATCGTATAGCTGGAAAATTTCAGGCAAAATCATGACAGCTTGTCTTTCCGCGTGGTTCTCCGGAATGATTTAAAGCTTGAAAACTGTCTTGCCTGATGTATACCAGTATTTGATTAAAAAATGTCCTGCAGCACTATTTCATGACTGTTATTGATAGTACAGTGTAAACAGTTTTTTGTTTTTTTCTCTTGTCAAAATAAGATGCTGTGCTTAAATTATTCGTGCCAAAATAACAAAATACTGGCACTCATTCCTTATAGTTTAAACCAAAAAAAGGCTAATAAAGAGCCCTTCAGGTAGTCCATATCCTTTCTGAAAGACCCTTGAAAGGCACAATTGGCATGAGAGATGTTATTTTAGCACCATTATTTTTGTTTCACTCTGTGAGAATCCAACCACAGACTGCCATGCCCGTAGGGCACATCTTCAGCCAAATGGCACTGTGCGTCTTTGGCGTTGGCTCGTGCCCTCCCTCTCACATCAGTACTGCCTGTATTGATTTATATCTCTTGTCCTTTAACTTCTGGGTTCTGTAAATTAATTCTAAGTTTGACTAACTAAAATTAGCTTTGCGGTGCTTCTGTGGAGAGATGTCGGAATGTGCCAGCCAGACATGGCCCTGCCTCGGGTAGAGGGGAGGAGGAGGGTAGAGCTTTGAAGTCACCTTCTTTCACAGCATGGCACAAGTGTTGGGTTGCTCTGGGAGGTGGAAGGGGGATTCATTCCTGTCTCCTCCTCTTCAAATATAATTCTTAGTACTTGAACTGATCACATTAACTCAGTGAATAAAGATTTACCACTTACTTTTCTCTTGCTTATTCTGGAGGAGATTTTTTTTTTTTTACTATTTTGGACAGGTTTTGTCCTGTACCATCTATTGTGACTGGCTGGTTGTGGCAGAAAGCTGGTCCAAGGAACAGTAACTGCTGTCTGTTGTGGTCCTGCCATCCCCAAGCAAACATGCTTTTTGCCGCTTCAAATGCTCTGAAGGCATCACTTGCTGTAAACATTCAGACATAAAATTCTTGTTTGGGTTTATTCTGCAGTTGTAAAAGCCACCAAGACACCTGTCTTCCCTCCCTATGGAACAGCTGAAACAGCTTCAGTGTTTACTGTCAATATAATCCAAAGGAATAATGTCATGCTGCCTTTCCACCACTGGCCCAAGCATCAAAACGCAGAAACATTACAAATCGTAAAGGAGTTCAGTGCTGTGCCCTCTGCTGAAATGTTACTTTCGTTTTTCTGCTTCTGGGGTCTTGATTTCCGCTAGAAAAGAGATCGCTGGCTGAGGGTAAGCACTTGAGAGGGAGAATTTGGTTTGCTTTCCTTTACTTCAGCCCAGGTGTGTTGTAAATCTGTGTGGGGGCTCCCAGGGTTCAGCTCACTCGGCTGCGCAGAGGTACCCAGTGGCATTTCACCCTGATGGCCTCCAGCGTGTACCAAACCCATGGGTTTCCCTTAATCCTACATCACATCCCCTATTCCCGGGTGGATGCCTGATACCCAGGGTAAATTCGGTGGCATCAGCCAGCTGTGTTCGGCCAATAGGGCTGACCTTAATGAAGCTTAAACAGGTAGGACAGTCCTAAAATGAAAACCTGCTTTTCACAGTCCTGAGCATTGGTTTGGATTTGGAGTTGCTGAATCTCCTCAGCCCACCTGATGCCATGTGAATTGCTGTGATTTTGCTAGATTTTTTTTTGTTTTGTTTTTGCAACACCAGTTGCTGGATTAGCCCTGTGAACACTGGAGCCCAGGCAGCTTGTGTGGGGGATGCTATGGTGTTCCTTAACAGTGAGTTAGTAACCGTGAGAAGAACTGGAATGGTTCAGATCTTGAAGCAGGTATGAGATGATGGGGGGGATTCCTGCTGAGGACCAGAGGTCTGTCCCAGTTGCTGCCCAGAACAGGGCAGGTCTTGTCTGTCTGTCTGCGGTGTTATTTGTAGGAGAAGGGAGCAGTGTGCCCACAAGCTGCCGCTCCTGGAGACAAGGAGTGGGAAGAGAAGGTCTTGGGTACTGACTGCCCCAGAGACCATCCTGTGCAGTTGGGCGTGGAGCTCAGTAGAGGATGGAGGAAAGCATTCTCCTAACTCCTTTTCTGAGCTGGCTCACCCATCCCTAGCACCATGGAAAACCTTCTGTTTTCAAGCAAAATATAACCACTCTATACCTTGTAACGTGGGGGGGGCATGGAAATAGCAGCAATCAATTGAAATCCTTGAATAGTTCCTGGAACGCTTTGATACAACTACTAGTTGTGGTCATCTTGGATTGAGGCTGACCTGTTACCTTTCACTGCCTGTGACTATAACTACTGTTATGAGATAAATAGAAAAATGGTCTGAAAAGCCTCTGAGAAAGCACTGAAGAAGGGAAATAAGAGAAGATCTGGAAAATAATTGGAGATCTGGCTATTCCAGAGCAAGCGTACCATGTGCACTGGTTCATGCCCCTGCTGCAGCCCCATCTCCACACTATATCCGTTCTTCAATAGTAGGTGTTTTTGAATGTTCTCTTCTCCCATGTCTTGGTTCTCATCCTGCTGTTTTTAGAGGCCAAACTGGTTGTACACCAGTGATCCTTAGCCGCAAGGATACGGGCACTGATCCTGACACGTGGCTGTGAATCTCAGCCCACCCTAGCAAACAGGCAGCTGCCCTTGCCTTTCCTTGCTCCCACACGTGCACTCACGCATCATCACTCATTGCAGTTCCTTGCCTTATTTCTTTTGAGACAGGAGTCACTTGATGCTTAAAACTATTGATAACATGGGTAGAGCCAAGGTGAAAGAGCTGGAAAGTGGTGATAAATGACTGTCATAAAAGAGCTATTTAATTTACCTCTACCCAGAGACTTCCTCTACCTTCTGGTTTTCTAGTTTCCTTAGAAACTAGGAGACTTGGGGATTTTTGTACTGATTAGAAAAAAAATTACAGTTTTTCTCTGATTGTCTGCCTACTGAATATAACGCATCGATATTGAGTTCAGGACCTTGCTTCATTCTATCAAAGAATATTACAAAGCTTGAAAATCATTTGTTTGATCTTTTAATTCAGCTGCTAAAGTGAATTTCAGAATAGGTGAAGATAACTTCTAGATTGTTAGAGAAGGAAATCTGTTTTAGAGGGCTGGAAAGTCATATTTAAAACAGTTCCCTCTTACAGATGATATAAATGAGATTTTTTTTTTTATTTCCCTTTTGGAAATATTTCTACAGTTACTTCTATAAAGCTTCCACTCCAGGGTAATTCACTTCTTACTGAATTCATATTTTTTTGTGCCCCCCGAATTTGTTTTATTTCATAGGTGGAAAGCTGATAGTAGTGGTCTGCACGTGTCTGTGGGCTGTAACAGCAGTGTCCTTCCCATCTCTTAACTGAGAAAACAGTAGAAGTGGCTAACCTTGACATCAAATGCTGCACAGTAGAATTAGTTAAAGCCAGAGTGAATGAGAATTTGAAAAGGGTTTAAATGGCTCTGAGTTTCGAACACATTAATTGAAATTCACAGTGTATTTCCTTTCTGTTATAGATCTGCCGCCTTATATAAGTGCACTAACTTTATATGCTGATTTCTCAGAAGTGCTGTAATTTGTCTTGCGTTGTCAGCTCTAATAATGCTCTTCATAAAAAGCTCAGTGCTAACCGGCTATGGTTCTGGGCTGGCATTTCCAGCTCCCGTACTCTCCACTACCCACCCAGAAACCCCGCCAGCGCAGGCAGGCAGCCCGGCAGGGATTCCACAGCCTTGGGGTGCCAAAAACCACCTTTCTGCCCCAAGACTCAAACCTGCACAACAGAGAGGGATATATGAGAAAATGCAAACATTGTGCACTTAAAGTACAGCTAAAATTTAGCACTCTAAGTAAAACTACTGCCTTGCCCCAGCAGCATGTAGCTGGTGTGGGAGTCCTGCCTGGAGAAGATGGCCAAGACACCTTTGGAGCAACACATGTGCCATGCTGGTGGCACAGCTCTACGGCTGTGTAACTGCAGCCTGTGTAGCCCTGTCAGATTATTGTAATGATGCTGAAATGATTACCAGCACACCAAGCTGCCTCCCCACGCAGGGCACAACGTCTGGAATGGCTCTGATGACAGCGCCCAACGGTGGGAGAGAGGACAAGTCATACCTAACCCGAGGCTAGCTGGAAATGGATGGCACAGATGCTGGAGTGTGTGGTAATCCCCATGGCCCAGCTCCTTGTTAGCAACAGTGGCTTCATTCTACGGTGAAAATATAATGTTTTGGAAAAATACCTTGGTGAATTTGTCATTTATGTAGCTAAAAGTTTTTTAAATGCTTGGTTTTCTTCTGTCTGTATAAATAGACATTTTTAGATGACAATATGAGGACAACTGAGTTTCTGTCTCTGGAACATGCACATGGAGCACCTGAAACACCTGAAAATGTTTGTCTGGCAGGAGGGACTGAGCAGCAGCAGCAGAAGACCGTGTTCCTGCAGAGATACCCCTTTGCCTCTGGGTATAACCCCGTGCCAGGGGCTGCAGCTGGAGTCACCCCCAAAAGCTGTGATTTGTCTGTGTTGCTCAGTTTTGTTAACACACTTTGTCATGAGATGCCCAAAATGATGTCTACTGTGTTTTCTAATTAAGTCTAATCCAAATATTAGTGGAGAACTGTACCACGTTTTTCAGATAAGAGGCACTTGTTGCCTTTGGTGGAGAAGAAGGAGCTGGTCTGGAGGAAACCTCTTTGTTCAGCCCCTCACCGCACCCCGGTTCAATTACCTGTCATTTAAGGAGAAGAGCAGCCTTTCAGATCTGAAGTCACATAATCGTTGCAAAAATCTGTGGGGAGAAACTAAATACCTTGAGAATAGTTGCTCCTGGCCTCCTGTGTGGTTTAAAGTGCTGAGAAGTGTCTGAGAGAGGTGTCAGGGCGAAGATTAAGAGGAAATTTCCTGAGGCAAAATACTTGCGGGTCTTAAAATGTTTTCTTTGCTTTCAGAAAGTACGCTTGTCCAAATGTTTCCCACATGGGTTGAAATACTAGTTTCTCTACAGACGGTGTAATTTCGTACCTGGCACCAGAGGGTAAAACACACTTCAGAAATGGGCAGGAGGAGGGAAGCTAACCTTGGAGTCAGGGGCTCTATAAATCCTGAGGTTTTAGCTTAGAGAGTCTTTTGACTTTATGCTCCAGTGAGCACTATTTTAAGAACCTTTACTTACTTGTTTTCCCCTTTACCTTGGCTTTTTTTGAAGTACTGTTATATCTATTTCAGCTTGCAATGTTATTTCTTTGTCACTACGGTAACATCAAAAGAGACGTGCCAAACTCAGAAAAACTGAGCAGACGTTATCAGCCAAACTGCTACTACAATGACGCTCTTTATTTTTTTATTTTTAACTGTAATTTGGAGGTCATCCAAGGAAAGGCACTACCACATCCACAAAGCCAAGGAGAATAACTCTAAGAAGATGCTGTGGATAAATTTTCTGTTTAAGCAAAGCGTATCTGTGCTGCTGTCCCCTCTTTCGTGCTGGGGACCTGAAATCCTCCCTGTCCTTGCAGTTAATACTGGGAGGTTGCAATGGTGGAGTAAGGCCTGGAAGAATATCTTTGCCTGATGGTTTCTAACGCTATGAGCTGTGGCAGCCTTTCACTTGAACATTTTTATTGTGGGCCTGACCTCTCTCCTGCTTCACAGAAAAAGGACTCAATTTTCCCACCCAACTCTAACATCTACACTCAAAACTTCTGAAGATAAGTATTCCCAGCTTCTTGAAGTGTCATACTTTGGTGTGCTCTTGTCTCTCTGGGTGCAAACAGGCCATCAGACCAGCAGTAGCAACAGCCTGGCTTGGTTAGTGGCATGCTTGTTTATGTTGGCCATGCTCATCCCTCACCACCCCATCCTCAGCTCTTCCTTCCCCATTTGCAGGCTGGGGTCACAGGGCAGAATCAAAGACTTTGCTACCTCCTTGCACCATGGCAATAGCTGCGCCTCTCTCTAGGGCCAGTGTGGGCATCTCAGCATGTCTCTCTTGGGCTTTGCTTCTCCTGGCCATGACCTGCCTGGCCAAATCCTGACCAAGAAGCAGCCATCTCCAGCCTTGTGTTGGCAACTTCTTCCATACTGGACCTTGAAACTAAAAATTGTCTTTTTCTTCATAGTTGCCTAAAGAACTGCATCTCTTTCATTCCAATTTTCTGCAGATCTATTATTCTTTTGGAAAGCATTTCAGTTAATAACTCACCAGTGGAGAAAATAATGGTGTGAGCAGCGTGAAGGTCTTGATCCTCTCTGGCGTGCACAGCACATGCAAGAGAGAAGTTACGTATGGTATTGTTCCTCTATAAAGTCTCTTATGATCTCTTCAGTTTTGTAGCACAAATGTCTTGACTTGCTGTCTTGTATTGGACCAAAAAGCAATTTGTTTCGGCCTGTGGTTGCACTCAGAAATCCTTATCTGGAAGGACGGGATATTGTATGATGGGAAGCTTTGCAATAGAGCTTGGCATCCAATAGCCTTTATAGTCCTGTTTGCTTCCAGCGCAGTGACTCGGTAGTCAGGGTGGTTTAGTTCTGGGTTGCAGTTTAAGCTGTGAATCTTAGAATGGAAAGTTTTTTGACACCTGGTTTTATAACTTACTATGAAATAAGTCAGTTTGCAAATGAATCAATGTTGTAAACAGAAGGGTAGTGGTGTATTTGCCTCCCCCCCTCCCCCAGTCCTTTTCCTGACTATGTAATCCTTTGCCAGGCTGAATTAACACTTTTTTGGTTTAAGGGTACTAGCAGCCTAGTAATTAGTACCTCGCTGGGGTCACTAGAGGTCAGAGGAACCACCTTATCTATTTAGAAATCTACTATTTTTAACACTATTCCTTCATGCAGCTGCGCTTACATGCTCTCCACATCTTGCTATTCCACAACTATTTTTCATTTGTTCCCATTTTCTCATATTAGCAGCAATGCTGGAATAATAGAATGGAAAGTACTAATTTTCCCCACAATAGTTGTAACTTATCAGTTCCATCTTATTAAACTGATCATAAACGAGACTGACCTTCTCCTAATGTGCTCAGTCTTTCTTTTCATTGAGAAACTATTAACCAGAAGCCAGTGGGTCCTGTTTGTTGGATGTTGCTCTTTATGGAGAAATAAGATGTACATCATCTTCACCAGTTTCTGAATGGCACAAACCTGTGCTGCCTCTTGCTTGGTGTGTCACCCCCAGTGCTGGAGTGCCTGGGTTGTTCTTCACCAGGCCAGGTTGTTCTTCACTCTTAATCACCTGTGCATCCTCTCAGCAGGTTTTTGCTGTAATAACTTCATACAGCAAGTGCTGCATATCTGAGACCTTGAAATAAATACTTTGGGAGAACTTCAGAAATGGTTTGGTCAAAAAAACCTCCCCCCAATAATTTTATATAAAATATGCACTTATTGTTGCTACTCCTGCTAACTATCAAATATTTGTAATTGTACCTTAAGTTGATGCAGCTGGGGAGATTTAGCATGCAGGACTATGGTTTGCTTTCTTTCTAAAGGGTTGGCAGTGAGACCATATTTTCCACTTAAAAAAAAAAAGCATTCAGAAGCATCTTAGTGACAATGCATCCAATGGTAAACTTCCAAAAGGTGTAACTGAATTGCAGTCATTTGAAGTTTTCCACTCGGTTGTTTTTTTTTTTTTTAATTGAACAAATGGCAAATTTTAATTGGCAGTGCTGGATACCTAACAGTCGTCAAGACAAAAGCACCTATAAAGGCCGTATGGCATGTGCCCAAGTGAAGAGAGAAGAATGTAGAATACAAAAATTCAAATAATGCTATTGTGCAGCCACTGCCTGCCTACAGATGCTACCCAACACTGCAAGTGCACGTCAGTGTGCACATCGCTTCTGTTCCGAGCGCAGAGCAAAATCCTGCCTGCCATAGGGAACGAAAGCAGCAGAGAGCTGCCAGTGACTCTTGTGTGTCCCAACCACTCTTTGCTTGTAGGAATTAAATGCATCAATACGCAGACCAGTCCTGGAGACTAACAAAGAGTAAAAGTCTTGACTCAAGTTGACCTCCTGCCTGGAAAAAAAAAAAACAGTAAAATAAGGACATAAAATTTCTTCTTTGAGTTTTATTTTAGACTGCAGGCACCTTGCATGGTTTACATGCAGTGTAAATCCCTCTGGATTTTAAATGAGCTGTTTGTGTACCTGGATTAAGTCATTTGAATCTGCTTGTTGGGGAAAGTACTTGTGGACTATGCATATCGCTTTTGCAGTATGTAGGGTTTTCAAGCTATTTTCATTAATGAAGTTTGTTTGCAGAGATTTGGCTCCAACCCCAAGCAAAGTTATTAAGTTCAGAATCAAATGAGTGTGTTAACTGCACAAACAAAATGGAGTTCAAAGCCCAAGGCCGAATAATAGATAATAACTCAAACTACATGCCATAAGTGGGACACGCACACGTATAAGTATTTCTATTTATTTGTAGGTTGAGAGGCTTTTTGAACTCTAAAAAGAAGCCATTAGCAGACCTGAGCTCTGCAGCCTGGACTTTGGGGCTGTTTTTCTAACATGATTCTGGTTTAGGACTTGAAGTTTGGTTTGCCTGTTTCTACCAGTGATAATTCAAAGCCCGTGGTAGGACACTGAAACTGTGCATTTTAATCGATTTACTGTAGAGAAACTAAAGAAAGGCCACAGCCAAACTCAAAACTGCAAAGCCTGAATAGTTTTAGAAAGAAGTTGAGTAATATAGTTGGCTGGAGAATTACAGCTCAAAGAATACCCCTTTGCAAGCCAAGAGTTCTCTCTGAGAGCAAGCAGTTATTGAGAGCCTTCAATGGAAAGGTCCTAGAGGGAGACAGTAAGTCTTCAATAACATTATTTGGTTTATTTCATATTTTATGGGGTTTTCTTCTCTCTTTCTGATGTAAAGCAACTTGAGGCATGATGGAGCGTTATGAAAAGGGAGGCTGTATCCAGCTTGTCCTGTCTATGCTCCCTCTCGGCTTCTATGGGGAAACTGGAAAAGTCCTTGACTAACATAAATATTACTTAGCAGCAGCTGTATCCTGGGGTAGTATCCTTTTTCCTGGGGAAAAGCAAGGCTTTTTATTTCTACATATAAGCGTTGTGCTGGCCTTTGCCACTCCCAAAGACTGACTGCAGACATCAGGTGTACTTTCTCATTTGCAGGAGCCACCTTCCCTGGGTCGACTGCAGAGCTGTGTGCAGCTCCTGGTTTTTTTTATATGTATATATTTATAGAGACACCTGTTAACTAGGGCAACAACAGGGCTGCAGCTGCCTGCACAAAATACAGCTTTGCATTACTTGCAGAGAAGCTTTGGTTTCCCATCAGACTGTGGTTTTCATTGTAGGCTTCTTTGTTTCGAGTTCAGACTGAGTGGAGAGTTTTGGGTAGTGTGGCAAGAAAGACTTCTAAAGAAAAATACAGCCTGTGGGTTAATGAAACTTCAAATCCTTGTGACAGCCTCTGGCAGTGCATAGTTAAAATACTTAATCCAGTGTTTGCAGGCAGTGCTCTGCTGGGCAGTGCTTACTGCAGTGATCCTCAAGTCTTGACCTTACGGCATTCCTCCATGCTTCTACTCCCTTTCACAATTTCCTGTGCTCTTTCACCCCTTCCCTAGACCTCAATGACCTTTGCTATTTCTTTATTCTTCGTTTCACACTATTGTGTTCATCAGAGCTTCCCGTAGGCACTAGAAAAAGAACAGTGCTTTAAACCCTCTTGTTTCAGAGTTCTTTAGCGTTTACCTGAATCACATGCCCATTGGTAAATTCTTTATTATATATTTTTAAGCGCACTGGAGAGTGTCTTTACAAAATTTAATCATACCTCTTCTGAAGTCTTCAACATACGAGGGCACCGACCCAGGTGATACTGCTTCATTGTACTACCCTAAAATGAGTCTGCTCCCAGAAGAGCTACTCCACAGTGGACTGTGGCTCTTGGGGTCAATGTGAGAGCCCATTTACCCCCTTAAAAATATGCAGATGATTTTTAGAGGCATTGGGTTCCTCTGGGGGTAAATGGTGCCTCGGATATTTAGTGAGGTTTTCCTGGCGGTACCAGTGTCTCCCTGAGTGCCTTTAATATTCTGTTGTTTTATAAGAACAATTTGGGTTTTGCTCCTCATTGCAGCTGATAGCTTAGCTGACAAATTGTGTGTAGTTTTTGTTTGCAACACATATCTATGCACTCAAGAAAAACTATTCTGAGTCCATTTTATAATAAAGCTGAAGAAGATTTGATATCTCCTAATAAGACATCCAGGATGGGAAAATCAGCTGGAGTTCTCCTTATTTCTCCATGCCCGTACATCGGAACCATAAAAGTGGCATAAAATGTAACAATGGGCTTGTAAAAGCCAACTGTTCAGTTTCTGTGATTCACACAAGAAATCAGAGCGCTCTTCAGTTCACTGCAATGTACAATAAAAGTCAGTTGCGAGGACCTGGCTTGTGGTCCGATCAAATACTGCCCAACCTCCAGCAGAGTACGGAAACCCTCATCAAACACTGAACTTCCCCATGAACCCAACATGCTCAGGGTGGGCTTTGAAACAACCCAGTGGTGAAGCCCTGCAGACAGGGATAAGTATTAGTCCAGGACTATGGATGGTGTCTGCGGGCACGTTGAGCTCACAGCTGGAGGTGAGATGGAAGCCCGACAAAGCTCCCACACTCAGCTTGAAATGAGGCCAAACCAGCAGGAATCGGCTCATCCTTTCGAGGCGAGAGGCTGGCCTTTTTTGCTGAGAAGTGGCAGACCTGTATTGGGTTTAATTGCTGCTTCTTGCTGAAGGGATTCAAACTTTCTTCTCCTGCCTGTGATGGAAAGCAGCACCGGGCCCAGGAGTGCCCCACAGCCATGGGGGCACATGGCTGGTGTGTGGCAAAGGGGACATCTTGTGTCATCTCCCTTTCCGGCTGGGAAAACCTCAACAAATTCTTCCTCAGAGTGCACTAGCCTCCCTTAGAGGGGGGCGGCAGAGCACGTAGCTCTGAGAGAGAGGAGGGATGCTAAACTGGATTTCCTTCAGATGGAGGACAGGCCTGGATCTCATGAAGAAACAGTCCCAGGTTTCTAGGGATCTTCAAAACTGAAGATGGATGAACACCAGCACTCAGCCCTACCAATTCTGGACTAGATGTCTAAAACCTTTCTCATAAAATCATAGAACCATACTGTTGAGGTTGGAAGGGACCTTTAAGATCATCGAGTCCAACCATTAACTTAGCCCTTTCTCCCCCCAGTAGGTCTGAATATCCCCTTACTTTGGCATGGTTAATGCTCTCCTCCATTTTTTAAGAATGGTGCCAGGATTAAGAATTTCAGAATAGGAGCCCAGGTGTTTAGATTTGCAGAGGAGTTAGTTATGTGGGAAATGAAGCAGAAAACATTGTTTTAGTCAGAATAAACATGTTGTAAGGTTTATAAGCCCTGAGCTTGGAATTCTGGGAAAAACAGAATTAAAACCAAACTGTTTTGTGGGAGTTGTATACCATTTACTAGTTCATAAACCTGTTGGAAATATTTAATGCTGCCTATAATATTATTCATAGTATATTTGCCATATCTTAGCCTAAAATCAATTTTTTTTTTTTTGAAAGTGGGTGATGTTTTAACTGATTGACTCTTTCCATTTGATCACATCTCAGTGTTAGGCGCCATTAGGTGCTGGGTGGTTTTCACTGCTCGAAGGAAGAAAGATCACTGCGCCCTCCTGACACTGACAAATTGAGTCCTTTTATTTGTTAGACTTTCAACATAAGACTTGCCTGCCATTTCTATGAAGGAATGTCCTGATTTCAGTATCTTCCTCTAAAAAGGCTTTGGAGGAGGCAGCACCCCTGCAGGCAAATTCCCCATCATTGATCAGCAGAGCACCTGCCACTGGGGGAGGAGGAGACCCTGCCACGCTGCTCCAGGACAAAAGCTGCCCTTCCCACACCATCCGAGCATGTTTAAGTACATTCATAGATACATCTCACACTTACTTATGCATGTCTTAGTTTTCATAGCACACCAAACTAACTCATAAATGTTGAAAATGTGGGGTTTTTTTTTTCAGCCACAATAAAATCAGTTCCACTACACTATCAGATCTGAGGGATCTTCTTTTCTTTCCACCTGGGGAAATAAAACCAACCTTGGGCTTCAAGCTGTTCCACAGATGAGAATGAGTGCTCTTAGTCTTAATGGATGCTAACAAGTAGCTACAGCTGCTTGAGATCTACAAGAGATGAAAATCTTGCAGACTAAGCCCTTCTTCATGATGCTTTATGACTTTCAGATGAACATATTTTGAAATTAATCTTGGACAACAGTCCATGTACTATGTGTATGTTTGTCGATACACAAGACGGCTTTGCTTTTCAGAACTGCAAGGTAATAGCATATATGTGAAAGAAGAGGGTTTCTGCATCCTTGTAAGTGTATGGTTGGCACTTGCTAGCTTCCTAGAGAAAAATTTGCTCTTTAAATTGCTTTAGACACATGTAATAAGTCAGTATAAATGCTGAAATAAAACTCTGGGGTTTATTCTTGCAAGTCTGTGCCAGGGAACCTTTCTTGGAATAACTGATGACATCCTCTTTTCTCTAAAGAGGGATGAAGAGTATTATCTACAGAGGTCAATGCCTTGTTTCCTGACTCTCCTTTAAAAATATTTTGAGGAAAAACAGAAGATGCTACTCTCTTCAGCTCTTTCTTATACCTGAGTTTATTCACCTGCTGCACCCCTCTTTGGTTAAGGACTTGGGTACTCTTACATCTTGTAGTTTCCTATCAGCCTTACCCGCTGCCTAAAAGTGTTTTCAACTTAGGTTTCATAAAAAATATCTGAATAGTCGCCCCAGAATTAACCAGAAGCTACTGATCCTTTTCGGTACCCTCCTTTTTCTTTCATTTCAATAATGGAAATATTTCCAGATTAGAAATAGTCACCCTCTGGCTGCAGCAAAATAATTTGAATGCACACTTGCTTGCAGGATACTTTGACATCTGTGGGCATATTTCATTCATTATCTCATATTAAACCTAGAGGTGCTATTAAAATCCAATATACTGTGCAACAGTTTTGATCTGCAGGGAGCACTGTGATATTTGTAACAGAAGTGACTGCAAATAGCATTTAAAACTTAACTGATGTGTCCATTTAAATATTGTTTTGAACGATACCTCTTTGTGTCGTTTTCTCTCCCATGCGAAGTTTCATTTGCAGCGAATTACTGGAAAAAAAAAACACCCTTATTTCAAAATCTATGAGCAGTGGTCACTTGAGCATGTCTCAACTTAGAAGGCCAGGACTGGGGGGAGCAGAGTAAAGGGAGAGACAGTGATAAGTAACTACCAAGATGGTATCAGCAAGCAAAGGCTAGCGCCGTGACATGGTGGCCCTACTTATCGTCTCGTATTCATGAAAGACAAATGAAGATGGATGAATATGGGTTGTCAGTTTTCTTCTCATCCACCTCTACAGCTATATTGCAGGTAACATGCCATGATGATAAAATGGCAATTTATGGGCTGAGAAACCTTTATAAATTAGATACCGCTACTTGAGAGGTGTATTTTGTCAAGCTGCTCGAACTTTACAGACATCCACAGCCAGCAGAAGGTTTATTCCTGTGAATGTTTCAGTGCGATTTCTAGTTTGTTTTTCCCTTTGCTGGTTTGGGAACTGGATAGTAGCATCAAAGCTAACACGTAACCTGCAGTATGCGGCGTGACCCTTTTCATTGAGCTGCTTTTGCTGTCATTTCCTCACTGCAGACAGTTAAATCTGATAGATACATGGGTTTGTTCTTAAAATCATAGCACGCCAGGTTGGAAGGGACCTCAAATATCAGCAAGTCCAACCTTTCTTGGCACAAGCACGGTCTAGAGAAGATGCCCAGCTGAACCTTAAGAGCGTCCAATGATGGCCGTCTCCACCGGTTCCCTGGGGAGACTATTCCGATGGCTGATTGCTCTCATTGTGAAAAACTTTCCTCTTGCTTCCAATTGGAATGTCTCCAGGAGTAACTTGTACCCATTGCCCCTCATCTTTTCCGTGTGACTCCTTGTAAAAAGGGAGTCTCTATCTCCTTTGTAGCCACCCTTTAAGTACTGGAACTTGGTGATAAGATCTCCCCTATGCTTTCTTTTCTCAAGGCTGAACAAACCCAATTCTATCTGCCTTTTCTCATATGACAGGCTTACCACTCCTTTGACCTCTTGGTGGCCCTTCTCTGGACCCTCTCCAGCCTGTCCACAATGTTTTTGTATAGCAGGGACCAAAACTGAACACAATTTGTTTCTTACCCCCAGCTTGCTGGTAAAACATCCCCTGAGACTACTGGTGTGAAGGCCGCAGCCCAGCTGGCCCTGGCCGGTGAGGGGTCCCTCGCATGCCTCTGGTCCTGCCTGTCTGCACTGGGGATGGGGGCAAGAACGTCTGAATGACAGAAAGATCAGAGCTTTTTATTTTGTATTGCAAACCCTAGTGTGTTTTCTAACATACACTGTGAAGTACCCGGGTGCAGTGCGATGAGGGAAGGGTGAGAACAGGACCTGCTGCTTTTCACAGAGTTCAAAGCTTCTGAAGATACTGCATCTACTTACAGAACTCTTCCAGTTCTCTAAAGAAACTGTGGTCTGTAAACTGACCACCCACATTCCTCATTTGAAAATCAAGGTGAATTCCTATGGCTGCAATGTGGTTAAATTCAGGACCGTGATCTTAAATTACGTACCGTTAGTCCTGGGAGTTTTGCGCCATGTGGCAGAACAGCAATCACATCTGTGGTTCCTGCATTTCCTAGACCTTGACCACAGTCTTAACCACAAGGTCTTTGTCTCTGATTTAGACATAAACGTAGAGACATCCCCACCGCATCCCAAAGGGTAGAAATCATGCATGTGCAAAACTGAAAGAAAACTAAGCCCTTATCTTAAATTCTTCAGGGGCATTTGTGAGGTTCCAGACTTACCACCTACCGGGAAGTTGAGATTTGCTTCTTGAAAATGTGAGTCATCTCTTCTGTGCTGAGAAAGAGCATGGGCAGGTTTCAGTCTTTCTCACTCAGTCTTTTATTTTGCCGCAGTAGTGGGTCACCTTGCAATAATTTGATAATTTTGTGGTGATATGTTGTCTTTTTTCTGTTAGTCATGTGACAACAGCCATTGCATTGCTCATGTTTCAGTCCCATCAAAAAAAGGCAGGGGCTACCTCTACAAGAGGGAGAGAAAAAATGACTGATAAATGTTTTTTATGTATTAGTTTCATCATGCTGCACTGAATGCATTTTCAGGATTGAGCTGAAGAAAAATGAGCAAGTTGGGAAACTGAGGAACAGAGGGCATTTGTTGTTTCTGCTTCTGCTATACAGAGGGGAATGGATAGGGAAGTCTGACCGGTAACAGTGTCTGCAGATGTCTTCTGGCCAGATATTCCTGAGCTGTGATGCAGACAAGTTTTACTCTGAGAGCCTGATGAGCACATCTGATCTTTGTGCATATCATCTCTGTTGGACATGGTCATGCCGTGATCTTCTAAATAAATATGTCTTTTTGGGTAGTCCCAATATATTTATAATGCAACAGGGATCTAGCTCCAACAATAATAGTTAGTTATATATAAATATTCGTGAAGATCTTGACCATGGTTAATTTGCGATGTTTATAACTTGACTTACAGGTTTTCTGAGGATGGCACTACTATAACAGACTTATTAATTGCTGTGGCTAAGCACTTGCACTTATTTTTTCAGCAGTGTATCAGCATTGCAGTAACAATCTGATGTGATGTGTACACAAAGGTGCCTGATTCTCTGTACTGTTACATTAGTGCAATGTGGGTATTCTTGGGTTTGTTTTGATGTTGTTTTCTTCCCCCAAAAGATGCAAAAGTGTCTGGAGAACTTGACAGTTGAAGCAAAAATTGCTCTTGGCTCTCTCTAATCCATGTTATCTTCTCTTTAAATGGAGGTGGGGAAAGGAAGTTGAGATTAGTGAGGATATTTTGATCCCCATCAGTTTCCCCTTACAGGATAAACATGAAAAGATCCCCATTATTGTCATGTTAATGTGTTCACAACTTGATCCAAATCCCACTCAAGTCAACGAAAGTTCTATTCTTTCCTATTTTCAATTACTTGCATAAAGCCAGCAGAACTGCTTTTCCCAACTTTGAAAGACGCAGCAGCTCACCCCCCCGGGAAAGGAAGTTTTCGGTCCCTATGCTGTAACGTGCTTCTGTCGGAAAGAATCAAGAGTCACATTAAGGTTTGGGAAAAGCCTTGAAAAGGCAGTTTAAAATGCTAGTAAGTGATTAATTGAGCTACTGAAAAGTTAGAGATGATATGGTGCTAGGAGGTTCCCATGTGGACAGATACCGTTAGAGTTGTGCACCTACTCTGTCTACCCCTACGTCACCCGGCTGCTTTTCTACCTCTTCTATTTGTTCCCTTGCCAANTGGGGGGGGGAGGGGGATTATGGAATCTTTGAAAAGTTCATCTATTGCCTTGGTAACAAATTTTAACTTTTATTTTTATGACTTTTAATGCATGCATTGACAGAAAGGAGTTTTCTTCTTGATTTGCTCCAGAACAGGTTGCTGAAGTCTGTCTTACACAGAATAATGGCATGTATAGACCAACAATTTCCATGTATTACCCACTTGCCTTTATTTTGAATAGGATTTTTTTTTTATTTACTTATTTAAAAATAATAAAACTGTCCGCAGAGATGCTAATTAGAGGTATGTATGTGATGGAACATTATTCTTTAAAGTTGTATGAGTCCTGTAAGACAACATTGACTCTTTGTGGATAGTTTATTAGTTCCTAATGTGCCTTTCTTCAACCTCTTGCTACGTAGGGTTCAACAAGCTTCCCAGTGCAATCCTTCGGCTGTCTTCATCAGACCTCATGAATGTTTTGGTCCTGGATTGTACACTGGTTGTAGACATTTGGCCCTATATTTTACATCACTTCCCACTTTGTGCTGCAGTCTACACAAGTTATTGATCATGCAGGAGCTCTTTCCTACTCTTGCTCATCCTTGTTGGCTTTCTCTGAACCTTTTCTAGTACTATGTTCGTGAGATGGAGCATATCTAACCTGTATAGGCAAGACATGGATTTTTATGTCATTGTATTATATTCTGTCATCTCTGTTCTTTTCCTTTATTATTCCTTTTTTCTTTGCCCACCATTTGATTAGCATTTCTGACAGCTATTGAGCACTGAGCTGAAAACACTGAAGTCTCAGCCCAAGTCAACTCAGTGTACATAATTGCAAATGTGAAACGGGGATCACTTTTCCAGTATGCATCGCTTCTCATTGCAGTATATTACTATTCCAAACGGCACCTGGTGACCTCCATCATTTGCGAGATCCAATCACTAACTCCTACCATAGGTTCCTGCCTTACGTATATTACCAATGCCAGACCCTCCCTTATGCTACAGCTACGTGACTTCCTTAAAAGCCCGAGTTGCAGAACTCTGTAAAACTTCATGGAAATCCAAGAAGACTCCATAATCTGGACAACCTGATGTTTGTTAGTCTGAACACAGGTACAACGAGGCACCCAGTTTACTCTACTGTGTTGCTGATTGTGTGCATTGTCTTTTGTGCACAGATGTTCACAGATATTGAGTATTCTCAGTCAAGTATGTTTCATGGATCATCTAAAGTGGTCACTGAAGGCTCCTCCCAAACTCCAGGGCCTGTGACACTGCTTTGTTTCATATTGCAGTGTGGTTCTTAGTGAGGTGCAACGAGAACTCCAGATAACAGAGCTTCTGGCTCTGCAGGGAGTGTCGAAATGTAAACTCGTATGGATGGCTAGGTACTGCTCTAGGAAACACTTTTTGTAGGGTAAATCATATAATTCTGCATTTCCCACGTGACACTACTGTCCTGTTGCTTCTTCTCTTTGATGTTTGACTGTTTTCCTGTCTATAGTCTATTCTGGAAATTGCTGCCAAAACTCACTGTTAAAACAGTTTCTGTTGAAGCATTTGGCAATTGTGCAATGAAAGAATTCACTGGATTTGCTAATTTCCTTTGGGTGACTGAATATGAACCCATGATTTCTTGGCAGTTTACATGAAATGCTTTTTTTTTCTTCTCCTTGTCATGACATCTCACAGATGAAATCCTCAGATTCAGTAAGGAGGCCAGAAACGCTGTACATACTTAGAGCATGGGCAGATGAAGGCAATGTCTAGGTTGAACCCCAAAGTCCTTAGGAAATTAAGCTGTAGTTTTATTATAATTAGTGATTTTCTTTGAAGTTCCTATAATTAGGATATTATCTGTCTTTTGGTGGCTTTATTAGCATTGACAGCTTCCTTGGGGCTGTAGACAGGCCAAGCACCAGAGCGCTGATGTATTGCCCTGCTCTGCAAAAGTCTGTGAGCATTTCCCATCGCTTCAGTTTCTCTGCACTGAATGACACTTTTCTTCTCATATAGTCCTATTTGGCAGATGGGAGCGATGGGAGATGAATCTCATCCTTAACATGTAAAAACATACATGGATACAAACAGTCTAATTAACCCAGAGTTAATTGAGTCACCACTGCAGGATACTCCAACAGAGCAGGTGTTTTGTTTTTTTTTTAAAAACTTTCTTTAAATAGGGAGAACTTAAATGTAACAGAAATTAAACCACTTTCTTTAAATATATCAAAGCAGTCATGAAAAATTTCCTCAAATAAATAGCATGTCTAGGGTAAATTGTTCCTTTAAATGATATTATACAAGAAATTATATATGACATCAGAATCATATACATACAGCACAGATAATGAAGGAAAATCTATCAGATGAGTCTTAGAGCTGGTCAGAAACTTTGGAAATGTGGAAAATTATTTGACTTTTTCACTTTTTGATCATCAGCAAACCCAAATCAAAACAAAGAACAGAGGACAGGGGCTGTTGATATTTCCATCCAATAATCTCTTGGTTTGGGATAGTTTCAGGACAATTTCTAAAACACTGGAAATGAAACTGTGATTTTTATTTTTTTTTCTAATCTCTTTCTAAGAAAATCAGGCGTTTCTTCATCAGAAAAGATTGCTTCAACGCTGGAAAATGCATACATTGGCAGAGTAATACAATTCCACTGTGCATCTGTATCTTCCTACATTAATGTTTACTGTTGAATGAAGTTCACTTTTAATTATTCACAGCTTTCTGCTGCTCTGCTGACATTAAGAATTGCTCTTTGCCCTAGAAGCTTAAATCTGAATACACCCATATTCGCTCTAATATATCTGATGCTTATTTGGAGGCTTTAGTATGTAGAACTAGATGAAAAATATTTCTTAGAGAATGCCATTAATCTCCACCATCAGCCTGTATTTTCCTAGGATTTTTTCCTAATCCGTTTCTTTCATCATACAGAAATCTGGAGTCTGAAAAACATCAATATTCATTCCAGAATATTTACTTCTCTGTGAAAAATAGCTTTCTATCAGAGCCTATCTGAATCTGAAAAACCTGCTTCCATGGCATATAGAGTTGGTGATCAGGTTAAACGTACCAGCCTTTGAGAGGGAAAGAGGGCTTGCCTGGATTCGCCTTCTGAGGGAGCATCCTTTTCTTAAGTCTTAGATGAAGAATGGGAAAAACTGCTTCACCCATGGTCATGGATGTATGCTTTCCTATATCTGGGAGATAATTAGCAACATTTGGAAAATAATTTTGGGCGGTACTGCTTTATTGTTATTTGGGATACCATTTTTGCTCATACCCTCAAGAAATGTAAGTGAATGTTGCCTTGGTAACCTTTGCAAAACAAAGTATTTTTACCCTTTACTCTGAAGACCGGGACTGTATAAAATCCCATTTTCTCTTTGAGTCTGTTTTTCTAACCGTTATTAATCAATAGCTTTGGTAGCTCTGCAGAATTCACACCAGCAGCTCTCATTAAGTGGCTTTGAACATCATCTAGTCTCATGTGTCTCTGGGTTTTTTGGCTGTTTCGGTAATTTATGTATTCTAATATTGAGAACTAGGCAAGCAACCTTTTCCAGTGGTCATGTATAAGCAGCCCACCACTCTATACTGTACCCCTTGTGCTCATTTCCAGGACGTCCACAGAGTTGGGGTGCCAATTAGAGCCCCTAAAATGAACATGCAATTTGGGTAATGCTTTTTCTTTGGTGTTTGCTTGGTTTTTGTTTGGTTGGTTTTGGTTTGTTTGGTTTGGTTTGGTTTGGTTTTTTGTGTGTGTCTTAAAGAAGGAGGTGAAATATAGTATTGTCTTTCCATGGACAGTTAACACAGTTGTCTCCCCCTCTCGCTCCCCCCCCCAACTTTTTCACTCTCCTATTCAAAGGAAGACAAGACGGAAAAGAAAAGGAAGGGAAAAAAAGAAAAGGCAAGGCTGGTAGCACAGCCAGGGAAGGGGGCTGCTGCCCTCTGATGGTTCCCGAAGCGAACAGCCAGGAGGAAAGTTGCTAATGAGCACCTGAGAGGATCCCCCTTATTTTCTAGCAAAGGTGTCCTGCGAGGTACAGGAGCAGAGCCCAGCTGCTTGACCGAACAGGCCGAGCAGGAAAGGATAACTCTCAATGTCCTGGATTATTGCAGAGGATGCTGGGTTTGTGGGATTTTTTTTTTTCCTTGGTTTTCAGTTCCTTTTCTTCTAAGAGGTCATTTTGATGGGGTTTGACCTCTGTAGGTAGCTTGTGCTCCTCCAGCAGCAGACACCCATTAGTGCCTGGAGTTCATTGCCCTGAGATAACTGGGGGCATCAGGACTACTTATAGAAATATCTGTCACCACCGTCTATCACTTAGAAAAGTGAGTTTCGAGTCATCTCTTCAATGTTCAAGGATTTGCAGCTTCTTTATTTAAAAAAAAAATAAAGGAAAAGGAAAAGATGACCAGGCTACCAAAAAGCTGCAGAGAGTAGGAAAGTCTGTCTCACTGCCTGTTTGGACTCTATTTCATAAGCAGACTTTTTTTCCTTTGAACTAAGTTTTGACCCTGATCTCATCTCATTTTGAAAAGGCCTCCATCTCTATTACCCAGCTAAGACATGCCAGATCCTTGCTTCTGGCGTTCTCCTGGGAAGCTGCACCACAAAGTACTGCTTTGCGGTGATGATAGGAGGAGGTACCAAAATACCTTCTCCAAAAGATAACTGTAAAGAGATCCTCACTGAATGCCATTGCAATTTTTATCTAGATGCCTTTTAAAAGATAAATGAATAGACAGGAGAGAGATGAGATGATCCCTGAATTGTGACTACTAGCTTGTGCCCGCTCTTTAGAACAGTGAATGAGAATTTCACCTAGAAGCACTGATGACAAAACTTATTCAGAAAGAGGACACTTAAACTTAGGATAAAAGATTTGTTTCTGTCCCTGTGGTAAATTTTTCCTAGCAGGGGTTTCTCTGAGATGTTCCTGCAGCAGTGCTCCCTTCCAGACCAACCTCACACCCCACGAGGCATCGCATGAAACCCAGCGTGCGTCCCATGCCATGCTCTGTGTGCTCTTCAAGGAGCCTGTAGGAAGTGTTTATCTGGTGGAAATGCTGCCCGCAAAACATCCTGATGAAACCATAGAGTCATAGAGTCATTTAGGCTAGAAAAGAAGATCATCGAGTCCAACCATTAACCTAACACTGCCAAAATCACCCATGAACCATGTCCCTCAGCACCATGTCTACCTGGCTTTTAATTATCTCCAGGGATGGTGACTTCACCACTGCCCTGGGCAGCCTGTGCCAATGTCTGACAGCCCTTTTGGTGAAGAAATTCTTCCTAATAGCCAATCTAAACCTCCCCTGGCACAACACGAGGCCATTTCCTCTTGTCCTATCGCCTGTAACTTGTAAGAAGACATTGACCCCCACACACACTACACCCTCCTTTCAAGTAGTTGTAGAGAGCAATAAGGTCTCCCCTCAGCCTCCCTTTCTCCAGGCTGAACACCTCCAGTTCTCCCCAGTTCTCTCAGCTGCTGTTCATCAGACTTGTGCGCCAGACCCCTCATCAGCTCCATTGCCCTTCTCTGGACATGCTCCACCACCTCAATGTCTTGTCATGAGGGGCCCAAAACTGAACACAGTACTCAAGGTGGGGCCTCACCAGTGCCGAGTACAGGGGGACGATCACTGCCTTAGTCCCGCTGGCCACACTATTCCTGATACAGGCCAGGATGCCGTTGGCCTTCTTGGCCACTTGGGCACACTGCCGGCTCATATTCAGCCGGCTGTCCACCAACACCCCCAGGGCCTTCTCCGCCGGGCAGCTTTCCAGCTGCTCTTCCCCAAGCCTGTAGCGCTGCGTGGGGTTGGTGTGACCCAAGTGCAGGACCCGGCACTTGGCCTTGTTGAACCTCATACCATTGGCCTCAGCCCATCGGTCCAGCCTGTCCAGATCCCTCTGTAGAGCCTTCCTGCCCTCAGTCAGATCAACACTCCTGCCCAACTTTTTGTTGTCTGCAGTCCCAAGTGTGGGACAAAAGACACCTCATAAAGTTATAAGTGCTCAGGCCGGTGTTGGGAGCAGGTGTTACAACTTTAGGTGCATGAAGCTTTGGCCATCACCCATTGACCTGTGCTCCATATGGGACTTTCCTCTCTCTGGGATGTGGGAAACTCATCTGAGATTTGACTTCTGGGGGCTCCATTACTCTTAAGGGAGTAGCACTGATGTGTGCTTCACCAGCAATCCTAACACTGTTGATATTCTTTACCCAAGAACCTCAAATTCTAGCTCAGACTACCAAAAGCACTGGAAAGAACATAGCCACCATGCACTAAGACACCACTGCACCTTCCACGCTGTTACGGGCACACCGTACACAGATCCTCTTTTGTCTTTGATGGGCTCCGTTGCTCTCCCAACATCAGTGTTTCCAGTGCCAGCATCTAAGCTTTTGGAAAACTGAGTCACAGTTTTAAAGCAAAGGATTGAACAGGTGAGAAGTGGAAGGGAAGAGCTGTTGATTGGCACATTTCAAAGGCGCTGGCATACCTGTGCTTTTCCCAGCTTGCATCATAGCTCAGCATTTTTCTTAGTGTGTGACAAAATGGGTAACATCATTTTACCCAGTGTAGCTTTATGGCAGGCGGAGAAGGTAGTTGAGTAGTAAAAAGTACAGCTGCGAAGCCAGTGAATGTCGGAAACCTGGTACAACACAGGTCTGTCTTACCATGAGAATAAAACGCTCACACGTGTGCCAGTCTAAAGCTCTCCTGTAGGTTTCCATGCCAAGATTCCTTGAGCTGCCTTGCCTTTGAGTAGCTGTCCCACTTAAAGAAAGGACACTCGGAGAAAAAGCTGCAATACTGTGTTTTGCACCCAGTCGACATGACAGAAGCTAATGTCCCGGGGTGGGCACACGCCGCATTGTCCCGTGGCAATCCTGGTTTCGGGCTCTCCTCCCTCTCATCCACCGTCCAAACCTGCCATGGGGCTGTAAGTGTAATATTTATTTTTAATTCTCTGATACTCCTATAATAAAAAATCATTACTGCGTCGGCAATACTGTGCTTGATTTAGAACATCAATTGTTAATTCTGGCAGTTCTCCTACCAGCAGAGATTTTTAAATAGCAGGAGCCGGATGACTCTTTAGCAGAATAGCTCCTGGGGGACAGGGATTGGTTTTATTGACTGAGTCTCTTTGCCTGTGGGTAACAGCAAAGCTGCGCCGGCTCTTTTTTTTCTATAATTGTGAAGTTAACTAGCTTCTGCCGTGCTGTCAAGTAGATATGCCTACATCAAAAATTATTGCATTTGCCTGCTGTGAGGTTTGCAATGCGTCTTATTAAACATTTTCAGCTGCTGCTAAACATTAAGGTAACTGATAATTTACCAGGCATTGAGGATCTTCTGTGTTTTCAAAGACAAAAGCTGCCTTTACTCAGCATTTCTATAGTTGTTGAATTTGGTATAACTTTCATCCAGTGTGAAACTTTCCAAGTGAACCATAAAGCTAAAATAGATCTCGGATAAATAAGAAGCAGAGCTTCTGAGGTGGGAATGTATCACCAAATAATGCCATATATAATTATTGTAAAATCTGTTAAAAATTTCAGTCGTGACCACTTTAGTAGAAGCATCCAAGCGACTTATTTAGCCAGAGCAAAGTAAGTCACTTATTTGGTCAGAGCAAAATAAGTCACTTATTCGATCAGGACAACCAGTATGGATAGGTCAGTGTGGATTGGGAGAAAGGGGCTGCCTTGGATTTCTCCTTGGGGAGAAAAAGAAGGAAAAGAGCCATTTTATGCCCATCGGAGCAGGGAGTAGAGGGTAGCAGCTGGATAATCCTCCTGTTGTTCCTCTCCAGCTGCCAAACTCCTGGCAGGGCTTTGCCATAGCTGCAGTGAGTTGTGGGTTCCCACACGTGTTGCAAACGGAGCGCATGGAGCAGGTGGAACTCATCCTGCCCAGCTCTGTGCCTTCAGCGCCGAGGTGCCGGGAACACAGGACCGGGGGGCTCAGCTCTCCCCCGAGGTGTGCGGTGGGTGCTGCTGCCCACAGTTGCGCGCTGGAGTGACACTCCAGCTGTTTTCTGTGTTTCCTGCCCACTTTCAGACCCGAGGTGCAAGGAAAGGGAGCACATTGCACGCATCCTGCCCCGGCGAGCTCGGAGCTGGGACCTCGGCTGCAGGAGGGAGGATTCATCTTTCTGCTGGGTTCAGCCTGGATCCTTGACCTGATGGGACACAGCTCCTGGTGAAAAGCAACGCGCTTCCACTACTGGCAAGTGATAAATGTGTAAAATTACCCCCGGTTTAGATAAGATGGGAGCTTGATTTTTCTTTCAAGAGTGCATCAAGCTGACAGTGCAAGCTTTTTTCCTTTTTACCTAAGGGTAAACTGCCAGAATTTGTCCTCATTAAGAGAATAAGTGTACTGAACACAGCTCCATTCATTTCAAAGGCTGTCTGGTTGGCAAGAGCCAGACCAATTCCGTTTTGATATCCTAAAAGCTAAATACAAGGTTGGATTACATTGCATCCTTTCTTTTTTTTTCTTTGTCTTGTTTTTTCTTTCTTCCTTTGGTAGAATTGGTTGTAACCCAGATGCACAGTCACTTCTTATTGAGCTTTTGCTTTAGCAGATGGATATCTGAACGGTTTGCCTTCCTCTTTATTCATCCCAAGTATTTGCCTGCCAGGGTCAGCCCTGTCCTGGATGGCTCCTGGGCAGTCTGCTTGCTTCTTGGGAGACAGGTAATTCCAGAGCTTTCATAGTTTGTACTTTAACTTGGAGCAGGTGCTTTCAAATCCAGGCAGTTTCCTGATAACTGACCTTTTCGTGGCCTCGTTATAAAATATAATAATCCTCATGGCACACAGCACTTCACACAGCTGTCATGGCATTTTGGGGGGAACATAGGGAGAAAAGTTTGTGGCAATTGTCGGCATTCACCTCTGCTCCTTGCCTATCCCCCCTTGCCTCTCAGGGCTGCTCTGCCGGAGCTTTCTCCGCAGCCCGGCCAAGGCTGGGTACTTCACCCCTGCAGGGACATGAGCGGCCATTCCTTGGGGCACCGGCGCTCGGTACCGCGGGAAGTGGCCACCTTCCTCCGCCTCATCACTGCCTGCCCTGTCCCCATCAGCAGCATCTGCCATGGCATGGAGCAGAAAGTATGTAGCATAAAGCAGAGAGGGTCGTTTTGAGCTGGAGAAGGGAAGTCTTGTCTTTAACTTGAAAGATGAAGAGTATCAAGGTAGGTTTGGTAGCCACTTACAACTTGAACTACTATTTAAGTTTGATTTTTTTTTTCTAGTGTTGTAGTGATTTTGATCTGTAGTTTCCACCAACACAGGTGAGCTCTCACTACCCAGTGACTTTCGGGTGACACGTGTGTCTCCCGCTTCGCAGCCGTACATGTCAGCAGACGAACATAAAGGCCCTTGAGGCTTCCAGACTGATTTTTAACGGAGCCAGGTGGTTCAGGCAGGCATACAAATGTGGGAATGTTTTTTTTCTTCTGGGTCTTCTGTAGCAATTAGTACTTCAGTGCAATAGAAATGCCCAAGCAACGGTGAGCCACTGCTTTTCGAAGCGGGAGACTCTGTTCCTCTGGTATTATTCTATTACGATGACTTTATTTCTCTGCGAGCAAGTGCCTGATAAAAGCGTAATTGTGTCGTGTGACGGATGCTGGCTGAGTGCAACAGTGACAGATGCATGCTGAAACTGTGTGAAAATTTTTGCAGCCAAAGCAAAACTGGCAAGTGTTTGGCTTTCCGCCAGCTTCGCTCGCGGGTGCGCGGTATCTGACGGTTTAACTGCAATGTTTACAGCTCTGGAAAGCAGTTCTAGGCATGGTTCTTGTCAGCAGCGGAGAGCAGATAACATCTCTTATTTTGTTGACCTATGCCGCCCCTCAAGTCTTAGAAACCTTCTTTTGGGTGGTTTGTCTTTCCCGCACTCTGCCCTCATCGTACTTTTAGCCGAATGCTTAAGCAGGATGGAAAAGCCCTCTGCTTTGATCCCTTTGAAAGAGCACAGCTGCATAAAGTACTGGGCGTTTTAATTCTGAAACTTTATTTTTTGACATAAATAGTGAGAAGTCGCCTCTTGTGTCTTCTCATCCCTGCTTCAGAAATGCTTTTTTTTTTTTCCTCCCTGAGCATCTCTTACATTATAGGATGGCTATCGAGCATGACTCTCAAAATCATACTGTAAAGGAAAATGATGCGATAAAAAAATTGCTCTCCTAGCTGCAGAGGCGAGGAGTGAAGGGGCAGAAAGTGCTGACCACCGTTTTGCACAGTGCACTTCTCCTGAGGCACATGCACTAAGCATGATTTTGCATGATGGCATCTATCCCAAGGTCACATTCCCCTGGGGGGGACAGGAAGGGAGCCTCCCGCTTCTCTGCAGCTCTACAGTTGTGTGTCTTTGCATGCATATTAAATGCTAATTAACGCGGGCATAGGGATGGTACTGGCCATAAATTATCACTAATAAACCTGCTATGTGGCATTTCTGTCGGGGCAAGGTGCGTAATGGGTGGGAAAGCGGACTGCCACACCTGCTCAAAGTGCAGCTTTGCCCATTGCTGTCGATGGTAGTCAAGGGTCTATAAATAGCCTGGAACAGCGTTTGCTAATACTTCTACAAATTAATAATTTATGGGTACTGGGCTCCTGTGCTGTCTTGCGTAGGCCATGGCCCATCCTCGTGCTGCCCTGTCTGCCACCACAGCCATGGACCAAAGCACCGAGCAAAGGAAGCATGGACAGGGGCGGTGCTGTTGCTGTCAGGAGGGTTGATGTGAAGGTGACTGGCCACAAGCGAGTCTGTCCAAGTGGTCATGCTCCTGTTCGTGAACAGAAGCTTGCAAGCCTGCCCGCAGTCACTGGGCAGTGCCATAGGGACCTGTGGGAGAAGATCCCAAAGCAGGGAAAAGGCAGCAGTAAGAATTGCAGGACAAAACGAAGCACCGATACCTTAATGACCATTTATCATCATCCCTGGGGTTCCTGGTGCGTGCACTATTTCTGCCCCTTGAGATTCCAAATTACATACACAACCAAAACAATGTCTCTGATCTTCCCATTCAGACCCAAAGGGAGAAGCAGAAACGCATTCATAGGTGCTGGTGTTGGTGCACCCCTGCAGAAAGCCGGGGCAGCCACCACAGGGTCTGTCCTATGGTCCAGAAAATCCAGAAGGCGAGAGGTGGGAACCAGCCCCTCTGCGCTGCGTGGGCAAGAGGGCAGCAGTCCTCTTAGAAAGGTGGTGGTACGGAGAGGAGGAACCCTTCTAAGAGCATGTTTTCACAGCAGTCCCTCCGGGGAAGAGCAGAGCCATAAGGTGCATGAGGTCCATTCTTATGGGACAGTGCTGGCATCATGCACTTCAGACCATATCCACTCAGAGGTGTTTAGGCAGCACATTTACCAATGAAAACTTACACGTATTACACTAAGACCTAACATAAAGATAAAATCAAATTGCTTTGAAGACAAAATAGGCTATTTCGTTAATTGAACTATACACACAGCTTCAATTTGAATAGAAATTATCAGCCACGATTGTCCATATTAAATAGTCATTTTTCTTTACACCCTCTCTTCAGTGGTATCCTTAAAACAGAATGACATCTTTTGGTGCATTTTCAATGGGTCTTTCCTGTTCTTTCTTCTTAGAATATCTTGCGTGTTCATAGAAATATATGATGATGATAGAAGTAATGTTCAGAAAAATGATGAGCAGCATGATCCAATATGAATATCCATAAGTGTGTTCAGATTTGACATGTGTCTGCAGAGCAGAAAAGCATCCACGAGCCAACTCTGTAGACAGGTCATTTTCTTCTATGTTCACAGGAAAAAGTATCATGGCTATAAGTATGAAGATTCCTGGAAAATATAAATACAAAGGTTAGAGGCGAAACTGTAGTACTATTTATGTAGCTACTTGTAAATGGTATACTTAAATTTGTTAGAATACCTGGACTAGGGCAAAGATTAATCTAATATTTTCCATTAGCAAAATATGAGGGCGTTTAAAGAATTTTTCTTTACACCTAAGAGTATCTGCTAGGTGTTTTGACATTGGCAACTGTATGTTCTGCTAAAAGTAATGGATTCTCACTGACTATTCTTAGATAAGGCCATTAATTGTAATTTTTTTTCACTGAATTTAGTCCTACACATGTTCCTGCTGAAACAGGTTCAGGTTTTTGCAGGAGGACACTGGACTTTCAGGCCATCTGGTAGAAGAATTAGGAACCTTCAGGATACATTTATGCATCAAATGATGCATGATTTTTCATAAAAATATGCCTGTGGCAAAACAGACTTCCAGGTCATAGCACTTACAGGGCTGTAAAAAGTAACCACAATCTTCGGTCTACATGAGGGTTTACTTTCTCACTAATATTTGTTTCAGCAAGCCCATAGTCCTTTCATTTCAGGTCAAAGCTTGCAGATTCTGGCTGCGTAATGGGTGCTGGGCTCAGGAAATGAACAACTTTCTCATGTGATGAGACAATGATCTGCTTGTCTCAAAAGCTGAATAATTGGCTAACCTTGGCTTTTGCTCGCTTTTCTTACTGTGTTCCAAGGCATGCACAGCTGTTTCAGCATTTATCTTTATACGCTGTGTTAGCCGTGGCTGGAGGAAAAAAAATGTAAGTTTCCCACCCCCACCTGTACTCGCTATGATTAAGACTGCATTTATCTATAGGAATCTCTTTCCACCAAGGTCTGATTTTGGGAAAGGCAGCTCATGGTACATGGCTCGAGGGAGAGCAAGCTCTCGCTCCACTGGCAGAGCATCCTTGGACCTGTAGAGCTTTTGAAGGACAAAATGCCAAAGCTGAAGTGCTCTGTAATCAGATGTCTTTAAAGAAAATTTTCCGAGTGCAAACCTAGTATTAGAGGAACGCATAATCCTCTTGAGACAAATTGAGTGTGAGAGCTGAAGTCATTACCATAGCAAGACGAAGAGGGTAGGAAGGTGCACTAGGAGCAGCCAGGCTCAAGCCTACCAGGCGAATGAGGGGTTACACCTCCGGGGAGCTGTTTGACAGAGTTCACATCTCTAACAACTCAGCGTTGACACCTTTTGGTTTTTTTCTGCTTAGGGAATGTTAAAACTTATTTTGATCTGTGAAAGTGTTTTGTGGAGAAGGAAATAAATTTTTTCCATGACTCAATCCTCCTAACGACTGCCCCGCGTGTTAATGCGGTTGTGGATGTATTCAATTCAACACATTTTTCAGATATTAAGCTAGAGTACATTCCCTAGATTAGACTTTAGAGGCATAATTTGGTATGTAACAACAAATACACTAAAATACCACAAAATAGTGACATAAGGTCTTCAAGAGGTTACAAATTGCACTGTAGTCACATTCAGTGCGTACTTTTCTGTTACGTTCTTGTTCTGTATTTGTCAGGTGACTCTGTACTTCTCGATGTGCATCATGCATGAAATGATGCTACACCTGTTGGGGCTTTTTCATGTCCATTTTTGCTGCCAGTGAATCCAGACTCCTACTGATCGATACTTTACTTCAAGTAAATAATACTATTTTACCAGTACTTAAAAGATAGTTTTCAGGTGTTTCAGCAGACACGCTTAAAAAGCAAAAACTAACCAAACAGAATACTTTTCCAAGTGTTTCCTTTTTTAGATATATATTTCTTAATCTTGGAATAGATGGTGGGCAGAAAGTGGTCAGCACGGGACACGTTACTCACCGCTTAAGGAATTCCAGGTGTAGACTCCAGTGGGTCCCAAAAACGTCTGGTAGGGATTACTGACAGCATTAGTGCAGGTAAATCCAGAACTCAGAAGGGAAGTCAGCAAACTGAGAACCAGAATCACGATAATTGCCGTGATCGTGCTTTTCGCCTTGGTGTTGCTCAGGTTAACTGAAACTGAAACACAGGGGCTCAGCATTGATCATCAGCCCTCTCAGCACAGTCCAGTGGGCTCGGACAACCCATTACTGACATGGTTGTAATTAAAAGATAATAACCAGACATCTGGCTGATCTGTAAGGATCGGGATGTAGAAGAAACAGTAGGTTTGGACACAGCACACCAACCCAAACCCACTCTGGGATGAAGGTACATTAGCTTGAACTAAGTGCATCTCTGCTAGCCCTGCAGGCACACAAACTTCCAGGCCATCGGGTTGTGTAGCAAACTTCTCTTCCTTAGTAATTCTGTAAATATTTCCTCTTGGCAAGGCCAGAAAGAAATTTTATGCCTAAATCAGATCAGAAAACTCTGCCCATTGTTCCTAAGATATCTGGCAACTTCTACAGATGGCCTATTTAAAACTTGGGGCCAATTGTAGATTATTCCTTTTAATATAGCAGCACTCCCCCACATATGAAATAAATCTGACAAGGGGATCAGCCTCTAAAAGTCCAGTAAAGCTGTTAGCCTGGAAGGATCAGGTACATTTGTAGGACAAACGTCACTAAGCATGGTCATTTATGGACAGCCGAGGCATGGTTGGCCATTGAGGTGGTGTTCATACCCTGAGTAGATCTGTCTCTTGCCAAGTCCTACAGAAAAGAAAATTGGTGGAGACAGTACTTGCTCCTTTCTTTCAAAAGAAAGGAGTAACTCCTGCTTTGTTTTCACTGGGAAGACCAGGCACGTGGGGTGCTGTGGCTCCCAAGGTCCTGTGCTTCACGTTCACAGCTGGTGGGCCTGGGCTCGGCAAGGGGGGAACATGGGGTCCCAGCTGCCAGCTCAGCCCTGCCCTGCTGTGCTCAGTGTTCCCACTCCTGAGGCCCCGTGTCAAGGAGTCATGCATCTTAGCATTGCGCATCCTGGCACCTCTTCTTTGTGCTCCAGCTTACTACAGTTTATATGCATAGATTGTTGCCTGGTGTAGTCTCTGTAACTGCAGGCGTGGCTGGCCATGTATACTTGGGCACATATAGTCAGCACCTCCGGGACTGTCATCGGTTTTATTTGCTTTGCCGTAGAATCATAGAATGGTTTAGGTTGGAAGGGACCTTGAAGATCATCCAGTCCCACCCCCCTCCCTGGGCAGGGCCACCTCCCCCCAGACCAGGTTGCTCCAAGCCCCGTCCAACCTGGCCTTGAACACCTCCAGGGATGGGGCAGCCACAGCTTCTTGGGGCAACCTGCGCCAGGGGCTCACCACCCTCACAGTGAAAAATTTCTTCCTAATATCTGAGCTAAATCTCCCCTCTTCCAGTTTGAAGCCGTTCTGCCTCGTCCAATCACTATATGCCCTTGTAAAAAGTCCTTCCCCAGCTCTCCTGTAGGCCCCCTTCTAGCTCTAGTAATCCCTCTAGTTATTTGATATGTTGCTAATAATAAGAGATACAAACGTGAAGGCAATATACTCAAAGTGTAATTGCAGTATAACTGCCTGGAAATATTTTATTATCCGTCTTTCAATTTAAAGATAGAAAAAGCAACTATAATGTGCCTGTAGCTGCCTTAACCTATAACAAATAAGACAGCAGTGTTTTCAAGCTGTGTTCAGATGGGTGTTGTGGTAGACAACCATCTGCAGGAAAACTTCCTTTCTATGCTGCTTTTAATACAAAGCCATTATGGCAGAGTATTCAGTCAGTGCATAAATTGGAGAAATCATAGCAGTAAAAATATCAACAAAAAATAGTTAAAACCCCATAAAAAGAAAACTATTGGAAATAAATGAAAACGAGATCTTCTTTCTCAATTATATAATATTCCTGGTAGAAATTAATTTCTCTTTGAGGAGATGGCAGATAAGGATGCATTATGGAAGTAGATGCAAATTTAAGCAATTCTCCTAAAAGACTAGGAAAGGCAGGCATTCAGGAGACAGCACTCAGCAAAGGGAAGTGAGCACACCACCGGCGGTACTACGCCCTCGCAATGAAGCAGCCTTACTGCTGTGGCATTGCGTAGTTCAAGAAATAAGTTTGGAGCCGAATCAGACAGGTTTGTGTAATTTCCCTCTGGCAGCTTGACTTAATTTGGTCACTCAGACCATCTCCAGGACTGACTGACTACAGCTATTGCACCCCCTAATCAACCTTGTTTATCTCTGACAGTGATCTGCGGTTTAGGGGATGTAGTTCTGTCAGACTCCGCCTGCTGTAAGCACACCCGCAACAGCATGAGACTAAAGGTTTTAAACAAAACCCCGTTTTTGCGATGGCAGATTTTTTTTCCTAGATAAAGCAGTCTGTGCAAACTGTAGGAACAACAGTCACTGATCTGCTTGAACAGCTGGATAACCTTGGCATCAGTGTAAAATAACCTATTTCCAGAATGAAAGCAGAGGTTTTCGCCTTCAACAGGTCTCTCCTTAATTTTCTGTATCTTCTTTTTTTTTTTTCATCTTTAACACTTGTATGGTCAGATAGAATTTCCTGAACTTTTACTGACCTGAGCATCAATGACATTTAGCTGAGAGGCTGGAGGTCTTTCCTAAGCTTGCTTATCTGGCAGCCTTTACGAGGTCTATGATCAATTATGACACATAATGATATGTTCATTAAAAAAAAAAAAAAAGACTCACACCAAACAGAAGAAAACCCCAAAGTGGAGTTCAACCTAGCTTTCTACTTTTCAGGAGATCCCGTAGGACATCTGGAAACTGATGATAACATCAATGAAGTTCCAGCAATTTCCAAGCGTTTGTCATGTATTTTAAAAGTCAGAAAATTAATCAATTTCTCTCTGCTACAGCAGATTTCAAAGACTTCTTCGTGTGCTGTTGGCCTTCCTGGTTGCCAGTAGTCAGATAAATCCTGATTTTACAGCACTCTGTGGGTGTGCCTCTTCCTGCACCATGCCCACAATTTTTATGTGTTTGACTTCAAAGCAAGCAAAGCTGTAAACAAGCTCTTTTACAGACTATTATATTCATAAGCGGTTCCTTTCTAAGACAAATCATTAAAACAGCTAATGAAGACTCTAAGGACTTAAGTTATTACATTAAGTCTAAGTTATTACATAATTCTAAGGACTTAAGTTATTACATTCTGCCAGATCATGCTGCTCATCCCCAGAGCCTCCCAAGGAGCTGTATTGATTTATCGCTCTATTAAGGTCATTCATGGCAGTCTGTTAAAGAGGCTACCCCGACCAGACAGTTCATGCACTGTACACTTGCAGAAACCATATTCCTTTGTTTGTCTTTCATCTTTACACTCAGAAATTTCTTTTAACGTTGTGGTTTCCAAAATCATAAGTTTGGTCTTCGTAAAGGCTGCTGATAATCTGCTTTTTTCTGGCCATTAATAAAAGCCAATGTGGGCTACTGACAACAAGTACTCTGCGTCCCCAAGCTATGATCTTTGATTTACTCTTTCATGATTTCCATTCTCCTCATCTCACACCCAAATATGACAATGCTATTTGAGAAATGCACTCAGGGTGCTCAGCAGAGACCCCCAAGCCATACTTGCTGAGTGACAGATCATGCTGTGATTTAAGAGGATGCTTATAACTCTTCTTACTGGTATCTGAAATGTTAGAGTGGAGAAAGCACAGCACTTCATTTCTCCAAAGCACAGGCAATCCATTTACTTAACGATATCATCAAACAAAAGACACCTACTGTCTTTATTGGGACCTCTTTATCAGGAGGGCCTGATTATTTGAATTTAAAAATAGTATGTATGCAATTCTGTGAAGTATTTCTTCTATTTCAAGAATGTACAGAATTGTGCTTAATATAAAATGTGACAATCCTGCCTAGCATAGAGCCTAAGAATTAATTTCAAATCAGTTCCTTTCATCTTGGACATATGCCCAACTGAACTAGCGAGGGATGGGGGCAAATCCATATCTAGACTATTTATAAAGCACGACTTTCTTTCGGCAGCTGTTGAAGGCGACTAGCAAGTCCTGCAGGTCCCTCGTTTTGTTCATCCCTAAACGGCTTAAACGTGAAAACTGAGATGGGATTTTGTAACTGATAAGCACAAAAACCTAAATCTGGTGTGGGGAAACCACCACCACCACCAAAATGCATGTAGACTACAGAAAGAACTGAAATCCTTTACTGACACAAGTGTTCTGTGAGTGCTTGTCATTAACTGTAATTAAAATCTATACGTCGGTAGCGCCCAGTCCCCGGGACTGGGTTGTGTTAGCTGCTGTGCAAACAAAGGTGAGACACATGCCCCAAATTCCTGCCAGACCGAATCCTCGCCCTGTAATCAGCTCTCCACGGGTGGACTCCTGGTTTCACACGGAGCCCTATTAAAATCGGCGAGTGTGCCCGCATGGCGCAAGGTCTGAGGCTTGAGCCAACTGGCATGGGCAGATACAGTCGTATATAAACTATTTTTATAGGTGCATACTTACTCTTTTAAAAATTACTGTGATTATTCTGTTATGACTGCAAACAAATTGGTTTGGATGACTTGTGATTTTGCATTAGTTATGTCCTGATCTCAACAGATGCCGCAGGCTTTGCTAGGAACTCTGCTGCATTCAGGTTGTACATGCCAATATAATTGTCGGAATGTGAACTGGCTTGCGTGATATAGCTTTGCCACTGGTGTAATTTGGGTGCCTGTTTATACAGATACAAATTTCTGTACTAAATTTGGGTGGGAAAGAGCTAGGAGATGGGAACCACCTTAGGTCTGCTGCGCTCCACCTTGGCGGCTTCTCTATGATGGGATATCTTACAACAGCCTACCAAAATAGAAAAAAAAATCTTAAAGTACATCTCATGTTTCAAAATTGGTTGTCCTACTTCTACTCTTCCAAATTTTTGGTAATTTTCTTTTGACTCACTTTTTTCCCTTTCACACATGTATATCAGCATTATTGCTCTGAACTCGGTGAGAAAGCAAGATACATAAAATCAGTGCAAATTCTTGATCCTTGCAACAGCTCTCAGGTTTATCTACCTTTGGGCTTTGTGAATGATTTCCTTCACATCAGTAGAGCTACTTTTGCATAAAGTTAAGGAAATCTTTGCTGAACGGTGTGAAAACAGCATTGAGTCTGTGGTTCATACTTGGTATGCATACTTTCTTGTCTCTGTTTTGCTTTTTCTCACGTTTTGCTTCTCAAACCAGGATTTTTCATGCTTGTCTTAACTTTCTCCAAGGCATTGCTCCCCCTTTATCTCTCAGTTTTTCTGTCCTCCTTAATTATTTAACCATTTTTATTCTTTTTTCTTGTGTAATGATTCTACCATTCAGGAGAAATACAATGAACTGCAGGTGCACAAAAAGTAAGACCTGTTCCGTATCAACATAGGATAGAGCTTAATTTGAATTTACTGGATGTTTGCTGAACTGTTATTCAAATAACCTTATTTCCAAAGCTCATCTCAGAGTTTTTTTGGAAAGTCGTGATGACAAAGAGTCACCTGAAAACTGCACATTGGGTGGGGGAAGAAAGGCATTATAAAAGATGACAAGTTATGTTGTAATCCATACTTCACCATCTAGCATTAAAAAAAAAAGACATGAGCAAGCATAAGGTTTGAAAATACTACCCAAAGGGTTCAGTTTGATAATAGCGCTTAAGAATGGAATGGTGTGCTTTTAAAGGAAGAAATAAAAGGAAGACTGTCATTAATCTGTAGGTCCAGCACAGGCATAAAAAACATATCTGTCTAAATTATTGTTTTATGTGTTTGGTTCTTTTCCTTTCAACAGCCTCGTAAAACCTTCTTTTATAAAAATGATGCTAATTTGATAGTAGGTGGCAAAATGTTTTAAATCGAACAATTAATTTAACATAATGAAATTTAAAAAAAAAAATCCCGGAAGGTGAAATAGGTTTGTAATCCTTTAACTAAATGCTAATTGAATGTTTCTTTTCTGTTTCTTACTGAAAGCTTCTGAAAATTAAAATAAATTTTACACCGAGTCCCCATTTTGTATTTTTCCCTTGTTCTAAGGCGTAGGCTAAAATCACAGGTGATTAGAAGTTGCTATTGGCAAGAATGCCACGCATTTCTGTGCTTTTTGGGAGTCTTATTTTACACGACTTAAATCCCCAGACTCGTTTGCAGATATTCCTGTTCTCAAAGTATTATCCTTACAGATGAGTATAAGGCTGAGCCGCGGCTCCTACGCCCGTCACTTGCGTGAGCAAGAACACACCATCCATTTCCAGGCGTAACACCACTTACCTTGGAAAGTCTTTTCTGAAACCATAAGTCCCGCATTGACGAACTGTCCGCAGGTGCCACTAAAAAGTCCGTAGGTGAGGCTCACCGTAACGCTGGAGTTTGTGCCAGAAAAGTGAACATCACTACTCATCCAGTGCTGGGTCGCCAGGACAACACAAATGATCACGAAAGAGCAAACACAGGTCAAAAAAGCGGATGCAAACATGGCTGTTTTTTTTCTGGACGGCATTTTGGCAGACAGAGATTTTCCACTGGTTCAAGGAATTTTCTTCTCTTTGGTCCTGCTTAGCATGAGGTCGTCTCCTCCTTCTCGCTATCTGGGATCTGCTCTCGGTGTGAGCAGAAAGTTACCCTGGTAAACTTTAAGCAAACAGCAGTGATAATAAAAATGTAAAATAATTGAACTTTGGTCTGGGGAGAAGGTGTTGCCATAGTTACAACACAACCAGCCTGGCAAAGGCCAGGAGGAATCGTTGGTGGATGATTTATGATTGCCTTGCCGACCCATAGCTCTTCAGGTCATGTGTCTGGAGACATCTTCTGGAGCCTGATGCCTGCGGGGACAGGGTTCCCCGCTTGCCTAACTGCTGGCTGCGAGAGGTTTTACTCCCTGACAAAATTTCCTGGCTTGTTCTTGCTTTTTCTCTTGGAAGGCTGGGAAGAATTCTTGCTAAATCTGTATCTAATTTGTTACGGTAAAGATTAATAAAATGTTCCTTTTCTGTTGAAATTGCCAGCTTGCTTAACAGCCACCCAACTGTCTCTTTTGAGACCCCTTTTAAATTCTTTATGGTCTTTGTGAAAAGACGGGGTTGGTCTCGGCTGTTGGGGGAGTAAGGAGGTTCTACCTACTGTCAGTAGATTGTTTTCTAAGGAAGAGCTGTGATTCTCAATTAAATTCCATAAATTTTCACGCAATAACTACATACATGTCAGGATAAAGTAAAAGAGATTCCATTAGCTTTTATTTCTATTAATTAGAATGTCATTATCCCATGTTATACAGAACCCATGCTTCTGGATGATCCAGAGTTTTTATTAATTAACCCGTCTGTTTTAACAGTGCTGCTAAATAAACCTGTTGAACTGTCTTCCTGAAGCTTGACTTGTTTGTACTTCGAAGATATTGAGAGATTAAAGTTTTATGAATTTGAAATGGCAAAGAATTTCTTGGGGGGAGAAAATACCTGCTCTGTAACGCAGTGATATTATACTGTAATTGTTTTAGTGTTACGATTTCTCAATTCAAATCTTTCAAGCAGTAATCACCTTTGAAATCAATATATTTTATTTCTGAGATGTACAACTGGTCTTTTATATGATATGGTCTTATGTATTTTTTTTTTTCAAATTATATGGGACTAATTATACTTTTGTTGTCTTTGCTTTTAAGAAATTATACATTTTATTTATGAATAATTTATATGCTTCATATATGTACTTAACATATGGAACACAGTGAAAATCAGTCAGTATATAGTTTAAGCAGTGAAGAGCTAAGGGAAGGTATCCAGCCCTTCTAAAGAAATAAGAAACAAGAGACCTGCCTCTCATTTTCTGTCCAGCACTGCAGTTAAATTTTAACCGTAGCAGTATGGCTAAACCTCATTAGACTGATCCACCCCTACAGGATTACTAATCCAAGAGTTCTGTTCTCTGTTTAGTTGCATTCAAAGAGCATAGTCTAAGTATTTATAGTCCAAGGATGTTTTTAATAAACTGAGGTAAAAAAGCTGTGCCACTTGTCCCCTATGAAATATATTTTAAATATGTATGTTTAAAATTGATATTTGTCTTGGTGTACTAACTTTGAAGGAATAAATTTTCAGCTGCTGCTCAGTGGTTCCCCTTTGGCAGACTTGAGAGAACCAGATTTAAAAGAACGGAGCACCCACTCCGTTAAAAATGTTAAATAACAGAGACTAAGAGCTGCGGTGGATAGCCTGTAGTTCCTTCCTAAGCAATCTTATTCAAATATATTTAGCTTTTGGTGACTCAGCTTGAATTTTTGTGGCTCAAATCATTGAAACACTCCTGTGGCCAGGGGAATTGCTCTGTAAATGGGACTGTAATTTGCCTTTTCCTTCCCTGTCACCTTGAAGTTAATGTATTTTCTGCCGATGGTACGATTCCTTGTGTCTTTTTTTCTCATAGCTACCTAAAAAGGCATCATATAACTTGTAATAAAAATTGTAGTTTGACATGACACACCTCATCACTTCGGAGAAAAGAGAAGAGAACGGTTTCCTCCGACTCAGAGAAAATGGTTCCTGATCAGCACCTTACTGGCTCTGCCCCCACTAATGCAGACTCAGCCCTGCACACCAGCCAAACAGAAAAAACATAGTAATTTGTTAATAATAATTAAAATTAATAATTAAAATAAATAATAAAAATTAACAACTCTGATTATTAATAACTCTCAGATGGACAGCAGAGAGATTTCTGAATCCTTTACTATCTAAAACTATATATTGCCCTGTATTTTTAAAGGTAGAGTATGTGACTATTTCACTTCTGTTTATGTACAAGTTAGTTTGCTTTAAGCAACCAGATATGTAAAAATATAAAATGAAAGCTTTTATTTGCAAACATTTCAAATACACTTATTTTTCTATGTTACAAACACGCTCTTACATGTGAAAACAAAGATTACACAGTGGTTTGTTACTTTGCCCACAGCTCCGGATGGATGCCATGCCATCCCCCAAGGGATGCCATCGTCTCCTGAGGGATGCCGCCATCTCCCAAGGGATGCCATCATCGCCTCCTGGCTATGGCAGGAAGGGTCCATGGGCTCGCTCCCCGCTCACTCCCAGGTAAGTGTGCTCAGCCGCGCTCAGCAGCAGCTGGGGAAGTTCAAGGTGAAGCCACTGCAAATTATTTTCTGTTCTGTTCCAACCACAATGTTTAGTGGCATTTACTGGTGGCTTAAAAAAACTCCGTATTTAGTTAAAATTTTTCAATTAAAAAACAAGTGATAGGTGGCAAGGTGATTTAGCAGTGTTGCAGACAGTTGTGCTGGTATTTGTGGTTTTCTTGGACACCACTGTTGCGGTACACCCTTGTATATCACACAAAGCTATCACAGAATCACAGGATCCCAGACTGGTTGGCTGGAAGGGCCCTCGGGAGCTCACCCAGTCCCCCCCCTGCCAGAGCAGGGGCACCTCCAGCAGTGGCACAGGACAGCGTCCAGGCGGGGCTGGGATGGCTCCAGAGTGGGAGACTCCCCCACCTCTCTGGGCAGCCTCTGCCAGTGCTCTGCCACCCTCAGAAGTCCCTCCTCATGTTTAGATGGAACTTCCTGTGCTCAAGTTTGTGCCCGTTACCTCTTGTCCTGTCACTGGGCGCCACTGAAAACAGACTGTTCCCATCCCCCTGGCACCCGCCCTTTGAGTATTGATAAGTGTTGATAAGATCCCCCCTCAGCCTTCTCTTCTCCAGACTAAACAGCCCCAAGGCCCTCAGCCTTTCCTCGTAAGAAAGATGCTCCAGTCCCCTGAGCATCTCTGTAGCCCTTTGCTGGACCCTCTCCAGCACTTCCCTGTCCCTCTTGAACCGGGGAGCCCCCAACTGGACACAGCGCTCCAGATGCGGCCTCACCAGAGCAGAGCAGAGGGGGAGGATGACCTCCCTTGACCTGCTGGCCACTCTTCTTGATGCCCCCCAGTATGCCATCGGCCTTCTTAGCCACATCCTTTTTGTTTTCCATTTTCCATGTCTAATTGCAGAGGAACTCAGCATCTGAGATGGCAACATCCTTGAGCTGCACTTGGCCCCAAAAGGAGTCAATAAGGCTCCACGCAAGGCAGATGGATGTGCAGCATTGCAGGATCAGGCCAGGCGTTACCAACTTTGCCTTTGCCTCTTCTAAGATGGATAAATTTTAATTGAAACAAATTATAATAAATGTCCTATACAATACAAGATTGATTTTTTCCTCTGGTCGCTTTGCAGCCAGAATTCTGAGAGGTGACAGAAATAGGGATTTGTTTATGCCTTTTGGACCGGGTGAGGGAAATCAGATAAAGCATCATGAATTTTATTGTAAGCTCGAGATGAAAAATTTGAAGCTCAACTGAACTGCAGAATTATTGTAATGACTGTTTGGGAAAGTGAGAGGGACGTGACCACAACGCTTTCTGTGTATCCATAGCTCGTGTGCTGGATTTGTACTATTCCATCTTCTGATTTCATTCTTCTCTTGCTCTGACCTTTTTTACAGCGCTATGGAAAAAAAACCCAAACACCTTTTAAACGTTTGGATTTCTTCCCAGAAAGTGACTAAACCTCCTCAGCTGAGAACTCCATCGCTAGATCGTTATTGATTTCTGAGCTCTGGCGTGGGAGCGTATTGGGAAGTATGGGAGTGACGGCCGGAATATGATGCTCCCACCAGCCCCGACGGAGCAGCATCCTTTCAGAGGAGCAGTCAGCAGCAACAGCGGCTGGTGAGTTCCAGCCTGAAAGAAAACAAGGTGGAAGATCCCAAAGTCACCACACTGGTATCAAAGCAAACGTGATGGGCAAACCCCTATATTAAAATGATTGCCTGCTGCGAGACCATTCCTCAGTTTTGCCGTGTGAGCAAGCTAGCTGGTGTCTCTTCTGGTATTTTGAGGCACAGCCTGTGCTACTCCAGAATATATGTACAATACACCTGTGTTTTCTACTCGGATGCCTGAAGAGGTGATGGCCTGATATGCCCGATCTTGGTAGAGGAGGAAAAGTCACGTTCAGCATCTCCTCTGCATGCCATGAGTGCTCTTTGCCCCAGCGGGAACACCACTTGCCTTGCGTGAAGGCTGCAGGGCCAGCCCTTCAAACAGCCTTTTCTCGAAGATTCTGAGGTTAAGAAATTAGCCAGCATTAAGTTTTGATAAGAAATTAACTCTTCCATTGGGAAGTTTATCTTCTAAAACTTCTCACACAACATATGCCAAGGCAGGGGAAGGAGAGCCGTGCCTGGGTAGCAGCTCGCTGAACATCTGACTCCTCGCACGTCCCATTTCTCTCCATGTCCAAGTTGTAAAATGCTTGGGGAGGTTGAAGAGAACAGCATAGGCCATTCTGGTAAAATAAGAAGTTTTAAAATAAAATTTTGAAAGCATAGAGACGTTTTCCATTTTTCTTTAACCCCACAGGTCAGTGACTGCGGTCACCAAAACAGCTGAGCTCCACTAAAGCCTCTGAAATGTCCGAGGGTATCTTTTATGCCATACCTGAAAAGATGACTTGCAAAACTTTAAAATAATGTGTTTAAGTGTTAAAAAGTTGCTGTCGTTCATGACTGCGTAGTGCAAGTTGAGTGGTCAAGTACAGTTTATGGAAAAGTGGGGAAAAAAGCTTTCTGGTCTTGTAAGAAGCAGTAAATACGGCCTTTGCAGCAATTTTGGTTTAATGAAATGTGGCTTTGAAGCCGCATCAAGGTTTGTAATGTCTAGAACAAACCCTGGAGGTGGAGATGGAGAGAAGAGCCAGCAGGGCACGCTTTCATTTACTGCAATTTCTGTAACAATTATAAAGATATGTAGTCTTGAATACTTAAATATAATCCTGGATACCCATAATTTTAGATTCCAAATGTAAAAATCTTAGACAAATACCTCTTTGAAGTCATTAAATGAGCTACTGCTGGGATGTTACATATTCTCACGCTTTTGCCCAATTATCTGTACTTTAAAGAGTTTTCCCCGTATTTTTAGGCTGAGACACATTTGCCATTATAGAAATCCCGCGTCTGTATCTGGTATTTGCTGCGCTGCCTCCAATTTTCTAACGTCTTCAGTACATTTACAGTTTGGGTTCCAGTATGTCAGCAAAGAGACAGATCTACCGTGCTCTTACCAAGAGTGTAGTGGCCATTTCTCAATAAACGCAGAAGCCTGGGAAAGATTTGGAGAGCTTTCGTCTAAGTGAAGGAAAGTGGTAGGATTATACTCAGTATCCTATGCTTTGCTGAGACTATAGATGCTCCTCCTTGAAATCCTTTCTCTTAAGGCTGTGACCATGCAGTACTGTCTTTTGGGTTTACAGGCACTGTATAGAAAGCAGGAAACATAATTTTATCTTACTTGGTGCTATCAGGTTCACTATCATGCTGGAATACCTGAAATAAACCTTTGGTGTTCAAATATTGCCTATTTCCTATCTTGTATTTCTTGAGCTTGAAGCAGAGGAGATACTTTTTGTAACGGAGTGCAAGCAAAGTGACTATAATTGCTCGTGGGAAAGTTTCCACCGCTTCTGCCGGAATAACGTTACTTCCATGGTGCGAAACACGGGATGCAGGTGCTGGGTCCTGCCAGAAGCTGTCGGAGGTCCTGCAGCTCCTCCGGCAAATTGGAAGCAAGGGTGAAACAGCTGCCAAAGAGCTGACATTTCTGAGAACGTATTTGATTTGTGATGGAAAGAGGGGAAAAGACAGATGACCAGTGGACTGTGAGACGGACAAAGAAAAGCCGCTGTTTGAGCTCTATCGGGCTAAGCGTGCGGATGTCTACCCGTTATTGTCTTATTGTTGCTACAGCATTTCGGTCTTCCAATTTCTTAAATTTATTTTCTGAGGAAGCAAGTAAGCTCTGTCAACGTAGATAAATTGCTTCAAATCCCGCAGCAGCTTTGTTTTTCATCCTCTCGCCTTCCCTAACAGCATAAATTCTCTTCAGACCTTGTCTGGAAAGAACTAAAAACGGGGTTAAAGAGGCTCCGTTCTTCAGATCCCCAGCGCCTAGACTTTGTGGGGTACTAATCTCGTGTTTGGATAAAGCACTGTATCAGAGAACATCATACTATGTGGTTTTTCTCTATCCAGCGACTGAAGATAGAATCAGCCTCAGGCTTACTGGCCCCAGTTGGCTCCAGCTCATTAGCGCATCCTGAGACACAGCAGCGGCGTAAACCCGGCCGGAGAAGCATCCTGGACGTGCCTGCAAGAAAGCGGAGCTAGGAACACCGATGCGGATTAGCGAGGCCAAATTTCTGTCATGTTGTATCAATAGTTATACTTAGGACTTGAGCATAGGGCGCTGGAGCATGAAGGATTGGCTGGAGTGTCCTTTATAACTTTATTTCACAATCGTACAGTTTATTTAGCTATTCCACTTACCTACAGAAAAACTCTTTCCCCCAGATAAGCTATTAATAACTATAATGGGCCTTTTCTTTGGTGCTTTATTGTACGACTTTTGCTTCACATTTCTTTCTCATGACTAATTAATCTTGGAAACACGGCATAATAGAACTTTTAATTTCTGCACTAATAGAAAATGTGGTAATTTTATCCAACACATATAATAATTCCATTTATTTTATTGCTTGGGTATAAGCAGTCATTTAAATTAATATACAATTTCTTGCAAATGGTTACCAGCGAGAAAATTGCTGACTTGCAGTCATTTGATCTACAAAATGTTCATTAAAATCAAACGCCTTCCTGGTACCGTGCCCATTTGCGCTGCCATGTCTGCTGAAAAATTTTAGCGTTCTACTAAATTGCTGTTTCCTAGTCAACACGATGCCAAAGGGACATAATTAGGCTATGATTAAGTTTTCCGCAGAAGACACAAATATTCACAGATGTTCTAATATTTTGTTTCGACGGCCTTTTCATACAATCCCTAATTGTCTGACATCCTTTGGTACACTTAAAATAAACACGGTGTGCACAGATTCCGGTTTTTGAAAGTAATATATACATGAGGCCCTCCTGGAGGAGAGACTTCTTCTGCGGGGAGACTTTCTTGTTTTGCGAGAGGTGGTATTGTAGGGACTGGAGACAAAAGAACGTAAGATGTGCCTTCAGACTCCCTGATTCTCGCCTTTCCTTCAGTAATCCCCTCCTCCCTGTCCTACTTTTCAGCCTGACGTTTCTATTCTGGGTTTCACCGTCTTGATTCACCGGCCCCGGGCAGCCCGAGCTGCTGCAGAGGTTTCTTGGAGGTGAAAGTGCGTGCAAAAGGCCTCAGACTTGTCCCTTCCACGCCAGCCCCAGTGGAGTGGTGGCAGGTTAATGGTCGGGTGCACGGGAAGAGGAAGGATCCCGGCAGGCTGTCTGATGCCAACAGGGGACTCTGATCCCTCCAAGCAGTGTCACACCTGGGGTCTCGGGAAAGGAGGATGCCCAACCTCACGCTTGCTGCCCAAGGAGCACTGGGCACTGTTGAAAGCCCAGACCTCATACTCCTGCGCATCCTCAGTGCTGCCTTTGTGAAGTGCAGGAAGACACAAGACACTTCCAACGCGTCCAGGTTGCAGGTCTGGCTGCTGGATTCTGGCTGGGGTAGCAGTCGTGACTGCACCAGGCAGTGGAGCTGAAGACTTGCTTGAAACTTTGGTGTTAGCACACCGTAACGCATGGAATTACAGGATGATAGAATGGTTAGAATTGGAGTGGTCCTTAAAGATCACCTAGTAGCAGCCCCCTGCCCCGGGCAGGGACACCTCCCCCCAGCCCAGGGTGCTCCAAGCCCCGTCCAACCTGGCCTTGAACACCTCCAGGGATGGGGCAGCCACAGCTTCTCGGGGCAACCTGCGCCAGGGGCTCACCACCCTCACAAGGAAAGAATTTCTTCCTGATATCTAACCTAAATTTCCCCCCTTTCAGTTTAAGACTGTTCCCCCTCATCCTTTCATTCCCCTCTCTGGTCAGGAGTCCCTCCCCAGCTCTCCTGGAGCGCCTTTGGGCACTGGAAGGCCACAATAAGGTCCCCCGGAGCCTTCTCTTCTCCAGGCTGACCCCCCCCCAACTCTCCCAGCCTGTCCTCCCAGCAGAGGGGCTCCAGCCCTCGCAGCATCTCCCGGGCCTCCTCTGGCCCCGCTCCAACAGCTCCGTGTCCTTCTGCTGTTGGG